>JAQHUG010000032.1:3919733-3951539 GCA_028555095.1 Dicrostonyx torquatus | reverse complement strand
ACCCCACCGCCCTCCCCCTGCTTCCTTAAGATGGTGCAGGATACCCTGTCCTATGGGGAGCCCAAGGCCCTCCCCCTTCCATCTCAGTCTAAGAAGATGTGCATTCATATAGAATAGGTTCCCAAATAGTCAATACATGCAGAAGAGCTAGGTCCCGGTGCCATCATCGTTGGCGTCTCTGTCAGTCCCCGCTGGCAGTCACATTCATAGAGTTCAGTTAGGTCATTTGCTCATTCAGTCTTGGTCCAGCTGCATTCGATGAGCTCCCCATAGATCTAGCACACTGTCTCTGTTGGTGGGCTAGTCCCTCATGGTCCTGACTTCCTTGCTCATCTCCTCCCTCCTTCTGCTCTTCCACTGGACCTTTGTAGCTCAGTCCCTTGTTCTGATGTGAATGTGGGTCTCTGGCTCTATCTCCATTCATCATGCAAAATTTCTATGGTGACGATTAGGATATTCAACAAATGATGTGTCTTTATTAAAAGAGAGCTGGGTAGGGAAACATGGAAGTTTAGAGCTGAGTAAGCCATGCCTGGCCCTGTTGTCACTGAGGAGCTGAGATCTGCCCAGGAAAGGGACATCTTTCCTTGGTCTTCTATTTTATTTTATTTTATTTGGAACACTATTTTGCTGGTGACCACGTCTGTAGCAAGGAGGTCGCTTATTTGTCCCCGGATGCTCAGCCCTGAAATAATCACACAGAAACTATATTTAAAACACTGCTTGGCTCATTAGATCTAGCTTCTTATTGGCTAACACTTATATCTGAATTTAACCTATTTTTAGTAATCTGTGCAGCACCATGATGTCATAGTTTGCCAGCAAGGTTTCAATGCCTTTGTCTCTGGCGGCAGCTCCATGACTTTTCTCTGACTCCACCTCGTTTCTCCCAGCATTCAGCTTAGTTTTCCCCACCTGGCTCTGTTATAGGCCCAAAGCAGTTTCTATATTCATTAATGGTAATCACAGCATACAGAGGGGAATCCCACATCAAATGTCAGAGGAGAAACAGGTGGCAACTGAAGTTTGATGTGTCAGTCCACCAGGAGGCAAACGTCTTTTGCTTCTGCTGTGTCTTTACATGTTTGCCACTGCCATCTTTCTCTGATGCCTGGAATGGTGTGAATGAGTGTGGGGAGAGCTCCACTGCCTGTAACGCTGTGTGTTTATCTCATGGAAACATCCTGTTCTACCGGGCATTTTAACCTGTAGATTATTATGGAGATGACTTCTTCTTAAGCTGTACTGTTAATTGATGATAAAAATGTTAGTTTAAATAGAGTTTTGATTATTAAAAATATATAAAAGGAAATATTACACAGCTAGGGCCTATGAGTTTCACCTAAGAAATGCACAGATCTCAGTTCAGATTAATAACTAAGGAAAACTATTGAGTCCCCAGGAGCCAAAGTGGCTCAAACTCTTTTAATCTTAATGTCAAAAGATGCATTCACAGGTTCCGGTGTACATCATTAGCTGAAGCAAAGGTTTAAAATAACTTCAGGTTAGGTTAGTTGTTTTGATAATAGCTTTGAGATGAAAAATCCTAGAATACAATCTAGAATTTCACGGAGACAGATAGCTGAGTTATAGATTCATTGGGTTAGGGGCAAAAATACAAAGCAGCCCAACTATTACTAGCGGACATGCTCTTCTTGCTAGGATTAGTTGGTGATCAAAGATGGTGATTAATTCCTTGTACCCATTTCTGCCCTCAATCTCCTGAGAGAAAAACTACTGATAAATGGGTATGCACCCTAAAAATTTAAATTAGAGCTGACTGATTCTTTATCATGTGTAAAAGTTTAGGTTTATGATCCCTTTAAGGTTCTTTATAAGATTACCATTCAAAATAAGTAATGAAGTGATTGGTTCTTTCCTTGTAACTGCAAAACACAGCCTGCCAGTAAAAGAACTGGCTGAGAAAATAACCTTGCTTGCTTGCACTCTGCTAATCTATAAAAAGTTACTTTGCATACATAGATCTAATCTACACGGGCAGTGAAAATATACAAAATCTCCTGACTAAATTGGGAGTATGGGGACCTTGAAAGGGGGTTGAAGGGCAAGGGAGAGGCAGGGAGGGGAGCAGAGAAAAATGTAGAGCTCAATAAAAATCAATGAAAAAAGGTTGCTTTGGTATGAATGTGTGTGGGGCTTGGGATAACTTGTTTTCCATTTGTAATGTTTAAAATGTTTACTCATATAAGGAATATAAAAAACATGCTAGATTTTAAATATATTTATTATAATTATTCACTTTAAAAATAGAATGTAATCACATTACAATTTTCATATTGTTTGAAAGATTTTGCTGGCATATATAAGTTGTAAGAGAAAGAATAAGAGAGTTAGAAGGAAAACATCAAAATTAAAAGAATGAGGAAGAATAAGTTAGAAGAAAAACATCAAGAGAGACAGAAGGGACATTTCTGGATGAGATAAGAAAGAAGAATATAGAATACAGAAGAATGAAAGGAACCATCAAGGGAGAGTGTGTCTTTTTTTTTTTAAACCCCTCAGATATAGAAGGCATAGTACACCTGTTCTATGGATTTTCCTTTAAGCCCTATGCTGCTGGAGTCTGGTCCCCTAGGCAGCAATACCATTTGACCATTGAGAATTTATGCTTATTACTAGACAAACAAGGGACAAAGGTGTTGATGAGGGTATGTGTGTTGGGGGAGCGGAGCTAGGGGTGGCATATGAAATGGTATAGAAGGTAAAATTGAAGAACATTACTCAAAAAATTAAAAACAAAACTGCTGTATGTTCCTGCTGGAGCACTGCAGAATATCTGCCTGAAATAATTGAAATCAGAATCTTGAAAATATTTTGGCATTGACATATTTATGAAATCCCCATAACAATAGGCCAGATGTGGGAACAGCTGGCGTGTCCACCAACAGATGAATGGATGGAGGAAACATGACAGAAGGGGCAATGCAGGGTGAGTCTATTCAGATGGTATTTGTAAAGCCAAAACCAGACTAGGACAATAGGAGGTGCTTTCCAGGGGCTGGGGTAGGAGGAACAAAGGAGTTGGTGACCATTGGGTATTAGCTTTTAGATATTCCAGGAGACAAAATTCCAGATATCTGCTGGGCAGTACCATGCCTAAGATGTGTGATGTAACACCATCTTGCAAATCTACCAACAGGCAAATATCATAGCAAGAGACTTGGCAGAGTATAGTAATGAGAGACAACCTGCAATGGGTATGGTTCAGGATTTATTGACACCTTATTAAGGCTTCTAGAGAGACAAATTCAAACTGACTATGCAGAGAACATAGCACACGTGAACTGAGAGTATAGGACAGAGGACGTGGTGGGAGCTTTCGGTAACTGTGTCCCGAGAGAGAGTAAGCGAAGCTGGACAAAGACCCAGAGAGATGCAGTACTACTGGCTTGGAAGATGGAAGGTCAAGCCTTGAGCCTGGTCAGGGAGGGATGTCGAGGTGCTGAACAGGTGAGAAAGTCATCATCCACTAGGTATTTCAGAATAAAACATCTCTGCCAATGCTGTCATTTCAGCCCATTGGACTGTAGCAGGAGTTCTAATAGGTCTTCGTCATGGAAGCCCATAGTCAGATATAGGGGAAATGCTGAGAGATCAGAGAGACGAGAGAACAAAACCACGGCCACCTTACTCTCAACTTCTCAGACATAGAGATGGAGTTCCTATTTCCTTCCACCTTATCACTTCCTCTCTCTGCCCAGCCGTATCACTTCTGTCTGCACAGACCTCCAGACCTCTGTGGCTAGCTAGTGGCTGCCCCTGCCCTCTGATCTTCAGGCAATCTTTATTTATACAAATAAGTTACCATCATATTGGACTTCTATCCTCTGTGACTGAAAGATGGTGTGTTTGGTTTCTTTTTTTGTAAAAGAGAATTGAAATAACCCATGACATGTTTAATAAAATGTTTTCCAGCCGGGCGGTGGTGGTGCACGCCTTTAATCCCAGCACTTGGGAGGCAGAGGCAGGTGGATCTCTGTGCGTTCGAGACCAGCCTGGTCTACAAGAGCTAGTTCCAGGACAGGCTCCAAAAGCCACAGAGAAACCCTGTCTCGAAAAACCAAAAATAAATAAATAAATAAAATGTTTTCCAAAGTTCTTATAAGGACGGGTTAAGATCTTGACTCGGGATGTAAGTGGGGGCTAGTCTTCTTCCAGCTATGAAGCTGGCACAGGGGCTACCATCCCCAGCAAGAGGAGAGCGAGAAAAGGGATCATGCTTTTTAAAAGGGGGATATATTTAGAGATTTATTCTTACAATCTGATGATTTTTAGAAAAATAAAAAGTAAATTTGTGCTGATATGAAACATCAGACATGACATAAACACAATGAGTAGGTGTTCATTTGGGAAGCTGGTCAGCAGGGCTGGCATCAGCTGGGCACACAACAGCAGGGTTGGCGGCAGAGGGGCACACAGCAGCAGGGCTGGCATCGGCTGGGCACACAGCAGCAGGACTGGCATCAGATGGGCACACAGCAGCAGGGCTGGCATCAGCTGGGCACACAGCAGCAGGACTGGCATCAGATGGNTCAGATGGGCACACAGCAGCAGGGCTGGCATCAGCTGGGCACACAGCAGCAGGACTGGCATCAGATGGGCACACAGCAGCAGGGCTGGCATCAGCCGGGAGCACAGCAGCAGGACTGGCATCAGATGGGAACACAGCAGCAGGGCTGGCAGCAGCTGGACACACAGCAGCAGGGCTGGCAGCAGAGGGGCACACAGCAGCAGGGCTGGCAGCAGAGCGGCACACAGCAGCAGGGCTGGTAGCAGCTGGGGGCACAGAAGCAGGGATGGCAGCAGAGGGGCACACAGCAGGAGGACTGGCAGCAGAGGGGCACACAGCAGCTGGGCTGGCAGCAGGGTGTGCTGCAGCAGACCGTCACACAGGTTGGTTCCCAACAGGTAGTCCTGCAGCAGTTGGGTTGGCAACAGGAACAACAGGACTGAGTCATGGTGTCAAATGTGGACTTCATTCACAATTTTCTGGAATATGGTGACTTCTTCTTATTTGGCCTTTCATACTCTGGGCTTCCAAGTTGTGCACTAACCAGTGAGCATTTTCCTTGTTGTTTTTATTCTTCCTAAATTCAGATTAAAGACTGACAAAGAGGAAGTTGTTTATGAACTGTTATTGGGTTTTCCAAAAGTAAGTGTTTAGTATATTTTTGGGTTGAGATTAACTCATAACAGCTGTTTTCAGAAACAAGTGGGGAGTCACACCACCATTTGGTCATGTGACTCCTGCTTCCTGGAAGGGTCAGGGTCTTTCCTCTGCAGCTTTGTTCCTTTGTGCTTAGATTAGGAAGCATGTGGGAAGAAATCTGATCACATCATCCTCCCAGTGAGCAACTCAATGCTTGGTTCCATGTCTCTTTTTCCTTTGGAAGTCCCACTCGGGAGTAGTGTATGTACATGTGTCCTTACCAGCTTCCACACCTGTGTGCCCCATGTGTGTTGCAGGCACTGGGGAGATGGTTGGGAAAATGCATTCCCATGCAGAACAGCACCAGAACAAGTGAATAGAAGCAGAAGGCTGGCACTCAGATAAAAAACCATCAACCAATGTTGCATCCTTGGTGACCAGTAGGCCTTCTCTTGTAT
Source organism: Dicrostonyx torquatus (assembly GCA_028555095.1). Lineage (NCBI taxonomy): Eukaryota > Metazoa > Chordata > Mammalia > Rodentia > Cricetidae > Dicrostonyx > Dicrostonyx torquatus. The sequence continues at coordinate 3,945,911 of JAQHUG010000032.1, read as the reverse complement.
AACCGTATTCTGAATGAGAAAATCTATGTGGGCAGGGCCACGAATACATTCTAGGAATACCAAATGCACTGGTGGCTCTCCTCCTAATCCTGTTAAAGCAAGGGAGTCAGTGATCTTGAGTGACGGACTTCTCTCTCCCTTCATTTGTTCTTCCAAGTGAACAAAGGAATAGTTTAGAAGAGATGATGTCTGAGTTATAGGCATCTCTAACATATTGAAAACTTTTATGAGATCTAGCATTTGTCTTAGTTAGGTTACTATTGCTGTCATCAATCACCACGACCAAAAGCACATTGGAGAGAAAAGGTTTATTTCACTCACAGTTCCATATAACCGTTCACCATCAAGAGCAGTGAGGGCAGGAACTCAAGCAGGACAGGATCCTGGAGGCAGGAGCTGATGCAGAGGCCATGAGGGTTGCTTTTTATTGGCTAGCTTTTACTCATCCTGCTTCCTCATCGAACCCAGCACCACCAGCCCAGGAGCCTGAACCCTCTCCCATTAATCAATAATTAAGAAAATATCCTACAAGTTTGTGTACAGCCCAATCTTATGGAGGCATTTTTTAAGTTGAGGCTCCCTCCTCTCAGATGACTTTACCTTGTGTCAAGCTGACATAAAACTACTGCAACCCAGCACTCATTTAAAAAGGTGTTGAAGTTACTAGTTTACAACTTCATCACAAGGTGAACGTGCCCGAGGCACTATAACCACACTGAGAAATCGAACTTAACACCGTCTTCTCAGAGTAGAATCTCCTCACATCTCTTTATTAATACAATAAATTATAGGTTACTTCTAGCTGTCTTTAAACTTTATATGAGCAAAGTAGTATAGAATCTGCTACTTTTATGTATGAGACCGCCATTAGTTCATCCAGGTAATTCATTCATTATCGCTGGTTTATAATCTCCCAATAAATGAGTAAGACATAATGTCTGTCCTCCACTGTTCATGCGGTATAGCTAGCAATTTGAGGCTATTAAAATATTAAAAATAATTCTGATACATAAGGTCGTGGAGGGGTCTTTTGGTTAATGGATGGATTCTTTTAAAAAGTAAAATACCTAAGAGCAGAGTGTTCATGAATTTGCTCAGTGTTTGGCCGGAGAGGCAGCACAGCAGTTAAGAGCACTGGTGACTTGACTCTTGCAGAGGGACTGAGTTCAGTTACTAGGGCCTGTGTTGATGGGATGGCTCATCATCGCCTGTGACTCCAGCTTCAGGGCAATCAACGCCCTCTTCTGGCCTCTTTAGGCATTAACACACACGTGACTCACATGTGCATACATACACAGAGATAAATACAAATACAAATAAATCTTGGATAAATTCCTTAGTGAAATTTCTATATGTTGTATCTAGAGGTGTCGCACAGCTTCCATGAGCTTCACGTCTGGGCATTTTTCCTTCTGTGCTGATGCGTATGCTGCTGTTTTAATTCTTAGCTATTTATATGGGAGAACAATCCATGTATACACATTGCTTTTGACCCAAATTCTTTTATCGTTTTAATCATTTACCAACAAGGGTTTTGGGAGGATTTTAAATGATCTGGCTTGACTCTAGCAGATACAAAGGATATATTTGCATATTCTTGATTGAGTAGAAAAATAAAAATATTTCACAATTATAATACTACATGTCTGTGTTATGTGTTGCCTCATCAGAGTAGCTGGGATTTCCCCATATTGTTTAAACTGTTATATCTTTAAAATATTGATATTTATAGCACTCTTTTTCTTTACTTTTTTGGGATGACATTATTTTTTATTTAGTAACTCTTTTTAGAAAAACAAATATCAATGTCCAATCTTCACTCTTGTATTCCTGAGGACAATTCGGTGCAGTTGTGATCACACTTCTGGGGCACAGAGTTGGAATGACTTTTCTGCAGTTTCTGTTTATGATACAGTCCAACTCCCGAATTTAACTTTCTGGCCTTTATTTCCTTCACATTCTCCAATAAAATTAGCACTCAATGAGTCAAGATTCCTCAGTCTCCTGTCATCCAGTTTGGCCTTGATGTGATTTTTTTGTATCATTTTTTCTAAAGCACTTTCCTGCTCAAACCACGCACTGACAGTATTATTGGTGGGTGTGGAATGTGGATAGCAAGGATTAGATTAGATACTGCAGAATCACAAAGCACATCCTGCTGTGGTTTGTTTCTCCAAGGTTTATGTGCTGACAGCTTGGTCCCTGGTTGGGGACCATTAAGTAGGACTCTTAAGAAGTGGGGTCTTCATGCTGCCACTGGGGTCATACTGATCCTGGTGGCCTGTGCTGCCACTAGGCCCATGGTGACATCCAGGTCTGAGCAGCTGCCAAGGGCTCTGTCTGAATCCATGATCCTCCTGCAGTTGGGGTCTGTGATGACGTCCTTGGCATGTTAGCACAGGGGTTATTGAAACATGTTGTGCTGAGCCAACCCCACCCTTGGCTGACTCTGGGATAGTTGGCCCTGCCCCTACTTAGATACTGCTGCAGGAAAGCTGGCTCTGTCCTTCAGGGGAGAGCTGGCCTCTGCCTTTGGGAAAGATGGTCCCATACCTTATAGCACACTAGAGCTGACTTTGTGGTTGGGGGCACAGATGAGCTAACCCTGAGGGTGTGAGAGCAAGAGAGCTGAAGCTGCCCCCTTGTCTGCCATGTGGTAGCAAGGGTGAGGGAAAGATGCTCTACCTGCTCTACCCCTTGCTATCTGTGACAGGCAAGACAGCTGACCCTGGGATCATGAGAGTGAGAGAACTAGCCCCGCCCTTCACCAGCTGCACACAGGAGAGCAGGCCCTGCACTCTGCCTGGACAGCACACTAGAGTTGATCCTATAGTTGGGTGCACAGAGGAGCCTGCCCTGAGAGCATGAGAGCAGGGAGGCTGAACCCAGTCTTCCTCCTTCATATACCACCAGCAGCAATGGAGAGACAGGGTAGGCCCTGTACCTCACCTGGGCAAAACAGTAGAATGGGCCCTGGTGGTGTGAGTGTGGGTGACCTGGACCTGAGGGTCTGAGAGAAGAACTGGCCTGCTCCTTGCTGTAGGCAGCACTGGATGAGCTAGTTGAGGTGGTGCTGGAAATCTGGACCAGGTAGAGATGGTGAGGGGAAAAGCTTGGGGGCTGACCAACCCCACCCCAACATCCACCTCATCTATCAACTGTTGGAGTGTGGTGAAGAAGATGAACCTACAGATCCAAAACAGCAGGATCTCCATGACACAGGACAAGTGGATATCCAAGAGGAGCCCCAGTGAGAGCTCGTTAATGGTGGTTGGTGTAGCAGAAGCCAAAGATCTCGAGCCAGCCCAATGACTCATGGCATGAACACTTACAAGTTAAAATGAATGGACTAAAGGGTAAACTGTGTGACTCAATGGGCCACACTACAACTTCTACCACAGATTTCTCTCTCTCTGCCTATGTGTGTGTGTGTGTGTGTTTGGTTTGGTTTTGGATCTTTTTTTTTAAATTTGGTTTAGTTTTGGGGGAAGTTTGCAAGGACAGAGGGCAGATGCGAGGCAATGGGGAGGTAAGTGGGATGGAAATGAATGATTTAAAACCCACAAGACAATAAAAAAAGAAGTGGGGTCTTGTGGAAGATAATTAGATGTGGAGATTGGCCCTCATGAATTGTGGAATTTAATAAATTATCGCCCAGGTCAGCTATCCTTTATAAACTTTATAAGCTGATTTACATCCTAGTCCTTACAATTTAGAATTTAGTGTTGTACCCTGCTTGAGCAGGACGCCACAAGAGTTCCCATGGGAAAACTTACCCTTTCAGAGGAGCAGATGGGGGTGGATTGGGGAAGAGGTAGGATGGGAAGAGGGAGGAAGGAAGGAAGAGGGAACTGTGGTTGGTATTCAAAATGAATAAAAATAAACAATGACCTTAGGAAAGTTTTAGGCAAATTGTTGGAACTAGAAGAGATCCCCCTGAACATGATAACTTAGACTCAGAGAGACAAACGTGATATGTACTATAACTTTTAAGTGGTTATTAGCTGTAAAGTAAAGAAAATATGCGACAATCCACAGGACAGAGAGACTAGTTAACAAGGAAGTTTCAAGGGGGAAGGCTCAGATCTCTCTGGGAAGAGAAAATGATGGGTGGGGGAATACTGAAAGAAGACTGAAATGGGGGCATTGGGGATGAGGTAGAAACCCCGTGCAAGAGAAACTCTCAGGAACCTACAGGAGGGACCCCAGCTAAGACTCTAAGCAGTATGAGTTGCATAGCCTACACCGGCCAACTCCTGTGATCAAGTAAGGCTCCCAATGAGGGAATAGGGCACCAACCCTGTCAAATAATCTTCAACTTACGTCGGTCCTGCCTTAAGGGTAGTGTGGAGATTGTGGGAGTGGCCAAGTGATGACCCATACCATGAGAATGAGTCCACCATTGACACTGCTTAGGGTGCTGGGACCCAGAGGTTGGATGGCAAAGATTGAAACAAACATGACTGGAGAAAATAAAATCAATTTAATGATGCCTAATGATATTTTGCTATACTCATAGATTGGTACCTAGCCCAGTGGCCATCAGAGAGACTTCATCCATCAATTGATGGAAAGAAATGAAGAATTCTAAAGCTTTTTAATGCTCTTCTGTGTTAATTTTTCTTAATATCTACCCATATTCCCTCTTTGACTGTCCTCCTTATACCCATTCATGACTTCTAATGCTACAGAACTCCCCGTCTCTTATTTTACCTTACTTAAAAATTTTAATTTAAAGTCCCATAGTATGATTGTGTTCTAGGCATACTCACCTATCCTCTATTCCTTTACCCAGCCTTTAGCCTCCCTTTTCATTATTAATCTCTTTTATTCCTCTAGAAAATTTCACTTATTTTCTAAAACTATTTTTTGAGAATTTTGTGCATAATTACTGTATTTTACATCATTTATACCTGTTCCTCCCCAAACTTCTTCCATCTCCTTTCACTCTCTCTCAAATTCATTTCCTCTTCTGTAATTATCACACATGCATAACCATGTGTTCAAGTGTACGCACACACGCACACACGCACACATGAACACATAGCTCACCCACTAAGTCTATTTACTGGTGCTAGTATGTAGAAGGGTTTAAGGCTGACTATTTGGTATTGGATAACCTTTCATGGGGCTCATACCTGGAGAAAACAGATTCTCCATTTCTCAATAGCCATTGATTACCTTTAGGTTTTCATCTGCTGGTGAGGCCATGTGAGAGTTTCCCTATGTGTGTGGGCATGTCAACTAGTGTTGTCATTAGGCTGGTCTTGCTTAGGCAACCATATTGTTGAGATTTCTTGGATGAAGCATTCCTGTACTATCTAGAAGACATTCTAACAGCAGATGTTGGCCCCCCTCTTCTGTGATGTCCTCTGAACCCCAGAGGTTGTAGGGGTTATGTTGTAAATACACCAACTGGGGCTGAGAAGACTCCAGGTTTCCCTATATGGTCACTTATCCTCTGCATCCTGACTAGTCCAGGAGCTCTGTGGTAGTGTGTCTCCACAAAAGGAAGCTTCTTTAGTAAGTGGTGAGAGCTGTGCTGGTCTGTGCTAGAAGAACAAGAACACTGCTAGAAGTCCAGTGTTTAGAACACTGCTAGAAGTCCTATGGGATCAGGTAAATGGCGGCGATTCACTTCTACTTTGACACAATATATACGTTAACCACTATATAAAATCTAGGAGCCAAAAATAAAACAAGACATTTGTCTGTCTGTCCCTATCTTAATCCACTTGACACAACTGTCTGCAGTTTGCAGCCACTTTCCCCAGGGACAAAGAAACACAACTTCATTCTTTCTATGGCTGAAAGTATTCAGAATGCACAGAAGACACATTTTCCTTACCCATCCCTCTTTGTTGGACGTCCAACTTGGCTACTGTAGATAGCACTGCTTTCCTTCATTTTCCTGTGCACAGAAATGTGCCCTGTGCACGTGTGTGGCTTTCCCTGCAGGAGAGGCCAGAGCCAGGCACTCCTTACCAGGTCCTAGCTGTTTCGGTTTGGAGGAAGATGTAAGTGGAAGTACCATGAGATGAGGCAAGACCCAAGTGTTATCCCAGATGACAATGAACAAGGAATTTTGTTGGCTTTGAACATGTTATGAGGGTGCTGGGGGACTGTGCTCTGATGCTGGAACTGGAAGGCATTCAGAATATAACCTTTTCTGAAGGAAAGGATGTTGGAGCGCCTAGTAACCCAGGAAAAGATGAAGCAGCATCCAGACAGGTTTCAGAAAGCACATGTAGATTTATTTAGAACACGTGTAATCCAGAAGTCAATTTAAAGCAAGCCCAATAGTGAAGAGAATAGGAATACCCCAGGAAATAAAATTATTCATTCCTGCATAGGATTAATAAAGAAGAATGAAGGTTTGATTTACTCAAGTTGCTTGGAGAGAGAGAATAAATATTTTTTTTCTGAATGTGAGAACATAACTCAAGGCCAAGAGAAGATCAAATAGAGCAGAAGGTTAAGTAGTGAGCAATGAGAAGAGCAGGCTCTCTCATCAAGTCGACACTCACAGTCATGTACAACAAGACAACCTACTAATAGTTAATGACGGCAAAGCATGCAGAGTGATTTTGTTGGAGGATTTTGGTTGGGCAATGGCAAGTTAGTACGTGACTAAAGATAGAATCAGCAGCAGCAAGAAGGGGAACAGCTGGACCCACAGCCTTGGGACAGGCAGCCAGGCACACAGACACATGTGGGCTGGTAGCAAGTCCTGGTGATGGTCACAGGTCCAGAGCAAGCTGGCTGGCAGCACAGGTCAAGGCAGAAGGGCTCGCAACAGGGCTTGCAGCAGCTGGGCTTGCAGCAGCTGGGCTGGCAACAGGGCTGGCAGCAGCTGGAAATACAGCACCTGGGCTGACAGCAGCTGGGCTGGCAGCAGCTGGGCTGGCAGCAGCTAGGGTGACAGCAGGGCTGGCAGCAGCTGGACACACAGCAGCAGGGCTGGCAGCATGGTGTGCGGCAGCAGCTGCTCACACAGCTTGGCTGGAAACAGGTCCTACAGCAGCTGGGTTGGCAGCAAGGCTGGCAACAGCTGGAGCCACAGCAGCTGGGCTGGCAACAGGGCTGGCAGCAGCTGGACACACAGCTTGGTCTCCAGCAGGTGGTTCTGCAGCTGGTGGTCCTGCAGCAGGAAGGCTGGCAGCAAGGGGAGCAGCAGGAGCTGGTCATGATGTTGGATGTAGAGGTTCTGTTCACAGGGGTTTCTGAGATTCTGACAGCTGTTTCAGTCCTGGGGCTTTTATACCCTGGACATGCCATGAAGGGACCAATAAGCAGGACTTTTCCCTGTTGTTTGTTTTCTTGTTGTTCATGAGGAAATTCTCACAGAAGGAAGTACTCCCTGAGTTTAAGAAATCTTTTGAAATTATGCTGCAAGCAGTTAATTGTGGGTAATTCAAGGAAGGTAATTTCTTGAAGTCATCATCAGCATTGTTCCTGCTCAGATCATTAGTTGCTCAGGTGATAGCTGCTGCAGCCACGGGGGGCTGAAACACGCCCTTCTTCAATTTGTTTTCCTCTTTCCTTGGCTGTATGCAGACTACGATGTGTTTGTAGGGAGAGCTACATTCACAGGGACTAAATGAAGCCATGCCTGTATCCAGCATTTTTCCCAGAGATGCTTTCTTGTTATACACTACAACAGGCAAGCCCATTTGCAGCAAGTGTTACCCAAGCTCCACCAGTCTCATCAAAGAATCCATGGAAAGACAGTAGCTTGTAGTCTCTTCTCAAAGGAACCCATGAGCACCAAAGCCAGAATACAGAGTCAGAGGAAGATGTGGGGGTTCAGAAGACCTCAGACAACCTAGATCTTAAACCTATTCACTTGTAGGATAATGAGAAAATTAAATACCATAACTAGACAGCTGCATTTTAAAGTAAACTGAATCGTAATATACTTTCAGCGATGGGCATACCCTGTAGTTTGATCAGATATAATATGAGAAATAGTGTGTCTGTCCTACATATCAAGTGTCAGTGTGTGTATGTGTAGTAGCTGTTCTTGATTTTATAATTGTTATCATTGCCCTGCTATCTAAGGCAACTAGTGTATGGTTTTGGCTCTGACAGTGTGTCAATTTTTGAGTTTTATAAAAAATGAAGTCATATAACTCATATGGTTCATTTTCTTTTGCTCCGAACTATATTTGTGAGATTTAATGACTTTGTTGGATTCAGTAGCCATTTCATTTTATTTTACTCAACCATTTCATATAATTGTATGGTAAGACTATAATCTATTAATGCTCATTGCATGGCAAGACCTTAATTTTTTAATTTCTGTGTCTTTGATGGACATTTTCTCATTATTAAGTCTTTTGAGAATCATACTCTTATGATGACTTGTTTATTTTTTAATCTACAAATTTGTGGATGTTTGCAGATATATTCTTTGATAGGAAATTGTAGCTATAGTAAACATCAGCACACAGCTCTGAATGGTTTTTAAGCACCCAGCTGCATGTGTTGGGCAGATAGATCAGTTGGTAAAGTGCTTTGCCATGCAAGCATGAGAACCTGAGCTTGACCTCCAGAACTCTTGTCAAAACTGCTGAGCAAAGTGACATGTGCCTGTAATGCCAGCATCATAGAGAAGGGTACAGGCAGATCCCCAGGGCTTTCTGGCCAGGCAGACTTACCTCATCAACAAGTTCCAGGTCATTTGAGACCAGCTCAAACACAAGGTGAATGGCTCCCTGAGGAATACCTGAGGTTGTCCAGGTGTACACAGATGTATTCACACCTGCATACATGTGCGTACCCATATAGACACAAACGCAAACGCTCATGCGCACACTCAAGTTGCAATGATATACAAAATATACAACTGATTCTTCACATTGCTTGAGGGGTCATCTACATTTGATACTTTCAGTCTGGACTTTTAGCCATTGTTTTTTTATTATGTATCTGCTATAGTTATAGTTTGGTTCCTAAATAAATGTCCACTCAGAGTCGATGTGTTGAACCTTGGTCCCCAGCTGATGGTACTGCTAATGAGTGATGAAAAGTTTAGGGGTGGGATCTATGTGGAGGAAGGAGGAATTGAGAGCATGTGTTTGGCTCTTTTGTCTCTGTGTATTTGTTACTTGATGACCATGTGGCAATCAGCTTTCATTTCCGCCATGGTTCTGCCATGATACACTGCTTTAACCAGAAGCTTACAAGCAACAAGGCAGAGCAATTGTGAACTAAAGCCTCAGAAACCACAGCTCAAACAGACATTTCCTTTTAAGTTGTTTATCTCATTTTGTCACAGGGATGGATTGCTGACTAACAGTGTAGCTATTTAGTATTTTCTTCTTCAAAACTTCATTTGATTTTCTTTGAAGACTGATGAGTTGACCTTCTGTATGTTCACTGGACATGCAGAGTTCTCTTTTATGGAATGCCAATCGTGTCTTAAGGGGTTTTTTTTGGAATTGTTTGTATTGTTCTTGTTACTCTATTGCCACCTTTGTTAATTTCCTGCCTCCCCAGTGTCCCCTTCTATACCGGGGCCTGCCTTGTCCCTGTGTCAATGTTTTCCCAGTCTTACTATCATGCATTTATTATGCATAGTGCTGGGTTTCACAGAGACTATTTCTTGCAAGTCTGCCATGTACTTTGACCGTGCTTTCTAGTTAGGGATCTCAAGAGGAAGAGATCTCTCTTATGCCCAATGTGAAAAGAGCCCCCGCCAAGACAGAGGAAGATGGAAAGCACATGCACAAAAAAGGTCATGATCCAAAGGACACAGGAAGTTGTCCAAGCTGAAATATGCCAGGAGGTGGGTTTCCTCTATTGCTGGGAGTAAGAATACACCCATCTCAACTCCTGGATTTGAACCCATGACACCGAATTAGGCTTCAAACGTCACAACTAGAAGATAACACTGCTGTGCTGTTTTAGCAGCAAAGCTGGCAGTGATTCATTACAAGAGTAATAGGAAGCAGATACATATTTCCAGTCCCGTGGTGCGCTAACTTGACTTTCCTTATGACTTTGCTAATGGCTTTCATTTAATTTTTGAAGTTAAGCTATGTTATAGAGTTGCTTAGACTCCAAAAATACTTTCTCGTGGCAGAAATGTGATTAAAATCTAAAAGTCGTCTTTAGGTGTGTCAAAAGGAGAATTTCAAAGAGCATTTAATGCTTATGTAATTTTCTATTAACTGACTAAAGATGCATTTCAAAGAACACACAACTTTAAAGAACACGCACCACATAAAATAAAGGGAGTTAAGTTTGGGCTAATAGAGTTCAGCCAAAACCTACATGGGCTGATCCGCTGGGCTTCTAGCTCTCCATTTCTATGATATTGCTGAATCTATGCACAAAAAACAAAATTCAGTCCAGTCACCTGTGCCCTTAAAAATGAAAATCCACTAAACTGGGCTAAGTGTCTCTCTCTCTGAAGGTCTGTTACACATAGACTTTTGAAGACTTTCTAAGTATGTGTCTGAGAAGAATTGCGTATCTCCTGTGCTGTGAACCCATTAGCATTGTGTAGGTGTGCTATATTGTTCCCAGGGAAGTAAATCTGGACGTTCATGTTTACCTTTTTCCCATAACAGTGTCAGCTGCTACATTACGAAGTTCTCCATTGTTCATTGAGGTCTGGGGTTTCCTCTGTCAGGTCCATATTTGTATAGATCATGGCTTTTAATGTCTCCCTTTTCCTCTTTCCCCCTCTCCTTTTTTTCACAGTCTTGATACCAGAACTCAGGCTTCCATTTCCCTGCACTGATTTGTTTTTCCCTCCTCAAACTCAGGAAGTTATTTTGATTCCTTAGGTGTCCTGGAGATGATAGAAATTCAAAAGCTGGTAGATGATCACTTATTACCGTGGGTCCTGGGGTCTCTCACTCCTTTATTCCCTTAATAATATTTTCACCCAGAAACAAATTGTCTATGTCTGAGTGCAAGGGGGAGACTTATTTTGTTTCATGAGGCATGATTTATTCCCAGATGACTATTTGTTATTAGTAATAAGAAGTGTGAGAACATAAATAATGACATTTCCACGGCAGGAGCAAGCTATTTCTAGTGCAACTGCTCACATCAAAGTCTGAGGACAGCAGCAGGCACCTGTGTATCACCAAAAAGGTTAAAGGGGCCCAGTTGCTGGGCAGAGACTGAGATAATAGAGTTCACATCCTTTTAGTAGGGTTCTGAAAACCATTGCCCACCTTAAGTGGATAGTGGTGACCCAACTGTGAGCAATGGATTGAAAAGAGCTTTTTAAGTGATCATGATCTGAAAATGAAAGGAATTGACATCTCCATTGTCAGAGATGAACCTGAAATACGCATATTTACGGTGCTCAAGCTCCAGTATTGTAGTTAGTTAAACTGAGTTATATGTCTGTCTATGTTAGATCCAGAATCAGAAAAGCTGGGCTCTGGACCCATCCCTAGCTACATGGTAGAGATTGGGCCACTTAATCTTTGCAGGTGACAACAGATTCTGTGAGTTTCTAAGAGCAATGGCCATGTCGTGGGCAGAAGACAACGTTTCAGAGCAGTCTTCTGCATCTGTCTGCCATGATGCTCCTTGACCCTTTCCAGTGGAGTAGGAAAGGTCTATAGATGTTGTATTTAGGGACAAGCACCCATAGTCACTCATTGTTCACACTTGTATAGTGTCCCTACACACTCTTGCCCATGATTTTCCAAGCATATGAATGAGGCCAAGCAATCATGTACTGAGCCCCCTGAAGCCTGAGGTACAAAACATTCATTAAGTTGTTCTTTCAATGATTTTATTCACAGTGAAAAAATTTTGATTAATGTACTAATCTAATGCAATGACTGGCATGACTTAGATCGGAAAACATAATGTAAAAAACAGACGGAAAAAGAATCAAACATAATATGAAAGGTTGAATGAAGAAAATTTTATTAGAATAGCAATGGGTTGTGTCTCTAGAGTTGGAGAGACAATACAAAGTTGTCACAATTACTCACAAGATGAGTCATAAAACTGTGAAGACACAACACACTGAAGTATAATGATGAGCACTTATCATTGCAAAGATGAAATAAGACAGTAGTGAATTGTATATGTTTTCTTAACTTCTTAACTTATTAAGGGAATAGATTCTGCTCATGCTAACACTATGAATCCAGATCATAACAGATGAAGTTGGCAGCAGAGAAATGGAGATAACATCAGGTGGCAGTTAGGGTGCTTTTCACAGGTTGTTAGTAGGAAGACTGGTAATTTGAGTATGGTCTCTGTGTTATAGGCAGAACAAAGGCAGAGTTTGGCATAAAGCAAAATTTTAGAAGGTCTGAGCATAGATTATTCTATTCCAATAGTGGCTTCATCAACAGCTGCAGGGCTCACAACAGTTGGACCCACATCCCTGGGACAGGCAGCCAGGCACACAGACACATGTGGGCTGGTAGCAAGTCCTGGTGATGGTCACAGGTCCAGAGCAAGCTGGCTGGCAGCACAGGTCAAGGCAGAAGGGCTCGCAACAGGGCTTGCAGCAGCTGGGCTTGCAGCAGCTGGGCTGGCAGCAGCTAGGCTGGCAGCAGCTGGAAATACAGCACCTGGGCTGGCAGCAGCTGGACTCACAGCAACTGGGCTGGCAGCAGCTGGGCTGACAGCAGGGCTGGCAGCAGCTGGACACACAGCAGCAGGGCTGGCAGCAGGGTGTGCGGCAGCAGCTGCTCACACAGCTTGGCTGGAAACAGGTCCTACAGCAGCTGGGTTGGCAGCAAGGCTGGCAACAGCTGGAGCCACAGCAGCTGGGCTGGCAGCAGCTGGATACACAGCTTGGTCTCCAGCAGGTGGTTCTGCAGCTGGTGGTCCTGCAGCAGGAAGGCTGGCAGCAAGGGGAGCAGCAGGAGCTGGTCATGATGTTGGATGTGGAGGTTCTGTTCACAGGGGTTCCTGAGATTCTGACAGCTGTTTCAGTCCTGGGGCTTTTATACCCTGGACATGCCATGAAGGGACCAATAAGCAGGACTTTTCCCTGTTGTTCTGTTGTTCATGAGGAAATTCTCAGTGGAGGAAGATGCTCTTTAAGTATTACAAATCTTTAGAAAATTATGCTGCAAGCAATTAATATGGATAGTTCGTTGAGGGTATTTTTGGAATCATTACCACCATTTCTGCTCTGGTTATTCTCTGGTCATGTGAAAGCTCTGTAGACACAGGAGGAACTGACAATTTTCTCCCTTCAGTTTGTACATTTTGGCGTAGTCTGGGAAGCGTTTGATAGAAGGAGAGTGATGTTGATGTGTTCCTAGTGACAAACTCAGTCCTTACCTGGGTCCAAGCCTGTTCATCAGAACTGCCTGCTCATTCCACACTGCAATAGACATGTTCATTTGCAGCAAACATGGTCACTCTCAACTTTATCAAAGAGATCATGGGTCTTTTGAGCATGCAAATCTAAACCAAACCTGAGGATAGTGGCAGGTGAACTTGGGGGTTCACAGAGAGTCGATCGATTTAGATCAGTAAACTCAGTACCCTTAAGTAGGCATCCCAACAAGGGTATAGACTTCATAAAATGAGAAAATAATATGACCACACAAATAACTTTTAAAATGAAAATTTAATCATAGCATGCTTCCAGAGAAATGCATGCTTTTTTAATGTATAGTTCAACCAAACATGACAAGGCTATTGTTCATACCAGGAAAGAGTATGTACCTTGGAGTAGCTGGTTTCATGTTGTTTTCATAATCATTATCTTTTCCTCTCCTATAAGACAAATAGTCTGCTGACTTATAATAGCAGAGTTTTGACAATTATGAAATTTTACCCCAATTACAGTAGCATAGAATATGTTTTTCTTTTTTTGCCCCAAAATTATGCTTGTCAGAATTACTGTATTGAATATGGCTGTTGCTTGTCCCTTTTCCATACAATTGATTATTGTGTGCTGTAGTTTTAAAGATTTGTTTATTTGTATTGTGTGTGAGCATTTCCCTGCATCTGTGTATGTGCACTAAGTATTCATTGCTCACAGAAACCACACACTAGTCCTTGGTGCTGAAGTTACAGACAGTTGTAAGCCACTATGTGTGCTCTGGGAATTGAACCCCAGAACACCAGAAGAGCAGTTAGTGGCTCTTAGCTACTAAGCTGTCCCTCCAGCTCTTATGTGTGATATTTTAGTTTATTAATTCTTGTGTTATTGATGGACAACTTTTATGATTAGGGCTTTGTGACTCATGCTGTCATGAATATATTGGTTTAGAGCTTGGTTCACTTGAATGAGTATTCCTGTGAATATATACCCACATATTCTTGTAGTGAAGTTTCTGCATTACAGATTTTGCATATGATCAAAATTAGTAAATACTTGCATATAACTATCATTGCTTTTATGACTTAACTTTTTATTATCTTGAGTGCATGTGTAGTGTGTCCATGCACTTGTGTATGTCATACACACATGTGGAGGTCCAAGAACAATTTGCCTGAGTCTGATTTCTCCTTTCACTATGCGGGTTCCAAGCTCAGATTGTTAATCATTTACCCATCTCCGTGAGCCACTCAGTGCCTTATGTTTTAATACCTGGTGTTTTCAATGAGGGGTCTGAAGCATTTTTGCTATCTGTATAAGTAGTATATCTCATTATAATTTTCATTTAAATTCCTTAGTGAGTTGAAATACATATGTTCTTTAGATGTTTGCATTTCTCATTTGTAATGTTTTAATTTTGTTTCTGCTGAATTCTTTCTAAAAATTTTTCTTTGAAATTCTTTAAATATCCCAGATATCAGCCTTTGTTAATTTTTTCAGTGTTTTTTCTATGCTGTTGTCTTTTCCCCCTCTCAATTTTAATATACCATAAATAGCTAAAATTATCGTATTTCCATATGTATTACCGTGACCATATTCATTTCCCCTTAACACTCTCTTGTTTGCTCTCCATCTCAGTGTTTCCTTGCCTCAGGAAGAGTTCCCCTTCTTCATTCATACCTTTAACGTAATCTAGTTCTCAGCATGGGAGAAGACACATGACGTGAAGACTTCTTTGCTTATCTCATTTGACATTATAATCTTCATGTCTATCTACTTTCCTGCATAGGAAATTTAATTCTCTTTTAGGGATGAGTAGTACTCCAAACACTCATCATTGTGTCTATATATCCTATTTTCTCCCTCCGTTCTTCTGTTGATGGACTCCTAGGCTGAACCCATCGTTTTGCTATTATTGCTGGTGCTACAGTAAACATGTTGTTTATGTTGACTTAATCATACATTGCAAGCCTAATTTCTCAGACATAAGTAATGACTTCACCAAAGGTGAACTTTGAATATTCCCCATTTCAAGATCTAGAAGACACATAGCCCTATTTTTTTCTGTAATCTTGAATTAATTTTTTTTTGTATGTGCTGCCACCAGGGACCATGCTGAGATCTATGTTCTGTGCTGCCAGCAGAGGCTGTGTTGATGTCTGCAGTCCATGCTGCTGCTAGTGACCATGTGGAAGTCCATGAGCCGTGCTGCAGCTGGCTGTTATGGGCAAGAAAGCTTCTTTTGTAGTGGTATTGATGACTGCAGACTCACACTTGAGAATGAGAAACACTGACGACCTCCGTTTGGCAATCCCCAAACACCAAATAAAAGTAAGAGTCCAGACTGGAAGCCATTGAAAAGAGTTCTGTGATAAAGATTCTGAAGTGCCACTTCCACATTGGTAGTTTCTGGTGGGGTGGGGTAGGCAGGGACTCAGTTGTCTTTATGGGCCGGCCACTGAGAGTTTGGCAATGATCCAATGAGTATATGGGCAACACAAATAGGATTGGGTATATTTTTTCCTTCTTTTATTAAGGGAAGGGCACAACGGTGGAAGGGTGGAACTGGGAGGAATGAGAATCCAGTGTGATCGGGGTACATTATATGAAATTCCAAATAATCAATAAAAATATTATGTTGAGAAAAACCTTTGTCAACTGTTAGGAAAAATCCTAAGAGAAGCCGCTCTGTTGGTGCAAAGAAATCCAACCAGGTCAAATCAAACTAAATTAAAATGCCCATGTTTTATTAAATAGAGCACTCTTGGGTGGCCGAGAGCATGGCAAGGGAGACAGAAAGCCAGGGAGCACATGCAAAAACCGGGACCACATGTTTCTCCTCTAGGTGCCCACTTAAATACCCTGTGTTAGTGTGGCATGCTGGGATTTGGAGTCCAGACCAAGGCAACTCCCAGGCCTTAGGAGTCCAGACCAATGCAACTCCCAGGCCCCAGGGGGAGCTGGGATGGATGCTAGGGACTGAGGTGACATTCCCAACTTAACATTCCAGACTCTTTGGATATAGAGGTGACAGGAAGTTGAGGTGATAATTATGGCCAATATTTTAGGCTCTCTTTGGAAAAGGGGGTGTAGACTCAAGCCTGGCTACTTTCTGTGAGCATGAAATGACATGAGAGAGGGGAGAGCTGAAAGTTGGCCTGCTTATGCTCAGCAAGAGGTGGAGCTGGAGCAGCATCTGGCTTGCTGTAGTCCTCAGACAGCTGCTTTTCGAGGGAGATGCAAAAGCAGGTGACTAGGAGAAAAATAGTGTTATTATTGGCCCTATGAAATGGGGCTAGCCATGGGATGGAACATAATAGCAGATGAAACCAGATTTTAGTTGGCAGGTGCCCTTGATCTAGGAGAGCTGGTACCAATGGTGAAGTCCCAGGAACTGGTGCAGGTGCTTTTGGCATTGTCCTGGGAGCACTTTGTAGGTTGGTCTTGGCTTAGGCAGCAGAAGTGACCTGTAAAATATGCTTGAAACTGGCTGGGGTTAGTGTAGCAGTAAAGCAATGAAAGGAATTGGGAACCCTTGATTTTACCAGACCTGATTCTGATGTAGGAATAGAACTTTTTCAGGAACCTGTAAGAGAACTGGAACAGATTTTATAGCAATAGGCTATTGCTTTAGGTTAAGACTACACACCTGAAACATGTTAGGCACACCTGTTTGTCTTTTAGCATTACTCAGGTTGTCAAATGCCATTAGACAAATCTGAGGGATGAATGAGCAAAAAATGAGACAGCTTTTAGCTAGCAGTCAATCCCAAATCATCTCCTTAGTCCTTGGAGACCACCAGTTGTAGAAGCATTGCTTGCCATTAGCTGCTGAGTATGAAAGAGAGGCCCAAAGATATTTTTCTGTGTGGGAAACATTTTGTCTACCTGTCTTGGCAGGATGAGCAGATAGATTCCCTGGGTAAAGCATCCATAAAGCTAGAGAGGTAAAAGGCCATTCTTTTGCTTCTGTGTTGGTGGCTATGCCAAACCCAAAGGCAAGGCAGAAGGTTGCTGTTGCTCTAGAAATTGTCTATACTGACCCATTACCCCTGAAGTCAATCTACTGTTTCTATTGGTAAGATCTACTGCAGAATGTTCATATAAAAGACCACATGATGCTCAGCCCCTGACCTCCGTTTTCTGTTTCCATAAACAGAAATAAAATAAAAATATTCTGGGTTAATTTCTCTGTGTGTGTCTCTCTCTGTGTGTTTGTGTCTGTCTCCGACTCTCTGTCACTTTCTCTCACATTTTTGGAAGTGTCTACAGAGAATCTCTGGCATGTGTCTGGGAAGAAGATGCATCTGTGTTCTCTAAGGTATTTATTTAGTTATTTCTTTTCATTATTCCCATTTTCCTCTAGCAACACCACCCATTCTATCATTGTTTTTCATTGTTTGTTCTTTCTCTCAGAATGTCTATTGGTTTCTCTTTCAGCTCCTGGCTCATAATTATTACCCCTGCTCCTAGAAGCACCTCCTCCTTTGATCTCTCCTCAGAGCCTCACTGACCTTAGAAATGAAGTTTTCATTTTTCTCAGTTCATTGTTCTTTCCCTCCCACAGTTCAGGTATATTTTTGGATCCCTCAGGTGGTTCAAAGACCATGGAGGATCAAAGCCTGCTAGCATCAATAATTTGCCCTGAATTCTGGGATTTGTCACTCCTATATTTACTAGGGCAACTATTCATATCAAAGTCTCAGGACAGTGGCGGGAACACTTGGATCAGCGAACGCATTTGAAGACACTCACCATTTGTCTGGCTGGAGAGCATATTGCTTGGTAGGGCTCTTAAAAACACTGCTGGTCTTAAGGAGTGGGTGGTAGAGACCAAGGTATGAGTAACAAATTGGGAGGAGCTTTGTGAATGAAGGTGAACTGAAAATCAGAGAACCAATGATGTTACCTGAGAAGAAAGCAAAGTATACATCTTCCTAGTGTTCAGCTTACAGTGCTCTATATTTCCTTAAACTAAAACCATACCTGTGACTCTCTTACCTCAAGGATCAGACAACCAGAGGCTCTTGCTTTGACTCTGTCTATCCCCACTACCTGCCATAACACATGCCACTTAACTCATGTTGGGTTTGCTCATGTTATTGTTTGAATATGAAATGCCCTCCATGGACTCATGCACTGAATGCTTGGTCCTCAGATGATGATTCTGTTTATATGCTCAGTAAACCTTAGGAGGTGGAACCTAGTTGGAGGAAGTAGGTCACTAAGCCTTTGCCTTTGAAGGTTGTATGAGGTCCCGCATACCTCCTCGCTCTGGCTTTGTGTCTATGTGGTATCAACACCTTCTCAATGTGCTTTGACACCTTGCTGTTCTATCCAAGCATAGGAGACCCAACAACAATGTAGAGAAACCATGAGCAAAAAGAGGTCTATCATCCACGAAGTTGTTCTTCCACAGGGATGAAATTCTACCAGCACACTAACTTTGGCCCTGTGATGTAACTCAGATACTATAACATAATTCCAAGAACAAAACAATAAAAAATAAACAAAACAGAGAATAATACAGCCAAGAATATTATTAGAGTTTATTAGAAAAATCAGTGGACAATGTGTGAACGCTTTTTTAAGCCAAGAAGAAAATATGAAGTCATGAAAGAGTTACAAGATGATTCATAAAACCATATAAACACATTGGAATAGAATCATAGATATTTATCATTGCAAGGTTCTAATCAGATAATTGCAAGTCGCTTTTCTTGTTTTTAATTTCTTAAATTAAAAAGGCAATTATCTCTTTGTCAAGGCTGGGCTTACAAACAAGTCTAGATCGGCTGATGCTTAGAGGCAGTCAGAGAAATAAAAAGGCTATCAAAGTGGGTTGGATGGTGGCCAGTGATCAAGGCAGAGATTTCTTAACAAGAAAATGAGTGGGAGTTTGATAAGATGAATATTAGTTTTAAGTACATATTATTAGCAGAGAATGGTGGTAAATTGATGTGCTCTCATTATCTTGCAGGTCTGTTGTTAGTGGGTCTGTGGTAAGTTGATCAGCAGCTGCAGGGCTCGCAGCAGCTAGACCCAGAGCCCTGGGACAGGCAGCCAGGCACACAGACACATGTGGGCTGGTAGCAAGTCCTGGTGATGGTCACAGGTCCAGAGCAAGCTGGCTGGCAGCACAGGTCAAGGCAGAAGGGCTCGCAACAGGGCTTGCAGCAGCTGGGCTTGCAGCAGCTGGGCTGGCAGCAGCTAGGCTGGCAGCAGCTGGAAATACAGCACCTGGGCTGGCAGCAGCTGGACTGACAGCAGCTGGGCTGGCAGCAGCTGGGCTGGCAGCAGCTGGGCTGGCAGCAGCTAGGCTGGCAGCAGGGCTGGCAGCAGCTGGACACACAGCAGCAGGGCTGGCAGCAGGGTGTGCGGCAGCAGCTGCTCACACAGCTTGGCTGGAAGCAGGTCCTACAGCAGCTGGGTTGGCAGCAAGGCTGGCAACAGCTGGAGCCACAGCAGCTGGGCTGGCAACTGGGCTGGCAGCAGCTGGTCACACAGCTTGGTCTCCAGCAGGTGGTTCTGCAGCTGGTGGTCCTGCAGCAGGAAGGCTGGCAGCAAGGGGAGCAGCAGGAGCTGGTCATGATGTTGGATGTGGAGGGAGAGGTTCTGTTCACAGGGGTTCCTGAGATTCTGACCACTGTTTCAATCTTGGGGCTTTTATACCCTGGACATAGCAGGAATTTTCCCTGTTGTTGTTTGTTTGCAATGGCTCATGGGGAAATTCTCTGAGGAGGAAGTTGTTCAATATATTACAAATCTTTGACACTTCTCTTTAAATAACTAATTGTGGGGAGTGACTGTAGAAAATCATCGGTGTCATCCCTGCCCGAGTCATGTGACAAATGTCAAGGCCACAGGGTCATAAGTTTCCTTCATCCTGTACTTTTGGCTGTATGGAGACTGGGGAGAGGCTATGATAATGATATGCTCACAGTGACAAACTGAATCTACGTCTGGCTCCAACGCTCTGTTCAAAAAAGCCTACCAAAGACAGCAGGCAATCTCTGTGTTTCATCCGCTTTATCACAGGATACATGGACAGAGGTGGGGTTGCCACAGCCTCTTTCATACACAAACAAATTTAAATGTGGGCCAATAGAGGCAGCAAGATGACATAAGGGTCTAGAAAGCATAAATCAATTTAGATCTTCATCCTTTCTTAGCAGCAGGACCAATAGACTCAGGTCAGATTCCCAAATCAGCACATTGTCTTTATACAATGAGGAAATTAAATTCTATGAGATCAAACTATATACCTTTATTTTAAAAGAAATTAAAACATAAAGTAGTATTGGAAAAGCGCAGGTACTTTTATATGTAGCTTGACTGATTATGATAAAGACAATTTGTCCAGCGTTTGTGTCAGGAAATAGTGGCATACTTGGTGGCTATCATTATGGTATTAGCCCTGTCCCTTTCCCTAAGACAACTAGTATGTAAGTCATAATTTGTCAATTTTTAATCTTTATTAAAAGTCAAGCCATTTAGCATATATAATTTATTTTCTTCTGCTCAAATCTGTTTCTGAGATTTATAGACTTCATTGCCTACAGTGATATCATTTTGTTGATATCATTGCAGTATGAGACTGCAATGTATTACTGTATTTCACCTCTGATGGACATATTTCCATCCTTTAAACTAGTGTGTATCATGTTCTCATGGATGTGTTTGTCCACATCTTCTAGTGAATATTTTTCATATAATTTTGGAGTAAAGTTTATGGAGTATAAACTAAATTATAATTATGAAATTATAAAATTATAACCTCATAGGTTGCTTCACATGTTCTTTTAAAAGTAACAATATTGACCCTGAGAGCTTATTTTTAACACCTCCAAGCCTATCACCAAGGCTTAAGGAATATAGTGGAAGAGTGGGTGGAAAGGTGCTGGCGAATGGGGAAGGAGGGCTATAAAATGTAAACTTCTGAACTTGATATGGCTATAACCACTCATAAACTCATGAAGCAATTACTTATATTGTTCTATTATTAAATAAAACTTGGGAGTCAGAAACTGAGGTTAAAACCTGATTGATCAGAGAAGTGGCAGAGAATCAAATCTCTGACACTTTCTCTGAGGAAAGGTAAAAGTCAAGTGGCAGAACATAGATAAATAGAAGTAGGTTAATTTGAGTTCTATGAGCTGGCTGGGAACAAGCCTAAGCTAAAGGCTATGGAAATTTTCCATGTCAGAGAAAGAGATACCTTGATTGAGGGAGCCATTAAAGGACTAGAGAGAAACATGGCACTAGAGAAATTTCCAGGAATCCACAAGGAAGACCCCAGCTAAGACTCTAAGCTACAGTGTAGAGGACAGGCAAACTGACCTTGCCCTGTAATCAGATTGATGACTACCTTAATTGTCACCATAGAACCTTCAACCAGCAACTGATGGAAGCAAATACAGAGATTCACAACAAAACACTGGGCTGAGCTTCCGGAGACTAGCCCAAGAGAGGGAGGAGTGATAATATGAGCAAAGGGGTCAAGACCACAATGGTGATACGCACAAAAAAAAGCTGACCTGAGTTAGTGAGAGCTCACTGACTCTGGAGAGATAGTGGGGGAACATGCATAGGACCAAACTAGGTCCTCTGAATGTAGGGGACCGTTGTGAGACTTGGCCAGTCTGTGGGGTCACTGATAGTGGGGCCAATGAACTAATAAGGATTTTTAGATTTTTATAGATTTATAATGGTTGTTAATTGTGTCATTGTAGCAACATTCGTTCTTCTAGAGTTTAATTTCCTCTATTTGAGAAGATAAGAAATTAGGGTAGCGACAATAATGGAAGAAGAGAATTGAAAACAGTGTGTCTCAGCCTTGGGCAAAGCTGTTCTTTATTAACAGCACCTCCATCTTAATCTTTAAAAATTTTCATATTATATTAATTTACTATTTTATACATTTTAATAAAAATATAATTATATCACTCACCCCCTCTATCTTCTCCTGTCTTATGTCACCAAACCTTTCCTATGTGTCCTCATTCTCAAAATTATAGCCTCTTTGGTATATATCATACATAACATATGATATATATGCAAATATGTAAATGTTACATGCTTAATCCATTGACTGTTGCTTGTTTTTATATGTGTTTAGGACTGGCCACTGGGAATGGGTAACCTATTAGGGGGCTTGTCCCTGGTGAAGACTGTTTCTCCTCTCAGCAACTGTTAATGCCTATTGTTCTTGATTTAGGGGATGGGGCCCTGTGATAGTTCTCCAATCCATGTTGGCATGTCAGCTGGTATTGCCATTGTTCTGTCATGCCAATCATGTTCAATTTTAAACCTAGATTCATTTCACAATTTTTAGTTCAAATATAGTGTACTTTGGATAGTAGAAGGTTGATACTTTGTGTATAATTCACAAACATCATTCATTTATTAATTCATTTCAAAGCATGTTAATCTCTTAATATCCATGGGGAAATGGTTAAAGGATGACTTGCTGATATAAAAATCTTCATCCACTCAATTTTTCATACAGATTGCCAACATATTAAAACTTAATGCATACATACTCTTCCACAAATGTTACATGAGTTATCTCTGTGATACTTATAATAATTGGGCCAAGTGAATGCTTGCTTGTTTTTGCATTGCTGGGCTTTAAACAAGGGTCTCTCACATGTTAGGCAAGTTCTCTACTACTAAGTTTACCTCAACAGCCCTAGTATTGTATAGAATGTAAATGTGACTTCTGTTATTGTTCCACTGTGCTGTTCATAGAATAATATATTCAATTCAGTTACATTTGTTTTTTGAATATTTTGGTCTTGGGTGGATTGAGACTATTGATTGTGAAGACACTTATGGAGGAAAGACTAAGTGTATTGAATATTATGCATTAAAATCTGCTCAAGATGCCCAATAGGGCCAAACAACAAGGACCCAAAACATTCTGTGCCATGTTCCGGTTCCAAGTTCCCCAGACTTGACCTGGCTGGGGTGTGAGGAAATGAAGAAAAACAGAAACATATACAGTGAAGATGGGATCCAGTGGCCTGTGCTTGCTCTGTCGGAGGGTACCAAATACACAGCTCAGAGCCTCATTGTGATTATTATGTACAGCACAGAGGGAGTCTGCACCCTGGGTGGGGTGGTAAAGAGGGTTTTGCTAGTTTTTTATGGGTCTGGGGCATTGAATCCTTGACATCACTGTATCCATGTCAACAATTCATATCCACCTGGTGTAGGAGGGTTCTTCTGTATTTTGGGTTACTCTCATTGGTTGAATAAAGGACTGCCTGGCCTGTAGGATAGGACACAGCCCTTAGGTGGGCAGAGTAGACAGAACAGAAGGCGGTGGGTGAGAGAGAAGGAAATGTGAGAGACACCATGATTCTCCCACCTGAGATGGATGCAGGTTAGAATCTCCTGGTAAGCCACCACCTCATGGTGGCACACAGACTTTTAGAAATGGGCTGAATCAGATGTAAGGGTTAGCCAAAAAGAGGCTAGTGATAATGGGCCAGGCAGAGTTTAAATGAATACAGTTTGTGTGTAATTATTTTGGGTATAAGCTAGCCGCCGCTGGGAGCCAGGTGCTGGGAACAAACAGTCTCACTCCTCTCAGATGCTGGGAACACAACCTGCACCTAATTTGGGACACAGCCCACTGCTCCCTCATACTACATCCACCCAGGACTTCACCCACCCTTTCTGCACTCACTCAGGGCTTCTTTGGTTCCCCTCAGTACTGCAAGAATCATCTGCATCCCTTTCACACCCAGACTTGAGAGGGAACAGAGATGTTTACTTTACTTTTTACCAATTATTGACTCCGTAGTTTTAAAATTCTCTTTTTCCAAATGTGACACAAGATCATTTTAATACATTAATATTGCTTTAAAAAGAGGCCTCATTTTAATCTTCATTTGCACTTCTCTGAATTCTGTTCAGATCGACTAGCTCATTATGAGTTCAGTCATATGTGTTTATTTCTGTGTTTCTCAAACACCACCAAGTTTATAACTTGGTTTTCATTTTTCTGTTGCTGTGTCTGATGATTGCAAGCTCTACATGGTAACAGCCAGATTTGGCTCTTTTTTTCTGGTGATAAAGACTTGTCCATTCTCAAGATCTAAGAGATGTTTATCTACAGTTCTTACAAGAGTTTCAAGGTTTTTATGTCTTCAGCACACCTGGGCTATATTTTTGAGGATTATGTGTATTAGATATTGTTTACTCCAAGTACTTTCTATCTCAACTTGCAGATCATTCTCTGGACATCAATCGTTTACTGCACCTTTCCATGCAGAATATTAAAATTTTTACTTTGTTACCAGTGTTATCACAAATCAATCCCTCCCCCATGCAGCCATTTATACTGGTAATCAGAAGAATAAGGGCATAAAATATACCATCTCTACAAAACCAACAATTTCTAAGTGGTCCTCCCACATCAAAATTCTGAGATGGCTCTGCAGGTCAAGGTGCCTGCCTCCGAGCCTGAGTTTGATCCCTAGGATCCACATGGTGGAAGGAGAGAAACGACTCTCACAATTTGTCCTCTAACACCCCTCCCCACCTCCACCCCCAACAGATGCTAAAAAGCTTTCAAAATCCCAAGACAGTAGCAAGTATGATGTGATTGAAAAAAAAAAAAACAACCTTTTAAAACTCATCTCCAGTGGCTTTTTTAGGCAAGCCAGCTCTTTCACTCAGTGGTTACTGGTTACCAAGGTAACTGGTAAATGGCAGAAAGCATCATGAGATGCCCATCTTCCCGTTGCTTAGTCCCAGTGCCTCTATTTCATTAAGTTGTTCCCATTACTACACCAGAGCGGCAATGGGCAAGTCCAGGTCTCTGTAGGGATATTTTCTACCCTTAACTACATGACCTGACACAGCTCACATCCCACACATTGTCTCTGCCTAAGTCTGAGACTATGATGTGACTCAGAGGAGACAACATAATGTGACAAACAAACATACACACACAAAATAACATCAGTTTAGGAGATAATTGAGTGAAGACTTTATTAGTAAACCAAAGAGAATGGCCTTCCAATTAGCCAGAGAATTCAAAGTTTTTATGGATGAGTTACAAGATGAGTTAGAATAATTATAAATACAGGGCAAAGCAATGATGACTAACACCAGGAAATATCGGAGTGCTTTCTTACTTTTGGTTTTACAAACCTTCTGTAAGTTGAAAATGAAATGAGCAAATTTCCCAGGGTTGAGACCAAATCCAGGTCAATAACAGGTGGCTTTGACAAAGAAGCAGGAGAATAAGGATGAACAGAGTAGATAAAGTTGTGTTTACTGAGAAAAGGCACAAATCTACTAATGAGATTGGTAGTTAGACAGCATAAGGCTTCTTTCCAGAGTAAAAACACCAAGTTTGGTGTAGTGTGGTTATCAGGCAGGCTTGATAGTAGAAAGCTATTTTATGTAGTGGGCCTAATGTATGTTGTTCAACAACTGCAGGACTCGCAGCAGCTAGACCCACAGCCTTGGGACAGGCAGCCAGGCACACAGACACATGTGGGCTGGTAGCAAGTCCTGGTGACGGTCACAGGTCCAGAGCAAGCTGGCTGGCAGCACAAGTCAAGGCAGAAGGGCTGGCAGCAGGGCTTGCAACAGCAGGGCTTGCAGCAGCAGGGCTTGCAGCAGCAGGGCTGGCAACAGGGCTTGCAGCAGGACTGGCAGCAGGGTTTGCAGCAAGGCTGGCAGCAACTGGACACACAGCAGCAGGGTTTGCAGCAGCTGGGCTTGCAGCAAGGATGGCAACAGGGTGTGCAGCAGCAGGGCTTGCAGCAGGGCTTACAGCAAGGCTGGCAGCAGCTGGACGGGCAGCAGGGCTTGCAGCAGGGCTGGCAGCAACTGGACACACAGCAGCAGGGTTTACAGCAGCTGGGCTTGCAGCAAGGCTGGCAGCA
>JAQHUG010000032.1:3862695-3919274 GCA_028555095.1 Dicrostonyx torquatus | reverse complement strand
CGGCAGCAGCTGCTCACACAGCTTGGCTGGAAGCAGGTCCTACAGCAGGTGGTTTGGCAGCAAGGCTGGCAACAGCTGGAGCCACAGCAGCTGGGCTGGCAGCAGCTGCTCACACAGCTTGGTCTCCAGCAGGTGGTTCTGCAGCTGGTGGTCCTGCAGCAGGAAGGCTGGCAGCAAGGGGAGCAGCAGGAGTTGGTCATGGTGTTGGATGTTGAAAGAGGAGTTCTACTCAAAGGTGAGTTTCCCAAAAATCTATTGTTTTCTTTGGTGTTTTGCCTTTTATATACAATACTTCAAAATTTGGGCCAATGAGCAGAACTTGTATTGTGTCATTGTTTATGCTAATTTCCCCGCTCCATGAAGTACTTCAAGGAAGAAGTTGCTCCTTAAGTGTTTTGAATTTCCCTTTACTAATCAATATGCTTACTTTCATAATTGGTAAGTAAACAACTAAAACTCTTTGAGTTTTAATGAGAAATGAGAAACCAACTGCCTTTCAGCTTTAACACTAATCTCTTTTTCTCGAGTTTTTCTGCCTCGCCAGCTAACTCCACAGTTCCTGATCTTCTTTCTTCTTCCCAGCATCCTTTTTGCTCCTCAAATCCTGCCTAGCTATTGGCTATTCAGCTTTTTACTAAACCAGTGAGAACAACACATATTCACAGGGCACAAAAAGATTATTCCACAACAGACAAAAATTTTCAATTTTGATTATTTGCTGTGATATTTTAAATGTTCAGTTTTTCCAACAGAAGAAAGTAGCTGCATACACTTAAGTATTTCTTAATAAAACACAATTAAAATAGATGATAATTGATCCTCATAATTCCCAGTAGTAAGTCCTATCTCATTTTGCATATTATAAACTATATTTTTGTACAGGATTACATTAGGACCCTGTAGTTCCTAAGCCATGCCACCAAAGGACCATAGAAAGTCTGCATACAGCACAGGCGAATGGTCTCCATCATGCACCTTCACCTTTCTGAAGTCAAACATATTCCCTCTGGATGCTGCTCCACTTCAGTATGAAAGAGACTGTTAAGATTTCATTAGCAATTAAAAAAGATTAGATTTCTTCTATAGTTCACAGTTCTCAGAGACACCTAATTTTGGAAATATATAAGCCAGTAATTTCTTTCAACTTTTATTCATTTCCTGTGGATTTCTCATGCCTCCTGAACCCACTTGTTTCCCCATCCCCTTTCTTCCACCCTCTGCTCAAGCAACCTCCCCCAAAACAAAACCAAATTTTTTTAAAAAATTAAAATCTAACCAATTTCTTTTGGGGGAATACCATGCTCAGCCTAAATATAGGGGGGAGGGCCTTGGTCCTGCCTCAAAGTGATGTTTCAGACTTGTTGACTCTTTGAGGGGTAGGTAGGGGGAAGTTGGGGGAGCAGGAGGAGGGGAGGGAGTGGGAACTGAGATAGGTATATAAAATGAGAAAAGATCTTTTTAAAAATATATTAATGAAAATAAAAATTAACTTTTTTGAAATTTACTTCTTTTTATAACTCTTTATACTCTTTTTCTTCTCTCTTCAAAGCCTACATATATTTATCCAATGCTATGACGTTTTTAGAGATCTTTTTTATCTGAATCTATCTTTATTGTGTATCTATAATTATTTTCTGACCAGAAGCACCCCCCCCTTCTTAATGCTGAGGCCAACACAGT
Organism: Dicrostonyx torquatus; assembly: GCA_028555095.1. Lineage (NCBI taxonomy): Eukaryota > Metazoa > Chordata > Mammalia > Rodentia > Cricetidae > Dicrostonyx > Dicrostonyx torquatus. The sequence continues at coordinate 3,917,594 of JAQHUG010000032.1, read as the reverse complement.
CCTGCTGCTTGCTCTGCCCAATCCAATATGGTGGAGGCATATTCACTGCCTCTGAGAGCCGTGTATACATTGCCCCATTTTTAGGCACACAGTGGGTCTATGCTGTCATTAAGCAAGTTGAAGCACTGTGCTCACAGACCCCATTGAAATGCTCCGTAGCTGGACCTCTTGAAAGAGTCAGAGTTTATGATAGCAGCAGGGCCCAGGAAACTACTGTCTCAAAACCACGATTTTTTTCCTGCCACTGAATCAGGAAGACCTCTCTTAAAGGAACCATGCTTCTGCTTGCTTCTAGCAAACTGAGCTCACCCAAGCGAATGCCACTATCAAACCATGCTTAACTCTGTTCTTTTGTGTCTAGAATTCCTTTTTAAGCTTTCTCCGGTTTTACATGGATACAGTTGACCACATTGGCATGCCAATTTGTTGTAAAGAGGCTGCTTGTTTGTTCCCAGTTGCTAGCCCTGAAATAACCACATAGAAACTGTATTAATTAAATCACTGCTTGGCCTATTAGCTCTAGATTCTTATTGGCTAGCTCTTACATCTTAATTTAACCCATTTCTATTATTTTATATTTTACCACGAGGCTCATGGCCTACTGGCAAGGTTCCACCTGGTGGCTTGCATCTTTTCCCTCTGGTGACTCCATGACATCTCACTGACTCTGTCTACTCTCTCTCTCTCTCTCTCTCTCTCTCTCTCTCTCTCTCTCTCTCTCTCTCTCTATATATATATATATATATATATATATATATATATATATATATATATCTTCCAGCCTGGCTATACTTTGTTAAGCCATTGACCAAAACCAACTTCTTTATTAACCAATAAAAGCAACACATATACAGAAGGACTTCCCACAAAATCTCCTCATCTGCTTTTCAATAATGGTTTTACCAGAGGCAATAAGTTTATGCAGCTGGCAAGTGAAATGTATTGTTTTTCTTCCTGTAAACTATTGAGAACACTAAGACAATCTACCATGATCTACCCAGCAAATGTGTTGACTAAGCCACAGAGCTTCACTTGATTCCTCCCCAGTCCCACTCACAGCCAGTCAGTGGCCTTCAGTGCAAGGCCTGATGGGATTCCTACCTAAACTTATTTTTAAATTCTTTCATAGCTTCATACATATATAAAGTACTTTCATGATAGTCATTTTCTCTTTATCCCCATCCACTATCCCCAACTCCCTTTCTCTTCTTATTGTGCACCCCTCCAACTTCCATGTCTGAGAGATACTATATCTAATTAAGTTTGCTTGTATATGTAGGAGTGGGATTTGATACAGAGGCAACTTAACAGTGGCCACACCACTGAAGGATGTCTTCTGCTCCTCCCACAAACCATTTGCTGTGAATAGCTCTTCAGGAAAGGACTGGATTGCACAGCCCCTTCCCCGCCCATGATGGATTATTGACAGGTACAGCTTTGCACAGGTCATCACCGATGATGTGAGTTCATGAGTGTTACAGCCATGCCATGCCCAAGAGATCTTATTTTTCAATGCACTTTCCCTCATCCTCCAGCACTTACATTCTTCCTACCTCCTATTCTGCAAATTCATGAGGTCCCTCAGCTAAGAGGGGGGAGGGATGATATAAATATTACACTTTGGACTGAGCTCTTATTGACCACATATTTCATCTTATGATCCATTGTGAGTCTCTGCATTCACTGGAACCCACTGAGGAAAAGCATTCTTGGACCATGGTTAAATAGATGATGCATTTGTGATTGAAAGTGAGATAGATATGTTATGCTACAGATATCAATACTTTGCATTGATATGGATCTTAGTCTATTGATACAAAGTTAAGGTCAATTTTGTAATAGTTCTGCTCTTGATTAAGGTATGTGTTTGTACAGCTCACTTAAAAATATATAATTAAGAAATACAGATTAATAGATAGTCATCTATGATACTCAAACTATAGCCATGTTAGAATTTCTAGGTGTACAAAGTTGTACTTCAGATGGATAGTCTTCAAATCTTTCAAAGACTAAGAGAATACAACATTTATAATGTTTTAAGAGCTTAGAACTTTTCATGACAATGAGCCTCATCTGTTCCTGGCAGCACCAGTCTACTTCAAAAGGATGATGGGCATTGAAGAGGCTCCTCATGGAAATTACTAGCCATTTGGCCAAGAAACTCTTCTTGCCTGGACTGTTGGTCTTATGCTGTATGAACTGAACATACAGGACCCACAGAAAAATGACTGCTGAACTTGCCTAAAGGTGGGACAGTCTTTCAGGGTTCCTGCTTCATGAAAGAATCTGCTAGACATTCTGCAGAACACAGAAAAAACTGACTAACAAATTGCTAATATAGGTGGAACTGTCTTTGAAATTTTCTACTTCATAAAAGAGTGTGCTGGACACTATAGGCTGAGGATGGATGCTCCAACAACAATACAGAAGAACTTTGGGTGATTGTCCAGGCAGCAAGATGCCTCTGTCAATTCTAGAGTTTTAGAAGTAGCTTACAATGAGCTTGCTGTTAACTTAGGTAAAATTTTATCCTTCTGAGGTCTTTGATGGAGTTGAAAATTAGGCAGTTATAATTATAGTTTTCTTTAGTTATAATAAAAATAAAGTAGACATAAACATTGTAACCATAATTCTTGCTTGATACCTGTTTTGTTAAATGTAATTTTACAGTATTAGAGCTAAAACCTTTCTTTTCATTTAAACAGAAAAGGAGAAATGGTGGGGAAAGTCCTTATGTCTATGTGTTGCTTTTATTAGTTATTGAATAAAGAAAACTGGTTTGGGGCTATAGCACAGCAGAACAGAGCTAGGTAGGGAAAGCTAAACTGAATGCTGGGAGAAAGAAGGTGGAGTTGGGAGACACCATGGAGCCACTAGAGGAGAAAGACACAAGCTGCCAGCCGGAACCTTGCCAGTAGGCCATGAATCTTGTAGTAAAATATAAAATAATAGAAATGGGTTAATTTAAGAGATAAGGGTGAACTAAAAATATGCATAAGCTAATAGGCCAAGCAGTATTGTAATTAATACAGTTTCTGTGTGGTTATTTTGGGTCTGGGCAGCCAGGAAAGAACTAGTGACCTCCAACTACAATGTTAGGTGTAATTTTGACCTGGTTATTGTTCTCATTTGTAAATTAAGCATGACATAAGGAAACTAGATTGTTTGTCAGATGGACAAGGGGTAGACTTGTAGTGGCTATTCTTGGTTGTCAACTTGACTACATCTGGAATTAACTAAAATTCAAATATCTGGGCACACCTGTGAGGGACTTTTTTTCCTTAATTAAGTCATTTGAAATGGGAAGATCCACTTCTAATCCAGATCTTTGTAGTGGGAAGATAAGCCTCAATTCAGATCTTCTGAGGTATGCAGATCTACCACTAATCTAGACCAGTCTCTTTTGACAGCCCATATAAAAGACATAGAAGGAAGCTTGCTCTCTTTGTCTGCTTGCTCCTGTTAACAAATCTATTTTTTCACTGATACTAGAGCCTGCTTCTTCAGGATTCTGGTGTAGACTGAAGACAAGCTAAGACATCCAGCATCATGAACTGAACAAACACTGGATTCTTAGACTTTCCATTCTTAGGCAGCAACTGTTGGATTAGCTGGACCTTCGTCATAAGCAATTCTAATAACCCCCTTTAAATGTGTGTGTGTGTGTGTGTGTGTGTGTATTTCAGTCTTTAAGTTCTATTTCTCTGTAGAATCCTGACGGTTACAATAAGTTATAATTATATATATTTAGAAGGCAGTTTGGCAATGTATCAGCAATGGGTTTCCCCTTAAAGTTTATGGTCTCCATAGTAATATGCTCTTGGCCAGGTTTACAATGCCAGGCACATTTTCTCCTCCTGTGACGCAGGCCTCAAATCAAATCAGAAAGCAACTGGAGTGATTGGATGCACCCACAATGCTACTGTTGTGCCAGTTGATGCATCTTGTCCATCAGGTTGGTATAGATCATGTAGGGTGCACCGTTGAATCATTTCACTGATGGTCATCAATGCACTGATGACCATTTCTCCACTAAGAACCTCCTGGCACTATATAAACCAATCCTTCTTTCTTAATGTATAAGGGGAGTTTACTAGATTGACTTATAGGATGTGGTCCAGGTCATCCAACAATAGCTGCCTCTCCAGTAGTTCAGTCCATGAGGCTGTGTGTCTCAGCAGTCCCAATATGGTGCTGGTGTCCCTGAGGATTCCTGAGAGCTGCTTACTTCCAGTCTATGTTGGAACCTCAAAGAAGTAGGTTTTTCTTTTTATTTAACTTTTTATTGATTCTTTGTAGATTTCACATCATGTATCCCAATACTACTCATCTCCCCATCCCTTCATATCTGCCTTCTGCCTTTGCAACCTCTACCACCAAGGTAAAACAAAAGGAAATTAAAAGAAATAAAGAAAAAAATCTCATTGTGAAAGCTACAGTGTGACACAGTGACAGTGTACCCTTCAGTCCATACATCTTGACTTGCAAGTGTTCATTGCAATAAGTCATCAGTTTCATTCAAGGCCTCTAGTTTCTACTACATGATCGATATTGGGTCCTCACTGGGACTCCTTTCGGATATCCTGTTGTTGCCCTGTGTCATAGGGAGTCTACAGCTTTGGGTCTCCAGGACTGGCCCCTTGTTGTGCTCCAGCAGATCGTAGATGAGGTGGCTGTTAGGATGGACTGTCTCACAGCCCTGGTTGTGGGTCTGGGTGGTAGAAGAATTGGTCAGTCCACCAGCTAGCCTTCATCTTCAGCACCAGGGTGAGCTTTCCTGCACCACCCCATCTAGCTCACCCTATGCAATACGCTTCAAGGAGTGGGGCCAGTTCTCCTGCTCTCACACCCTCAGGGCTAGCTCACCTAAACCTACACCACCAGGGCCAGCTCTACTGTGTTGCCTAGGAGAGGCACAGGGACCATTCTGCTAAGTGCTGCGGGTGGTGCTCTCTGGCTCTCATGACCTCAGGGATAGCTCTCCCACCTGCCACAGTCAGTGAGAGACAAGGAGGGCTTCTTTCCCCAACCCACTCCATGATAGGGCAGAGAAGGGGCAGGGTCAGTTCTCTCAAGCTCATTCTTGGGTCCAACACACCCATGCCCTCATCAATGGGAGCAACTCTAGTGTACTGCCCAGGTGAGGTACAGGCCTTGCTAACCAGAGTGCTACAGCTGGTGAGGGCGGGGTCAGCTCTCTCGCCTGCTGCAGGTGACAAGGGGAAAGGGGGGAAGAGCATCTTTTCCTTGCCCTTGCCACCACAAGGCCGACAAGGGATGTAGGGCCAGCGTGACCTCAGGGCAGGCTCACCTGCACTCCTGCCAGCAGGGTCGGCACTCCTATGCTGCCTAGGTGAGGGACAGGGCCAGCTCTCATGATCCAGGGGCCTGCTTTCCCGCCTGCCACAGGTGGTGAAGGGCAAGGGGCAAGAGGGGCGTATCTCCCTTGCCCTTACTGCTGCAGGGAAGATGAGTAGTGGGGCCAACTCTCCTCTTATGCTCATGCCCTATGGTTGGCTCATCCACACCCCTGCCAGCAGGGTCAGTTCTACTGTGTTGTCCGGTTGAGGTGCAGGGCCTGCGTCTCCTGAGTGCTGCACCCAGTGAGAAGTCAGGTCAGTTCACTGGTTCTCATGATCTTGGGCCAGTTCTCTCACCTGCCACAGGTGGTGAGGGAAGGGGGCGTGGGTGTGGGAAGGCATCTCCTCTTCACACATTCCTCATATGGTAGATGAACGATGGGGCCAGACGTCCCAAGCTCACATTCTTGGGGATGGCTTGCCCATACCCCTGTCAACAGGATCAGTTCAAATGTGCTACCCAGACGAGGTACAGGGCCTGCCCTTCATACTGTTGCAGGTGGTGAGTGGTAGGGCCAGGGCCAGTTTTCCTAGTGTTGCAGCCAGTGAAGGGTGGGGTCAACTATTCTCTGTGCAGCCCTATCCACTTGGCCTTTTGTGGTAATAGGACCCAAGGTTTTGTCAGTGTCACAGGTACAGACATAACCCTTGGCAGCAGCCCAGACCTGAACATCACCATGGCCCTGGGTGACAAGCAAGTCACCCACCTCAGCACACTCCTTACCACTTTCGCCTCATTGGATCTGCCTCTCTCCACCGGACATGAACCATGCTGTCTGTCTGTCTCTCTCTCTCTCTTCCATACCCCACCCTATATTTGCTCATTATTATATGAGCCTGATTGCCCAGTGCTTCAAGGTGCCCAGAGGGCCGCTGTTGTCTCCTCCTGTCCTGGGCAGAGAGCCCCACAGAAGCATGTGGATCTCTGTCCTCTGCTCAGTCTTCAACACCAATCCTCATTTTTAAAAAACGTAAGTTTATTTGAGTAAGGCTCAGCTCCAATTTAGCTTGTCAGACTCTATGGTAATTTGAATAAGATCTCCCCTGTGTTTCTGGGTGCTTGGTCCCCAGTTGGTGGCTTTGTTTGGATAAACTTAGGAGGTTGTGGCCTTGCTGGAGGAAGTGAGTTACTTACTGAGGGCAGGGTAGAGGTCGTTTTGATTTCACTTTTTCTTTGCTTTCTGTTTGAGATGTGAGCTGTAAGTCCCTGCTGTTATAATTAATTAAAAATGCTGCAGGACCCCCGGCAGCAGTAGGCAGCAGAGACGCTGTAGGTTCCCAAGCAGTGGTAGCAGGCCAGGTGGCAGCAGGCAGCAGGCCCTAAGAGCAGCCAGTCTCAGGCAGAGATGGCTGCTAGTCCCTGAGCGGTGGCTGGTCCCAGGCAGGGAGACACATGGCGGGTGGGCAGGAGCCAGAGACATGGATAGGCACGCCATGTAGAGCAAAGTTAGACATTTATTAGAGTTATGGAGGGGAAAGGGGAGAAGAAGAGAGACACAGAGAGAGAAGGAGAAAGAGGGGAGACAGAGGAGAGACAGACAGAAGTGGGGGGAGGGGAGAAGTGGGGAGAGAGACAGAACCTGCCTCTCTGAGAGGAAAACAGGAAAGAGAGCTCTCAGGCCTGAAGCTGAAGATCAGCCAGCCTCAGCGGATTGGGGGTGGGGGGGTGGGGGGGCGTGGCTTTTCTCTTAAAGTGCCAGAATCACAACACCTGCTGCTGTGCTTCCCCACTGTGACAGTGATGGATGATGGGACTCATCCTCTGGAACCAGGAACCCAAAGCAAGCCTTCAATAAATTGCTTTAGCTGTGGTGTTTTATCACAGACATAGAAAAACTAGCTAATATAGAGTTCATCTCCTTCCCCTGTGTTCTAGTTATTTTGGGAAGCACCTTTGCAGAGAGGGCAGTGTTGAGTCAGAATAAAATGTTAAAACCAAGGCTAGGAAGGCTTCAGTTACCTTCTGCAACATGAAAGCAAGATTTATTATCCTCCTTCTTAAAACAAAACAAAATGAAAAAAAAATTGTTTACAAGTCTTTGATAGGAAAGAACTTTCTCACCCTTACAGGAAAAAAACAAACTATGGGGATCAATACAATTTATCCTGAACTTCTTTCTTTGCCTTCCGTGTTTCCTGTGATTGCAATGTAAAGAGGACAGTCAAGGTTGCGAGTGCAGATGGCCAAGATAATGTGCAGGTTTTATTACAATGCGTTCTCTTAGTGTGGAATGCACTGTTTTCTTTTTTTAAAATAAGTTTCTTAAGTTTAATTTTGCTGAAATTGAAAGACCCCCCACTCCTCAAAGATGAGCTAAAGCAGCAGTAACGCCATTTTGCAAGGCTTGACATTTAGAAAGAATAGAACAAGGGCATGAGGCCAGGCAGGATATCTATGGTTAGCCACCTGGGCACTCGAACCTCCAGAAACTTAGATATCTGGAGACACCAGTAAGTTATCTGCGTTCCTGGAAAAGCCCCAGGGTGTACTGAGAATGAATTCTAACCCCTAGCCTATATAACTTCCTGGAAAAGCCCCAGGGAGTACCGAGAAACCCTAGCCTCCAGCCTCATATGAATCATCCAATTATAACCTTGTCATTTGAATTATCCAATCATAACCTTGTAACCCCGCGCCTCGCTTCTGTGAACTGCTTTTCGCTATATAAGGACCCCCTGCCCTAAGCCGGGTGCGCTAGTCCTCCTGAGAGACTAACGCCCGGGTACCCGTCCAATCCAATAAAGCCTCTTGCTGATTGCATCTGTTCGAGTGGACTCGCTGTTCCTTGGGAGGGTCTCTCCCGACTGGAAGACTGCCCCACTTGGGGGTCTTTCATTTTGGGGTTTCTTAAGTTTAATTTTGCTGAAATGATACATCATTAAAAATACTGTTTTTATCTCTTTATAATCCATTTACCTTCTTCAAGACCAAAGTTATTTACACAAGTTACCCAGATTTTGTTTTGGATCTCCCATTAGTCTATTGAAGGATGAGGCTCTTTCCTGGAGGCTGATCATTTGATGCTGTGTGGATGAAAAAGAAGCGGACTTTACTGTGTGCTCTGATAGAGGCCAGAAAGATCAACAAGATCTTTTAAAGACTGTTCTGTCTTGCTCGTACTAATACTTTCATAGGGGCTGAAATGCTGAGTTGTTTCTTATGTTTACTGGAGTTCCAGGGAGAGGAGATTGCCACTGCCCGCGAGAACACATGCTCTTTATTGAGGGACTCCTGGAAAGGTGAGGGCTCCTGCACAGCGATGTCACCGGTCACGGTCACTAATGAAGTCCCAGAGCCAATGCCGGTCTCTGAGGATAGACTTGCAAGGCTGATTTTATATTTTCATTTGAAAGAATAAAAGTGGATGAGACACTTAGTCACTTAAAAAAAATTAGAAGACTGTGCCCTGGAACTTGAGAAATAGTTAATAAATGAAAAAAAGAAAAAGAAAAAGGCGAATTAAAATTTAACTGTAGATACAACTGAAAACCTGTATCTATTTCCTTATTTTTTGTTAGTAGATTTTTAAAATTGAGGTAAGTCTTTATGAATGAATTGCTGTGAATAGATAACAAGGCACAAAGTTCGCCACATAGTACAAAATAATACAAGTTTTAGTAGAAAATACTAGGTAGGAAAACAATTACACTGATTTGGTAAGGGTTCATTAGAAATTCGACAGAGCTTGCTGACCATACAGCATCCGCACTAAAACAACTTTGAAACTGATTATTCTAGAGAGTCAAATGCAGCCCATTTTTAAAGTTCTGTAGAGACAAAAGCAGATCCCGACTTTCTCAGGACCCAGATGGCGGAGCTGACCAACATGTGTTCGGCTGATCAACGGACAATGAAGATTAAACCCAGGGTGAAGCAGATTGCCTCCCTCAGTTGTCTTTCACATACCGTAGAAAGAAATTAAAGCATGTTTCAATGTCAGCATGCTGTTCCCAGCCACGCTTAGGGAGGAGGTTTGCTGTTGGAACATGAATGGTTCATAGCAGTCAAGCAGTGGAGGATGGCAGCCAGCAGGAAGGTTAGCAGTGGCTGCCCAGCCAGCAAGAGCTGCAGGAGCAGCTAGGATGGAGGCTGAGAGCCTGACCACAGGGGGTGCTGCAGTCACTGGCCACACAGGCTGGTTTCCAGTGGGTGGTCCCACAGCAGGGGGCTTTGCAGCAGCTGGGTTGGCAGTCAAGGAGCAGCAGGTGTGGGTCCTGGTGACTTGCAAGGAGGCAGGGCTTCTGAGGGGAGACAAGTTTCTCCTCTCCTGCATCTTCTCTAATAGGTCTTCCAGGTCCTGATTTCCAGCATAGGATAAAGGAGAATTTATGGTTTATTAGCTTGAAAAGTTGCACCAACTGCAATTTATCAGAGGACGGATGAATCGAAAATTGGTATGGAAAAGAAATAGAATGAATGCTTTTATTTTGAATGCTAAATGTGAAACAATGTGCCTCCCACCAGTCTTATTTATTAATTTCTTCATAATTTACAAACGTACCAGACTGATATTTTGGTACCGGTCACTATTATATACCGAAGCCTGACTTTTGTGTATGATGTATCCATTTTTGTACCTATTTCAATTATCATTCAAACTGGAGAGATTATGGCTCCCTGTCTCATTTAGGAACAGAGAGTTAAGTGGTTGGAGGAAGAGGAACAACGCATACTATGCTCAGCATACAGCAATGAGACACACCCAGAAAAGTAGAAGAGGCTCTGGATGAAAGGATACTGCCATGTAAAAGGGCCGCATGCTTCTAGAGGTGAGGAGTTGGTTCAATGAAAATCATGCAAACATCCCTTTAAAAGGCAAATATAATGGCATAGACAACACGTCAAGACCAGAATGTCTGGAAAGGTCATAGTCAGAACACAATTACAAGCACGACGATGCTAGCGTAGCAGCAGGATACAGACTCCCACACTGAGCAATCTTATGTTTCTGAAGAGTCACGCAGAGCCTCCAGCCAGGACACCATAGTCATCTCCTCTAGATTCACTTACTTTGACAAGGGTGTGTGTAATCGAAGCCTCGACTAGAGATTCGCGCTGCCCCTGATATTGGCAGAACACCTGTTGTTGGACTGCTTGCTGTCACCCGATTTCTTGTTGTTACTGCCCATCAGTTCTGGGTTACTATTACGTCGCCAGTGTGCCAGCCTCGTGTTCTCTCCACTACACCTGTGCTCGTACTGAGCCATCACTATATCTATATAGATATAGGTATATCATGTATCTATCACTCAGTTGGTCATGCCATCCAAAGCTCCTTTATTTTATTCTGGTTTTGTTAATGAAGACAATGTCTCATGTATCCTAGGCTAGCCTTAAATTCCCTACTTAGCTGAGGCTGGCCTTGAACTCCTGATGTTCCTGCCTCCAATTCCTAAATGTTAATGTAGGAATGTGCCACCATGTATGGACTAAGAATTTTTGCGAGCAACTATTTAAACTATCCAACAATTAAGCAGTAAATTCCCTGTCTCATTCTGTCACATTCTGATAGACTACCAGAGGTTTCATGTGACTTTATTGACCAAGTTTGTTGTCATATTACCATCCTGGGCATGCCTTGGACTTTTTAGAGAGTCATGTGACTGTGTCCTAATAAATACCTACTCTCTTAATATCATAAATATTTGTGGTCATCAAGCATATCTGACAGCCAGTTTATTTGGAGAAAGGTTTGGATTGCTGTCACATGGACAAAGAAAATAACTTGCATATAACATCCATATCATAATAGGTATCTTGAACTATTAAGTCTTGATTTTTTCATCAATTTACACACATCTTTAGAAGCCAAGACAAACTGAAAGAGATTTAGATGGCAGATGAATATTTATATTTTAATAAAAGGAATTATTACCCAAAAGGTAGAAGAGTTATTTCCCCGTATCATTTTCCTTCCTTTGCACAGAGAGGGCTGGTTCTCTCCAAAAAATAATAAGTGGTAGTGGCATTTGGTTCAATTAGATCGAGTAGGCACGCATGCACCTGCTTTGACCTTGATAGTGACTTTCTTGCAATGCATTTCACATCCCTAGTAGGTCAGTTCCCCTGTTTTTATAAGTACTTGACCTATGTTCAATATAACTATCACAAATACATGGGAAAATGATAAAATGACACCCTAGACTCAGACTTTCATAAAGGTTTTTTTTAACAAATGATCACTTGAAGATGAAGACTAAAGATATAGCAAATTTGGATGGAAACACTTTTAACTTAGATGCAGTATCTACTTATATACCATCTATCCCATCTTGGGCTTAACAAATTGCATCTCCATAGTTTTCATATACATTTAGGCTATTTATAAATGACATCAGATTACAATGAATATCTCAACATCAGGAATAATATTCAGCTTTTCTTCCATTCTAATACAATGAAATTAGACAGCATTACCACAAAAACTGAATGGGGAAACTAGGGGCTCAAGGCAGCCAAATTCTTGAATACATTTTGCACAAAATAGGCTCCTTTTTATTATTACATCTCTTTTGTAATAATGCAAAGTAATGACCTAATACAATACAATAATGCAAACAATGCAATAAATATAATAATACAGAGTTATAAATTAACAGTTCGGCAGAGAAGCCTCCTGCTTCTCAGCCCAGCACCTTCAAGGTTGTATAAAATGCAATAATGTCATTTGTCTTCATAAAATATGTCTGAGGTATGTGGATATCATTTACCCTAACTATCCTCTAGAAATTGAGGAACATCTCAGGCATTCCTGTGTTCTTTCCCACATTTATTGACATTCCATACTCCCTTCTTGAGAAATATCAACATGGAATGGTCTCATGCCCATGTCACAAATTCATTTTATCCTCTCATAATCTTTACCCAAACTTCAACAGTCAATCTTTCTTCTAGTACTTTCACAGTTTACTTCTCAAGAGTTTTTAGGATATAAGAGGTACAAACCCACTACAAGACTGGTATGAGGCTTAATGAAGGAACATGGATTGTTGGATTTTGTATGTTGTGTCATCTCATGACTATCAATCAATTGAATCAGACTAGGAATTTTCAAAATTTGATGATACACATAGGAAACAAAAGATGTGACTCAGGAGGAAAGACTGACTTGATAAACCCTGACCTTGAGAAAGAAAAGAATGCATTCCATTTAACTTTTACATAGAGTCTTCCACAATTAACTAATTTAGTGACTGTTTATGTACTAAGAGAAACAATAACAAGGAAATGACCCTTAACCTGGTAACAGCATCAGGGTATAAAAGAGGACAGGGATTAAGGAGGCTCACTTGAGAAACTCACTCTCTTCAAAACCACTCAGAACCTCCACCTCTCACACCATGGTCAACTCCTGTTGTGGCTCTGTCTGCTCTGAGCAGGGCTGTGACCAAAGTCCCTGCCAGGAGAGCTGCTGCCAGTCCAGCTGCTGCCAGACCACCTGTTGCCAGACCACCTGCCGCCCCAGCTGTGGAGTGTCCAGTTGCAGCCGCCCAGTCTGCTGCCAGACCACCTGTCGTCCCAGCTGTGGAGTGTCCAGCTGCATCCGGCCAGTGTGCTGCCAGACCACCTGTTGTCCCAGCTGTGGAGTGTCCAGCTGCAGCCGGCCAGTGTGCTGTCAGACCACCTGCCGTCCCAGCTGTGGTGTGTCCAGCTGCATCCGGCCAGTGTGCTGCCAGACCACCTGCCGTCCCAGCTGTGGTGTGTCCAGCTGCAGCCGCCCAGTGTGCTGCCAGACCACCTGCCGTCCCAGCTGTGGAGTGTCCAGCTGCAGCCGCCCTGTCTGCTGCCAGACCACCTGCCGTCCCAGCTGTGGAGTGTCCAGCTGCAGCCGCCCAGTCTGCTGCCAGACCACCTGCCGTCCCAGCTGTGGAGTNCAGACCACCTGCCGTCCCAGCTGTGGAGTGTCCAGCTGCAGCCGCCCAGTCTGCTGCCAGACCACCTGCCGTCCCAGCTGTGGAGTGTCCAGCTGTAGCCGCCCAGTCTGCTGCCAGACCACCTGCTGTAGTACGACATGCTGTCGCCCCTCTTGTTGAATTTCTGATGTGAATACCAATCCCCAGGCAGTCATAATGACAGTGAGCTGAACTTTTCATTCATGTATTAAGTAATTCCTACGTTTGTTGTCCTGACAACAGTAAGAAACTGGCAGAAGAGACTCCTACATTAAGCACTGCCCATATTTCCCAAGGATCTTCCCTCTACATGCATGTCTCAGATGCATGGTGCAGCTAAACGTATCCCTCAGGTCTCCAGCTTTCTTGGACTTCACCATTCTGTGTTGACTCTTCTTCAATAAATACTGCCTTATATTAGACAGACATGTATCTTCTTTCCTCTATTTTAAGAGAATTAATAGTTTAGTTTTTTAGTATCATTCCTTCCAAGGTGGAAAGATGTTTGGGCTACCATGGCCAGGAAAAAAACCAGTCTTGCTAGTATGTTAGAGGTGTGCGTGGTCTCACATTTATTGCAGCATTATTCACATTGGCTGGGGAGCAGAATTAGCCTGTGTCAGTCAACTGACGAGTGGCAAACAAAATGCCTTATACACAATGGAATGCTCCTTACTCATACAACAGGTGGAGTCTTGTAATTTGTGGCACCATGGTTAGAATTGGAAGATGTTAAGTGAAATCAGCCAGATATAGAGAGAAAACACACATGATGTCACTCAAATGTGGAATCTTAAAAAAAAAATCTCAGATGCTGGATGCTGAGAGTAGAAAAGTGGCTCTGAGATTCTGGGAAGAATAGGGAGACACAAGTGAAGAATACCTGGTTCACATGATGTAAAACAATTAGATTAAAAAAAAAGATTATTCTGGCACCAGAGAGTTGATTCAGTGTTTAAAAGGTCTGGCTTCTCTTCCAGAGGCCCTGTGTAGGAGGGTCCATCTTTATTTCTGTTGTTTTCATTAGTTAATAAAGAAGCTGCCTTGGCCTGTAAGATAGGACACAGCCCTTAGGTGGGTGGAGTAGACAGAACGGAAGGTAGTGAGAGAGAAGGAGTGGGAGAGTCGCCATGATCCTCCGCCCAAGATGGATATTTCTTAGAATTGTCTGGTAAGTCACCACCTCGTGGTGACATACAGACTTTTATAATGGGTTAGTTTAGAAGTGAGAGCTAGCCAAGAAAAGGCTAGAGATAATGGGCAAGGCAGTATTTAAATAAATACAATTCTCATGTGGTTATTTCGGGTACAAGCAACCAGCGGCTGAGTGGGCCGGTGGCTGGGGGCTGGGAGCCAGGTGCCGGGAACACAACCCACACCTCTCCCCCTCTTTTACTACAGTCCTGGGTTTGGGTCCCAGAATCCACATGACAGCTCATAATGGATGATCCAGCACTCTCTTGTGGCCTCCACAGGCACCAGGCATGCGCATAGTATACTAACAAGCATGTAAGCAAAATGTGTATAGATCGAATAAATAAATATATAGAACTTTAAAAATGAAATAGTTACAGTGTTCAGTTGCATAGAAAAGTTGCTATAGATGGTAAATAGTTTATATTTCAAAATGGCTAGAACAAAGGATACTGGATATTTTCACCAGCCCGAAATAATATATATTTGAGGATGCAAATATATTAACTCAGATTTAAACAGTATCACATACACACATAGAAATATCGCATAGTATCCCATATAGAATTTTATATGTCAGCTCAAAATCAGAAAACTAATTTTGCACGTATAATATACTCTTCATATTATAAAATGGACTATATTTCAGAATCACATGACCTACCTTATTTAATTAACAATAATTTTCCTTTTCAATCCATAAGATGATTGGCAGACTCACAGGGTCATCGGACTTTGAGGATAATAAGACACGTGAAGACCAATAGTTTCCAACAAGAAACTCACAATTTAGTCTTCAAAATAAAGACTTAGGAATAAAAGGAAGAACCAAATAGATAGGATATAATGGGGAAAACTCCTGTTCCAGAGGACAATATGGGAAGATTTTTTTAAAAAATATAAACAAAGTGAGTTAAAAAGCTAGTAAATGCTAAGGAATTATGCAGGTCCCAACGGAGAAGAGAAGGTGCAGGAAGGGAAGGAGGCTGCAGCCAGGGTTGTTTACATTGTTATAACGAAAGGAGTAAAATGGGAAGAGATATGGCAGAGAATGGACTATGGTGCTCACTCCCCAGTGGCCTTCACGTCATTGACACTGTGCTAAAATAAATCATGAGTATATAAGGAAACTCTCAGTCAGAGGTGACATGCAGGCAGACTAGTGATAACTCCAGGAGGGGTTGAGGGATGAGATTTAAAAACAGTCAAGGAAAAGGTCGCAGGAATGGACCATGGAGATGACTCAAGGGGTAAAGGTGCTTGCTGCCAAACTTGGGACCCACATATTGGAAGGGAGGAAGGAGATAACTGACACCCACAAGCTGTCCTCTGGCCTCCACACACATGCAGTGACACGCATGTGCACCCCGTACACAAACACACACACAGAAAAGGAAACAACGTGTACCAAAAAAACAATTGAAAATTCGTAAGAAAGAAGAACTTGGGTTGTGTTTGGAAGTTGTGCTCGGAGTGTGAACTTTTGGGATCGTCTTAGAGCCTGCAAAATCTGTGAAAACTCAGCTGGGCTTGATCAGACCCAGGTGAACAAACAAAATACCTCCCGAAGCCACGTCCCTGACTTTGCTTGGTCTGTCTGAAGCTACTTTTACCAAAAACCATACTTGATTAAACCAAAAAGTCAATAGACCAAAGTTATCTTAAGGGAAGGACTAGTAAAACACTTGAGACTGTCTCCAGTGGGGGAAACTGATCCTTCTGGCAATGATGACAACTGCGGAGGATGTGGTAGGCAGCGATGGCAGCATTTAGAGCTGAAGGGGCAGATCCAGCAGAAACCCACTAAGAATCGGGATCCACATGGGTAGGGGCTGGGAGGTAGGGAGTTGAGGCTAGAAAGGCTGTTGGATTTCTGCCTCTGAGATGCTTAATTATCAGAACTAAATTATGTGTAACCGCACACATAACTGTCAGCATTTGTCTGTGATAGGCAAAGTCGATTGTCAGACCAATTCCTATTTCATCTTCTTGAGAAGACAGGGCATCAGACATAATTGGATTTAGAATATATTCTTACTGGCGGACTTGAGTAGGCATGGGATCAGAAGAGAGGGTCATTGCCTTTCCTAGGCCTCTCTCAGAACAACTTGGACATAGTTTTTTAAGTACAGGCTGCCAGTATTGTACTACTGAATGTTCTGTGTCTGTTGGTTATTTCAGAAAGATGAGCTTTGACTCATGCACCTTTGATTCATAGGGCGATCCCACCCATCCAACAAGCTAATGTTGGAAGGAAACATGCCAGGATATGTTGTGTTGAATTCTATTTCTCAACTCCCTAACCCCCAGCATGTGCCCAGAGCCATGCTCTTCCTCTTTGAAAACCTATGTTCCATAATTCTACAACAGGAATTAATTTTTAATTAATTTTCTTCCATTAATTTTTGCTATTGTCTTCCAATTTGCCGTGTGTCCTATAGCATGGATCTTGCAGTGTGTGTCTAGCTAAATTGAGCCATGGGTGAAGGAGAAATACAGTGATAGCTAGTCACAAATTGTTGGTTCCACACTGCCAAGTGGGGGAGAAAGCTGTAGATTTAAAATCATATGATGCACACAAGGAAGGGACAGGAGTCGATTTGGAAACATCAAATTTGAAAGAAAACGTGTATAATTACCTAAATTTGTAACTTCTTATCTGTTAACACCACTCATAATAATAAAAATGTCTCTTGGCAGGGGATGTAAGTTATAAAAGAGATGCCCAAATTCAGAAAACTCACTGTCTTGGAAACACAGGCCAAACCTCCAGCCTCTGTCATCATGGTCAGCTCCTGTTGTGGTTCAGTCTGCACAAGGCTGCTGCCAGCCCCACAGCTGCAGGACCACTGCTGCCAGCCTAGCTACTGCAGGACCACCCACTACCAGCCCAGCTTCTGTGTGGCCAGCTGCTCTACGTCCAGCTGTTGCGTGTCCAGCTGTTGTCCAGATGCTGTATCTCCCATGGCTGCAGACCGAGCTGTTGTGTGTCCACCCACTGCCTCCTCAACTGCCGTCATCCCAGCTGCTGTATGTCCAGCTGTTACAGTCCCAACTTCTCTGTGTCCAGTTTCTGTCGTTCCAGCTGCTCTGTGTCCAGCTGCTACCATCCCAGCTGCTGTAAATCTAGTTGCAGCTGTCCTGTCTTTTGCCAGACCACCTGCTGTCACCCATTCTTCTGTGGATCATCTTGCTGAATTTCATCCCTGACCACTACTCTGGGGCCAACCAACATGTCAACTGAGTACAAGACTTCCTCATTTCCTTTGTCTACCACTCTTGGCCTTGTTCTGACCTGTTATTCCTGCATCTATCCACCCCATTGATAATGCTATCAAGCAACAACTTAAAAGCAATTGTTTGAGCTAATGCTACATAAAACTATCATGCCTATGGCCGTGGCATTCTGTCAGATGACCCGATGTGTCACCTGAGTGCCCTGGAGCAGGCTCATCGTCCTGTTATTCTATACAGCTTGCCTTTTTTATGGATTTCTTTTACAAAGGACTGTGTCCCATACATGTTTTATTGGTATCACCAATATTTGCAACCTATATTTTCATCATTTATTTTTTATTGGGAGGGAGGAGTTTGCATTTCTGTGATCTAAATAGAGAAAATAAAATTTTCACATGTCAATCAAATTCTATAGTAAAGAAATTTGCTAAATCATTAGCCCCACCCAAAGCCAGATCTCCCACTTTATTTTCAAGTTTGTTTCCAAGAACCAGTAACTTCCTTCTCCCCGGCTTTTGATTGTGAACCGACCAGCAATCTTGGGCTGTGGAGAGTGCAGACATTTGCTTGAGACCCAGTTTTCATCCTTTAGATAGTTCACTGGGAAATCTGGAATTTGGATTTGATAGAAAGACCTGTGTCAGTAAGATGGTTAATAAGATTGTTGAGAATGAGGCGTGCATCCTCTGAGAGAAGTGCAGTTTGTCAGTGCTGACACAGAAATGCAGTGACTTAGGTAACCTACGTAAAGCTTACAAACACGAGCTACCAAAAGTAAGAGAACTGGATGAAGGCTAAAGGTTCATATTCTCACGCAAGCAATTAGTAACCAAAAAGATGTTATGGTGTTTTCAAAGAGAGGGGACAAGAAATCCTGGCATTTGTGACAGCGTGAACTGAACTGGGTGACTACAGGAGTGAAGTAAGCCAGATACAGCAATACAAATAGGACACGATCTTGTGTTTACGTCAGTGAAAATAGTCAAACTTCAGAAGCAGATAGTGAACTGGCAGTCATCTAGAGATGGGGAGATGTTATCTTGAATGTTAAAGACTGTGATTAGTGGCTCATTGTTGAACTCTAAGAGTATTATATATTCCTGGGGAATATGGTATGTTGGGATAATACTCCATGACTTGGCTAGTGGGCCACTAATAATCAGAAAAGAATTCTGACTGTCCCCCACTCTGTGTGTGTTAATATGAAAAAAAAATCATGTGCACCTTAAAGGACATAGAGCAACGCCATGGGAGTGGTTTGCTAAAGACAGGATGACAGACACACATAGCTAATAAATATAAGAAAGGAAGTTTAATGAAGTTGCCATTAAAATGTAACAGCCCTCACTGTGGGTGTCGAAGAGAAAACACCAGCACCATTAATACTTAGCTGGGGAATAACCACATATCTACCCAGGACTCTCCCTCTGGGTAGCCAGGAGAAAATACAGGCCTGTCTGCCTGGCTTTGGGCAGTGGGCACAATTATGGTGAGCAAACATAACAGGGTATGGGAGAGAGAGACAGAATGGTTTGTGTCCTGTGGGTGGCCTACTCAATTCCCAGAGCCATGGTGATATCTGGGCCTGGGCTGCTGCCAAGGGCCATATCTGGGTCATTGTCCCTGACTTAGCTGTGGTCTGTGTTGATGTCCATGGTTCCTGTTACCACAGACGGCTGAGAGGAGAGGGCTGCACAGTGTCAGCCCCACCCCTCACTGGCTGCACAGAACTGGCCTTCCCTCACCTGCCAACTGCCTGGGCAGCAAGACAGAACTGACAGTTGTTGGCAGAAGTGCAGACAAGTGGGCCCTGGGGCATGAGGGTGGGAGAACTGGTCCTGTCTCCCCTTGTCTGCCATGTGGTAGCATGGATGAGGGAAAGATGTCCTCCCCATGTAAGCCCTCACCACCTGTGACAGGCAGGATAGCTGACCAGTCCTTCATCAACTGCAGCATTTGGGAGAGAGGGCCCTGCACCTCACCTGGGCAGCACAATGGCATTGACCCTGTTGACAGGGACTCACGTGAGCTACCCCAAGAATGTGAGGATGGGAGATCTGGCCATGCCCCTCATCTTTACTTGGGTACACAGTAGATCTGATCCTGTAGGCTAGTGGGGTATGGGTGAGCCAGCCCCGAGGGCATGACTGTAGAAGAGCTGGCCCCACTATTTCTCTGTCATGCAGTGGCATGGGCAGGGGAGAGATGCCTCCTCCTTGCCCCTGCCACCTGTGGCAGGCAGAAGAGCTGGCCCCTGGGTCACGAGAGTGGGGTGAGCAGGCCCTGCACCTCACCTGGGCAGTGCAGTAGAGCTGACCCTGCTGGTGGCAGGGGGCAGGGTAGGTCATCCCAGAAGTTATGACAGTATGAGAGCTGCCCCACACCTCCCATCTGCTGTGAGTGGCAAGGCAGAGGGAATGATTCTCTCTTCCTCTGCACCTCACCTGGGCAGCACAATAGAGCTGACCCCATTGACCAGAGAGCAGGTGATCCATCCCTGATATCTGGCCCAGACTGATAAGTTTTGAATCTCTGGTTATTGGAAATCTGCCACTGCTAATGTAATAATACAATCAAATTGAATTCATAAATCCAGGTTTAATTTGAGCAAAACATTCCTGGGTGGCCTCCGGGGAAGAGAAGAAAACCATGAGGAGAAACCATGAAAAGGAAGCTTTTAAATGCCCTCTGGGGTGGAACTACCTATTGTGAGCTCTCTCAGGGTTGGAGTTTGGAATGAGGCTAGTCCAGCAGAAGGACTGCCACTTGGCCAAAACCGGAGATTGCAAACATCCCAGCCTTCTTGGGTATAGATAGATGCCCATAGAGTTTCCACCTATACACCTCAGACTCTTTGGGTATAGGGCACAGGTTCAAGTCAGGCCTCTTCCTGCTGACTGATGAAGGATGATGTAGGGAAGGGGGAAGTTGGAAGGTGGTGGTTTATGCTCAGCAGGTGGTATGGGTGAAGAAGCATTCAGTTAGCTGCCATCCTGTAGACCTCAGGCATCTGTTCCTTGAGGGAGCTGAGAAGGCAGGTTGCTCTAGAAAAAAATAGATTGTTATCATTGGCCCTATTAATGGGGGTAGCCATGGGAAGGTGATAACTGACAGAATGAATAAAATAGAGAAGTACCCTGGTTGTGTAGAGAAGCAAGGGTGAATGAGCAAGACAGGAGAGCAGACACGCCCTGAACATCTTGGAAAACCAGGTTCCAGTTGTTGAGTCGATGCCTACTTGAGCCTAGGGAGGTGGTACCAGGGGTGAAGTCCCAGGAGCTCATGCAGGTTCTAGCATATTTGAAGGGCCCTCTGTGGTTTGGCCTTGACCCAGGCAGGAGTGAACCTGAAAAATATATTTGAAAGTGGGTGGAGTCAAGATGGGCTCTGAGATTGTTTTCATCAGACCAGATTCCTTGATTCAATAGCAGAGCTTCTCCCAGATCCTGCAGGTGTCTGTAGAACAACTGAACAGATTTACAACTTGGCGTCACAGTAAAAAGGCTGTATCTTTGGGTTGAGAGGCATGAACAATTTAGAAGACAACCCGAGGAAATTCAGAACTCTACACCTCTAAGGCTACATCTGAAACCTGTTAATTCTGGACTACGAAGCCTATGAATGAGGCACACCTGTCTGTAATTTTAGCAGGAAACAACTAATTAAATAATGAGCTACCAGCACCTTAGTCATCAAACGCCATCAGATAAATCTGAGAGCAATAAGTAAATGAGCAGAAGTTAGACAGTTTTTCCAGCTGCCTAGGCAATCCCAAGTCTCTCCGTGGTCTTTGGTGAACACAAGTCTCAGAAGCACTACTTGCCTTTAGCTGCTAAGCCCAGGAGGCCTGACAGACATTTTCTGTGGAGTAGGGATCTGGAGATTGGCCTACCCATCTTGGCAGGATGGGACAATTGAGTCCCCAGTGTCTTGTTGTCCAGTCCCGGCAGGGTCTAGGCAGTGGAAGAGGTGAAAGGCAGTTTTTTCACAGTGTGACTGGCCCTGCCACATCCAAGTGAAAGTTCTTCTGCAGTCATATGTCTTCTTGGAGGGCATATAGGATGCTGCCAGGAGATGTCATGTCTCTGTGTCATAAAAAGCTTTTGACATAAATTTATTTGACATAAAATGCTGAAAGGACCCAACTAATTCTGCCTAGAAGGATAATAAAAACTGCAGAATGTGACAAACAGGTTTGACCAACAGGTTCCTCCTTTCCCAGCTGGGCAGGATAGCAATTAAGGACCAGTGGCAGGCCTCTAGCCAGATGGTTATCAGAACCGGTGGTTACCTGAACCGGTAGCAGCAAATGGTTATCTATTGAATTGTAAATTGAGTCACAAGGGGATGGGGGGGATAGGCAGGATGTCAGGTATCAGGGTATCACATAGCCTGCTGAATGTCACGTACTCAGGGATGGGCTGAACTATGCAAATTCTGTTCTGGGTTGAACTCTGGCTTGTATGTCTGGACCAACCCCGATTGTTCTCGTACCCCATATTATAATTTATGGAAAACTTGTGATTTTGTCTATAAAAGCTTGCTTGCCTGGATACTCAGGGTGCTTAGCTATCCCTAAGCTTTGTACCCGATTGCAATCGTGAAATAAACCACCTCATGTGTTTGCATCTGATGGCCTGGTTATTGAGTCTGGGGGCTCCTTGACGTTAAGACCATTTTTCAGGTCTTTCAATGCCAAATGCCATACTCTCACATTTGTAAAGGTACTTGAGGGTTAGGGTATCATTGTAATGGTCTGTCCTGTCCCTTTAAGAGACAAGCCCTGCCCACTCCCCCCGCATCCACTGAGGCAAGCAGATCTTCCTTCTGCTTCCAGCCTAAGTTGTAACATGAGGGCCTGCCTGTTGGGGTTTCTGTCCCACCCGGTACCCCACAGCCGGCAAACCCCAAAGAAAATCACACAGAAGTCTCCATAAGATTATAAACTGATTGGCCCATTAGCTCAGGCTTCTTACTAGCTCTTATAACTTATATTAACCAATTGTTTTTATCTATGCTAGCCACATGGCTTGGTACCTTTCTCAGCGGGGCAGGGACAAATCCTGCCTCTTCAGTGGTCTGTGTAGGAGTGCCAAGGGAGCTTCCTGCTTCCCAGAATTCTCCTGTTCTCACCTCTACTTCCTGTCTAGTTTTCCCTCCTATACTTCCTGCCTGGCCAATCAGCATTTATTTAGAACATGATTGACAGAATACAGAAAATTATCACACACCACTAAGTTCCTTCCTTTCTGTCTTTCTCTCAAAGAGGCTGCCTTGCTCCCTTGGCCCCACTTCTCCCCTTTACCTCCTCCTCTCTATCTCCCTCTTTTTCCTTCCCTTCCATAACCCACTAAATAAATATCCAATCTCACTCTGCATGGTATGTCTAATAGGTCTTTGTCCCTCACCTGCCACGCAGCTCCCTGCCTGGGACCCGCTGGCTCTTGTGGCCTGTGGGCCACTCAGGGAACCATGGAATTTTACCACCACAGCTACTCATGGCCCACTGCCTGCTGCAGCCACTCAAGGAATGGTGCAATTTTATTTTTACCATAGCAGTCATTACCTGTTACATATATCTAAATTAGACAAATGTTGTTTAGGCTTAACTTTGAGAGCATATAAGTTAAATATGGACATAGAGTTTATGCAATCAGTTACAACTTACTAATGTTAGTAAAAGCAAGAAGATTAGAAGGAATATTTCAGTCTCAGTTTTCAGCTGTTGTCCTGAGACCTAGAGCATAATCATAATCTATAGAAGGCAGAACCAAGTTTAACATTGTAAACAATTTAGTGTTTTAAATGAATAGTATCAAGGGGTTTACTTTTAAGTTACAAAATCTGACTGCCAGTGCTTGGGGTTTTTTTTTTGTTTTGTTTTTTGTTTTTGAGACAGGGTTTCTGTGTAGCTTTGAAGCCTGTTCTGGAACTAGCTCTTGTAGGGGAAATGGTGTAGGAAGGTTCTTCTGTATTTTGTGTTGCTTTCATTGGTTAATAAAGAAGACTGCCTGGCCTGTAGGATAGGTCAGCCTTTAGGTGGGCGGAGTAGACAGAACAGTATTCTGGGAAGAAGATAGTCAGAGAGAGCTGCCATGAAGCCACTAGGGTCAGACATGCTGAATGATTCCTGGTGAGACCACTACCTCGTGGTGACACACAGACTTTTACAAATGGGCTGAATCAGATGTGAGAGTTAGCCAAGCAAAGGCTCGAGATAATGGGGCAGGCAGTAATTTAAATGAATACAATTTTTGTGTGGTTATTTCGGGTATAAGCTAGCCACGGTGAGACACAGCCCTCTGTGCCTCTTACAACAGTTTGGCGCTCCAACGTGACCAGCTAAATCCACTTAAAAACCTGAGAGGGCCTAAAAAGGAGAGAGAATTTAACACAGTTTTTTCCTGTTTGTGGATGGTGTGCCACACAGAGATTTCCTGACTCAGCAAAGCAACACTGCGGTGGTTTTAAAACTGGGCTGGAAACTGGCGGTTTTGAAATACCAGTTTACAGTCTATGCCGCCAGCGCAACCTCTGGCTCCTGAGGGAGACAAAGCATTTCAATGGGGTTTTCTGACTAAAATGTTACAATTTGCTTGATCGATGACAATGTAGACTCACTGTGTGCCTGGAACAGTGCGTATGGCTCAGAGGCGCAACTGACTCCAAGGCAGAGTGGCTCTGCCATGCTGAACTGTGCTGATCTCAGGCAAGAACTGCCTTAATTAATATAACAACAGCGCAGTTAAGGTTTAGACTGGCCAGGAAACAGGCTGTACCATATTTCTCCTACATAGCCCAAATTAAGTTTTTAAGATGTACTTAACATTTTGAGAAATGCTCCTGGATAGTGAAGAATTATAGATTCACAATAGGATGGTTTCAGACATAAAAGACCTCTAAATGGATCATACTGTTAAATAAATGTATGTAGGCTTGGGAGAATGAAAAAAAAATTAGAGAGTCATAAAGTAAACTTAATGCCTTAAAAAAAGGTAAAGTCTTTAAAGAGACAGACTACAGATAGTAATAGATTTTAAAAAAAAAGCCATGTAAATATGGAAAACAGAATGTCTGGATTATGTATATTATTATGTTTTCTTTAAATGTTTTGACTGTGAAGGAGCTAAATACAAAAAGACATTGCATTATATGGACTGCCAAGCTAAACCAACATGGATATTATAAAGGTGTTATTGCTTCACAATTTGGATCTAAGAATATGATGCTTTCGGAAAGAGGTTCTTCTTTTGTTTTCATAGGCGATGAGAACCTGTGGACTTCTTCTATACCAATCTGATATGATAGACCACGCCCTCCTGAAAGGTCACCGTAAACACCTTCAGAAAATTACTTCACTCAACTGCCGACTGAGATGTACCTGCCACACAGGTTATACCATAAAAAACCTAAAAAACAGTGCCCCCATACAGCAGGAAGCAGTTTGGAGAGAAATAACTGTGCCCATATTCCCAAATATTATTTATAAATGACTTTTTTTTTTACATTTAAAGGGGGAGATGATATAGATATAATTAATTTGCATTAGTATGAATCTTGGTTTGTTGATAAGGCCAATTTTGTTATATGTACATGTATATCTGATCTTGATTAAGGTATTTTGATTATGTAGTTCATTAAAAATATAATGTATAATTAGGAAATATAGGTTGTTAATGGATAATCATCAATAATAGTCAAGTTTGTAGTCATGTTAGTTAGATTTTCTAGATATATAGAGATAGGCATTCTTCATATCTTTCAAAGACAACAGAATATGGCATATAATGTTTTAATAACTTAGGGCTTTTCATGGCAATGAGACACGTCTGCTCCTGACAACACCAAGCTACTTCCTGAGGAAGATGGGCATCAAAGAGGCCACTGATGGAGTTTGCTAGCCATTTGGGCAAGAAACTGCTTTTGCCTGGACTGCTTAAATGAACACAAAGAACCCGCAGAGAGAGGATTGCTTTACTAAAGGTAACAGTGGAGTCATATGACTTCAACCAAAATGGCGACTATTTGAATGGTCATCCTTGGTAAAGATGACTATGAGGGTTCTGTTTTGACGTCAACCAAGATGGAGGTTGGCCACATGTTTGTTCTTTTCCAGAGCAGTGCTAACATGGAGTCACAAGTTTTACAGATTTTATTATATCAGATTCAGCAAAGCTTGGAGGCAAAACACATGGAACACGCAAAGTCAGAGATCCAAGCAAACATGTGCCCACATATCACATGTTCACATATTTCCATCCATACATACAAAATTAACAGAAAGATGAACAGAACTTTATCCCCAGGAAACTTTCAGATGACCTACTTAAAAAAAATCCCAAAGTAAGAATATACAGATTATAAAGCATGAACTGCAGGGCTGCAGGTGGAGGCTCGGAGATAGTCAAGTGAGAGAAAGCCAGGAAGGGGCAGAAGATAAGGGAGGCACCCAGCGGGCTAGGGCCCAAGTGATGGGTCTCCCAGACTGCTGGGAGAAAGTGCGAGCAGGAGAAATGTCTATGTGGGTGCAGTAGGCTGTAGTGGCCACACACACATACAATTGTATGGGGAACAGAAATGCAAGGACAGAAGAGCATCTTAGAGTGGGAGAGCAGGCAGATGGGATCCGTTGTGGGGAAATGGAGCAAAGGCAAAGTTAGAGTCAGTATCAGAGAAAGCAACAAACTAGGGAAACTGGGAGAGCAGCCAGAGGAAAGCAGGAAGTAAAGGCAGGCAGAGAAAAAAGAAGAGAGGGCAGAGACACAACAAACAGCAAGAGGAAGGAGCAGGAATGCAATGCTCATGAACCTGGCTGGGAGAGCTCAAATCAGTGTACCGTGAGACAGCCCCAGTTTGGATAAATTTCATAGGGTGTGTGGAGAGCAAACTACAACCCGGAAGGTCCATTCACAAGCCATTAACCCATTAACCAGAGACCATGGCGGAACATTTTCTGAAATAGAATGGGGTCGAAACAGTAGAAAGTTTGGTGTACCCCTGTGTGGTTATGTCTCCCAGACAAGGAATCCCAAGAGGTAGGTAAAATTACTGGGGGCAAGCGAGAAAGGATCAGGAGGCACACAACAAAACCCACTTTAAGAATTTACTGAGAGGGAGAAAGAGACGTGTGCAGGCTCGAGAAAGTTGGTGCAGGAAGAGAGCATTGAGCAGACATGTCCAGCTTTTAAAGGCTGC
Organism: Dicrostonyx torquatus; assembly: GCA_028555095.1. Lineage (NCBI taxonomy): Eukaryota > Metazoa > Chordata > Mammalia > Rodentia > Cricetidae > Dicrostonyx > Dicrostonyx torquatus. The sequence goes on along the minus strand of JAQHUG010000032.1, from coordinate 3,890,715 downwards.
CTAGTGTATGTGCAAAGGGGCTCAGGTAGCTGTCACATGCGTAGATCACGTGACCACATTGTACATAGGTCTTGTAGGGCTTGAGGGTCCTGGGTGGCTATGTAAGTTGCCTGAGCGCTTGATGGCGCATGCACGGCCCTGGAACCCGGCTTGACATTTTGCCAAAGTGCTAGGTGATGGAAATGATAACAGTAGGAACAGTCCCTACCCAGGAGCAGGACAGTTGCTGGCACTGCAGTGCCTTGGCAGGCAGACTGGAAGGCAGAACGGCTTCTGGATCCCTTAGAGGCCATTGGCTTGAAATTAGATAACTCTCAGAGCAAGTCTGTTCAATGGCAGGGAAAGGAGAGTGTTTACCAGGACACGTGGTCATCAAAAAAGTCAATTCTACTGGGGTTCACCACCAAAATAATAAGCTTTGAATCCCTGGTTATTTGAAATGCGCCAATTTCAAATTGATGTAATAAGACAATCAAACTGAATTAATAAATACAAGCTTAATCTGAGCAAAACATTCCTGGTCGGCACAGCAGAACTGGCCCTGGTGGTGTAGGCATGGGTAAGCCACACACACCCACACACCAGGGTATGAACTGGCCCTACCACTTGCTCCTTCCTGCATAAGGTGATCTAGTCTGGACTGCCCTGGAGAGCTCACCCTGGTGGTGAGGATGGGGGAGAGCTAGCAAGCTGACCAACTCTACCTCCACCCAGACCCAGAACTAGGGCTATGAGATGACCCATCTTAACATCCACTTCATCTATGATCTGTTGGAGCACACGAAGGGACCAAACCTGCAGACTCAAAGCTGCAGGATCTCCATGACACAGCATAACAGCAAGATATCCAGGAGAAGTCCCAGTGAGACTCAATATAGATTGTGTAACAGAAGCCAGAGACCTTGAACCAGATCGATGGCTCACTCACTGCAATGAACACTGGCTTACTCGTTATGGCTTGCTCAGTCTGCTTATACCACTCAGGACCACTGGCCCAGAGGTGATGTCACTCATAGTGACCTGGGCCCTCCCACATCAATCATCAGTCAAGAAAATGTCCCACAGACTTCATGACCCGATGAAAGCATTTTCTCAATTGAGGGTCCTCTTCCCAGAAAACTCAGTTGTGTCAAGTTGACAAAAACAAACAAGCAAACAAAAGAAAAAACAGACAAAAAGACAAAACCAGCCACCCCCCCCATAAACTAAAACCAACCAAACAAACAAAACAACAACAACAAAAGAAACACAAAGAACCAACCATGACACCTTTTATGTACCAATTTATATATATCTCAATGTAATTTAGTTAGTTATTTGAAACACTCAGGCCCTGCAACTCTCATAACTGTCTGCATACTGATCTTGCTGTTTTGCTCAAGCATATTTCTTCTCTTCTGCATTTCAACCAAGTCTTCCTGTTCATTTCTGCATATGAGGTCAAGTGTCTCCACTCTGCCTCCTGGTCCAGTCTTTCCAGACTGGCCTTGTTGGGGCAAAGACTCTGGCTGCCTCTCATTTCTTGTTCTTGTTCAAATCACTGTCTTCTTCTCAGTGGTTCCCCAGGGAACTGAAGCATGTCAAGTATATCAGTATCCCAAGATGTGAGGCAGAGCCTTGTCACTCAAGAAGCTGAGGAACTGGCTTGCTCCCTGTGTGGTCTACTTCCCTAGTTCCCAAGAGACAAGCTTAGAGCTGGCTCTTATCCTAAACTCTCTCAGCACTAAGCTGAGATCTACGGTACATTCAATCTCTTTCAGACCTGACCCCTGCCACAGGGTGATTTACTCTCTTACACAACTACTGAACGCTCTCCTGTCAGTAGTCAGACAGGCAAATTAACTGGGCATGGGGTAGGGTGAGATCTATTGAGAGAAAGCCTGAGAGAGGGGGATGTGGGTAATGTCTGACTACCTGTTCTTCAGGCTCTCAAAATTGTGGTAATTATTATACTCAAGACAAAAAGGTTAATTAAAATCTTGGGAATTGGGGACTTCATAGCTAATATGAAACCAAGACCATTCCAGTAAGCAATAGGAGTTGGGTATTTCTGTTTGCTAGGTGTGCATTGGACCACAGAAGTAGACACAGCTCCTGAGCCTTCCTGAAATTGCCTCTTTGATCCTTATGGTTCCCATGGACTCTTGTATTTAGGAGTTAGTCCCTTTGATGGGAGCTATAAAAGTTGGAGTGCTTGATGTGTGGTCAAACTCCTTTTAGGGAGAGGCTGGAGACTCGGTTTCATGGGGGCAGGAGCCAAACACATAAGTACTACTAATTACATGTACTGCTCATTCCCAGATGGAAGCTAGTTAAAGGCTTGACTCTAGGGCATCAACTCTGAGAAGATACAGTCAAATCCCTCCAAGGGGAAGCTGAGTTGAAGGTGGGGTGTTGGTAAATTGCAGCAACGTTTGTCTGCATGTTGAAAGCCATTTCACTGTCATAGAGGACTGATAAATACCAACCCCAGCCCTTCCCAGAGCTAGATGACTTAGGAGCCAGTCCCTCCGTGAAAGCTATGAATATTAAGAACTTTGACCAGTTGACCAACTCCTTGTAGGAGAGAGGTTGGATCCATGATTTTGTGAGGCAGGAAAGAATGTGGGAAAAAGTAACCTCACAGGTGTCTGTATTTTCTGAAGTTGCATTCAAGATCTCATAGCACCTGTGATTGCTTGCACAAGATCAAGACAGTCAACACAAGATCAAGCCACTCAACATTCCAGCATGGAGTTGGGAGGGGCTCATGAACCTCTCTGTCCTAGGTGAGGAGCTATGGCAGTGGGGGGAAAGTCAGTTTTCTTGAGGTGCGTGACCCCTGGTAAGTCAGCTATGTTCCAGTGGATGGTCTCACATCCCTGACTGTACGGGCACTACTAATTGACCTCAGTGTGTTAGAGAAAGGGGGCCATAAAGTTGGGAGAGTAAAAGTGGGTCTGGAAGCAGTTGTGAGGAGAAGTGGGAGATGGATGTGATCAAACCACATTGTATATGTGCGCACATCCTCAAAGTATTAAAAAAAAACACATTATATTAAAATCATACCCCTGAGGTCTTTCTAAGTCCTTGAGCTGTTGACTCCCAGATAATCTTTTCCACTTTGTGCCAATTCACTTTTACTCTAGTCTTTATGTTGTGTAGTTTCTACACTTTGATGCTCTATTTTGATATCTTATTCTGGGGGTGTAGAAACTCTAATTGTGTACTGGGATAGAAAGGATAAAGAATAGAGACGTGGTTTCTAGTCTTTTCCCTAGACTTTCTGAGTCAGCCCTGCTGATGAAGACTCCATTGTACTCTTTTGATTTTCAGAGAGACCCGCTTCCCTCTGACAAGGCATCGCTTTCCAATCTACCAGCAGGCTTGAGACATGACTTAGAATGCTTACTCAAGAAATGCACCAGTGGAGATCAACATTTTATGGCAAGAGCAAGATTCAAAATATTTGCAAAGCAGTAATTTAAGGTCACCAACTAATCAGAACAGATATCAAACTGAGCTATAGAACTTGCCTGACTTGGAAACACCCTGTGTTATGCTTTTTAAAAAATTGTTTATTTTATTTTATGTATATCTGTGTAACAGTTTCAGAGTTTCTTCAACTGGAGTCACAGACAATTGTGAGCTGTCATGTGGGTGCTGGGAATTGAACCCAGGCCCTCTGGAAAAGCAGTCAGTGCTCTTAACCACTGAGCCATCTCACCAGTCCCCAAACTTATTTGTTAATTATATATACAGTGTTCTGTCTGCATGTAAGCCTGCAGGCCAGGGGAGGGTGCCAGATATCATTATAGATGGTCATGAGTCACCATGTGGTTCCTTAGAATTGAACTCAGGACCTCTGGAAAAACATTCAGCGTTCCTTAACCTCTGAGTCATCTCCCCAGCTCTCCTCTGGTATGGGAAGTCCTTCTGTATATGTGTTTCTTTTATTGGTTAATAAAGAAGCTGCTTTTGGCCAATGGCTTAACAGAATATAGCCAGGATGGAAGATATCTATATAGAGAGAGTGGATGGAGTCAAGGAGATGCCAATGTAGCTGCTGCCAGAGGTGTAAACCATGAGCCTCATGGTAAAATATAAAGTAATAGAAATGGATTAATTTAAGATGTAAGAGCTAGCTAGAAATACGCTTAAGTTATTGGCCAAACAATATTGCAAATAATATAGTTTCTGAGTGATTATTTTGGGTCTGAGCTGCTGGGAATGAATGAACAGCCTCCCCCAACACTCTCCCTGTGTTATTCTTAACTGTTTCTTGCCGGGTCACAGGAATGTGGAGTTGAAGATGACTCCTCCTAGGGAACTTGAGTCAATGTTAGTTTACCCAACAAACTTCTTCAGCATCTCAATTAATACAGTTGGCTGACCATCAGGGCAGCCCAGGATGCCTGAACCCCCAACCCTAGAAGGTCATGACAAAGATTATAAAACATCATTACATTTTCTTTAATTTTTTTTTAGTTTGTTGTAAATAGGGGAGAGAGGAGAGGTGTGTGGGTTGTATGTTCCCAGCACCCAGGATCCCAGCCGCTGGCCCGCTCAGCGGCTGGCTGCACCCGAAATAACCACGTGACAAACTGGATTCATTTAAACTCTGCCTGGCTTATTATCACTAGCCTTTTTCCGGCTAGCTCTCATAATTAAACTAACCCATTATAAAAGTCTGGAAGTCACCACGTGGTGACTTACCGGAAAGGTCTAACCTGCATCCATCTGCGATGGTGGCTTGGGGCTTCTGCTCCCTTCCTTCTTCTCCTCTCAGAACTTCCGTTCTGTCTACTCCGCCCACCTAAGGGTTGACCTAACTATAAGCCAGGCAGGTCTTTATTTAACCAATCAAAGCACAGAAATACAGGTGGGCCCTCCCACACTAGTTAATAAAGAAAACACACTCATCGAAATATTGAGTAGAAAAGCAGTCAGATGAAAGTTACATTTCTTTAACAGGATAAAATGAAGCAATAATAAACTATTATTACTTTATAACTAACAACACTTGTTTCAGTCTCTCATTATTTGAGTTCAAATAATTGTGTTATATTACATATTCTACTTTATATAAATATAAATATAATTCATATAGCTATGGGTTTTATTTATATAACCCTTGTTACTGACTCCAGTGGTGATTCCAATGTCCACTCATGAAAAATACTAATGTCTAAAAATTGCTCTTTGAAAATTTCATGCATATACAATATATATTCACTATGTATACCTCTAGTCCTTCCCTCTAAGTCCCCTTGACCGTCCCCCCCCCCAAACAAAGTTTCATTTTCTTATAACCCGTTGGTGCTGTTTATATACTCATGGGTGTAGGATCATTCAATGGGGCATGGGTAACCTGGCAATGGTCAGCCATCCCTAAAGAAAAGTGACTCTGCCCCCTCAACTGTGTCAGGGACATCAGGAGCATGAGTGTTCAGTCATAGGTGGAACATCTGTGTTCTTCTCACTCTGCTCTGAGACTCAAGAACCATCTAAAAGACGGGATAGACAGAATGATTACCTGGAGGGTAGAGAGGAATTCTGGGAAATATCAGGTTCTGGACATGATAAGGCTGTTGCACACAAAAACTGGCAGAAATGGCTGTTTTGATTATATAAGACCTACACAAGTCCCACACAAGGCCTGTACAAATCCCAACCTTTAAAACATATTAACTTGTCAAAAACAAAACAGTGAGGCTTCTAAGGTCCAGGAAGTGGGACAGAAATAGTGTGAGAGCTGTGGGGATTCTTCTGCTGTTGCTCACTGACTAGTTTTAGTTACAACTGACTACACTGTGTGGATTTTGACTTGTTTTCCATGGTGGTTTTGAGATTTCAGAGTATCTTATTGGACCTAGTAAGTCTCTTAAACTATAGTCAGGGAAGAGCAACACCCAGACTGCATGTCAACCTTCAAGGACCGTCCTCTATGGAAAAGCTGAAGGGCTTTAAATGGATAACAAGGAGCCCAAGGAAGGGAAGATAAGATTCAGGGGAAAGAAAGACATTAGCACATTTAGTTTAGAATCCTAACTCACACCTGAACCATACAATTGTGCTGAGTGTGTATCAGAAAGTTGATGGGATAGGCCTTAGTCCATCAGGAAAACGGAGTGTTTCCCATCAAATGTAGAAAACGTAATTGTCCAATTTAATGATTCTTTACTTACTATGGTTAACACTGCAAAGAAAGAGTACCCCCAACAAGGTATTAAAGGGGACCCAAGGCATGGAGATGCCCAGATTCAAGTTCTCCATTCATTTGGAAATTTATTTTCAATATCCACCTCTGACACCATGGTCAGCTCCTGTTGTGGCTCTGTCTGCTCTGAGGAGGGCTGTGGCCAAGGCTGCTGCCAGCCCAGCTGCTGCCAGACCACCTGCTGCAGGCACCTGCTGTCGCCCCAGCTGCTGTGTGTGCAGCTGCTGCTGCCCCAGTTGTTGTGCCCAGCTGTTGCAGGCCCAGCTGCTGCCAGTCTGTATACTGCAGGCCTAGCTGCTACTGCCCTAGCTGCTGTGTCCATCCACCTGCTGCCTCCCCAGCTGCTATGGTGGTTCTAGTTTCTGAGTATCATGACCTGGATCAGTTCTCTTTCTCACTTTAACCCTACAGTCTAGGCATTCATTCAACAGGACATGTGATATGCTGATGTTATAAACAGATAGAGTCATCGAATGATTTGGAAAATCCTAGTGTCTGCTGCTATTTATTTTATTAAAATCATTTTTGATACAAGTATGTAAGAATTATAGTTAAATTGTTTTTCAAATCGTTTTAGAATTCCTTACTCTCTTTCAAAGTACAAGTTGTTATAGGTTTTACTTCTAGATTTTTTTTCTTTCTAATGCCATATCCACCCATGGAATTTATTTTCATGCCAATTGCTTGATATTTCCCAATAAAACTTAAAATGTGCTCACCTCTCATTCTTCTTATTTATGTTTTATTGGTGTGTATTGATTATACATAGTGCTAGGCTTCAAAAAGGCAGTATCTTTCAAGTATATCGTGTATTTTCGGCATGTTCTTCTCCATCCCTTCATCCTCCTCCCACCTCCTTTCCTTGTGCTCTCATCTACTTTCATATCAAATGCATATAATACACTTACTTATCTAGATACAATCTAGGACCACAGGGGAGAGAAAATATGCGATATTTTTCTATTTTGAGTTGGACATATTTTACTTTGTGTGGCTATTTCCCAGTCAATGGCATACCTTCATTCATTCATTCATTATGCTGAATCCAACTCCATTGTGTTCATATACCACATTTTCCTTATTTGTGCACCTGCTGATGGGTTCCTGGTCTGATGAACAACTTGATTGTTGTGAATAGCACCATAGGGGGTAGGGATGTGTGTGCCTCTGTGATGTACTGACTTAGCATCCTCTGTGTACACATCAGGACAGGAGAGCCAATCACATGGTGAATCTGCTTTCAGGCCCGAGGCGTCTCCATACTGATTTCCACTGGGGTTGGACCAATCTACATTCCCACCAGCAGTGTCTAAGGCCTCCCTTTCCCCATGTCTTCATCATCACTTCTGGTTAGTGGACTTTTCCCTTTTGCCTGCCTGCCAGCCCTCTTTCTTCCCTCCCTCCGTCTGTCCCTCCCTCTCTTCCTTTCTTCTCCTCTCTTCCTTTGTGCAGGGGACCACACCCTGGACCTTGTGCACTCTAGTATGGCCTTCTACCACTGAGCCGTACCTTCAGCCCTGTTCGTTTTCTTTATGGCAGTCGCTCTGACAGGAGTGAGATGGAATCTCAGTGTTACATTTTCCACGCGTTTATTCACTATGTATGGTTCAACTGTTAGTCTGTCCATATTTCTGTCTCTTTCTTTTTCATGACTCTGAAAGACACACCTTAGACTTGAAAGATTAAAATGGCTTTTGTAAATAAGATTTTTAAAACGTAATTTAATTAATTAATTAATTTTGCATCCCAACCGCAGTTTTCCCTCCCGCCTCTCCTCCCATTACCCTCCCCTACCTCCTCTCCACCACCTCCCAATCGACTCCTCCTCTGTTTCTGTTCAGAAAGGGACAGGCCTCCCATGGCTGTCAACAAGGCATGACATATCAACTTGCACTAAGACTAAGCACTTCCTCATGTATTAAGGCTCGGCAAGGCAACCCAGTATGAGGAATTGTTCCCAAGAGCCAGCAAAAAAGTTAGAGACAGCCCCTGCTCCCATTTAGTAGTCCCACAAGCAGACCAAGCTACACAACTGTCACACATATGTAGAGGGCCTAAGTCAGTTCCATTTAGGCTCCCTGGTTGTTGGTTCAGACCCTGTGAATTCCTATGAGCCAGGTTAGCTGTTTCTGTTGGTTTTCTTGTGATGTCCTTGACCCCTCTTGTTTGTACAATCCTTCCTCTCTCTCTTCAGCAGGATTTCCAGAGCTCATCCTGATGTTTAGCTGTGGCTCTCTGCATCTGTTTCTGCATGAAGGCTCTCTGATGGCAATTGGTACAGCCACCAATCTGATCACAGGAGATGGGCAGTTCATGCTACACATCCACTACTTTTAGGAGTCTTCCCTGAAGTCATCTTTGTAGATCTGTGGGAGTTTCTCTTGCACCAGGTTTCTACCTGACCCTGAGATACCTCCCCTTTTCAATCATCAAGTGTAAATAAGATGTTGATTCAAGCTGGAATTTAGTTTCATAGAAGAGGAGAGGAGGGAGGAGACTTCGTTTGGAAAATGATTAATGTTCAGATTTCTAATGAAGTAATAATATACTATTGAAAGAACAAATGGTCCAATCATAAATGAATAAATGAACTGAACAGACACATCTTTTAAAAAAGTATAAATGGCTAATTGATATGCATTTAAAATATGCAGTATCTTTATCCACCAGGGAAATGCAGATCAAAACTATGCTGAGATTCTTTACCCCTGTCAGAATGGCTGCCATGAGGAAAACAGGGGACAAGTGCTGGTGAGGACATGGGTGGATAGGGTTGAGGGGGAGGGGCAGGGCCATTCACTATAGCTGAGAAGATAAATTACTGAAGCCATTATGGAAATCAGCATAGAGGATTTACCAAGAACTAAAAATAGAAAACCATACAATCCTGTTATATTACTCCAGTACTTTTCTGAAGGGAACTGAGTCAATATGCAAAGCAGATATATGCATATTCATAATTATTGTGAAGCTATTTTCATTGGCCAGGATATTGAAATCAGCCTACGCTGATCAACAGATGAATAAAAAATTATGGTATATATACAGAACGATATTATTCAACCACAAAAATGAAATTATGTCAATTGTAAGAAAATATATACAAACGTAGAACACTGTGGGTGGTTCATTTTTTCTTTTTAAAATGTTATCAATGTATATTTATTATAATATAACTACATTAACCCTGTATCACCACTTTCTATCCCACTCACTCCTGCTGTGGTCATCTTTCTGTCCCCAAATCGTCCCCCTTCTATGTTCACGTCACATGTGTGTGTAGATATATACACATGTGTAGATATATGATAAATAGTTATGTATTCTAAACTCTGAATACACCAAGCAAGCACTCTACCAGTGAATTACATACCGCCCCAATACTGGACTCTACATATGATAGAAAACACACCATCTCTATCTTTCTGAATCTGGCATTTGGCTAGAGAAACAGAAATGTTAATCAGAGAAAAGCGTGACAACAGCATCCAGCTCCTGGAAGGCGGGAACCAAAACCTCAACCATACGATAAGCCAGTGTGATAGTTAATCTTGGTTGTCAACTTGACACACTTTGCTTGGGACAGAGAAGCTCAGCTGATGAATTGCCTCCCTTGGATTGGACTGTGTGGGGTGGGTGTGACAGGTCCTTAATGGTTGATTGACATGGGAAGCCTCTGTGGGTGGGGACACTCTCTCTAGTTGGTCTTGAAAGGCAGTTGAATGCTAGCCTGGAACCTGGAAGCAAGCCAGGGAGTAATTTTCCTCTGTGGCTTCTTCTTGAGTTTTTGCTTTGAGATCCTGCCTTTGATGGTGGACTGTAAGTAAGTTAAAATAAACTCTTTCCTCCTGAAGTTGCTTCCAACCATGGAGTCATAGCAACAGAAAGCAAACTTGATCAGCCACTCATCTCTAGGATAAACTCATGGTTCTCACAAGCTTAAATCCAATGTGGGGATTTATATGACAGTGAGTCCTCCTGCATGATAGGCCAGTACTGGAGACAGAATCTCTTTTGTCCCTCCGCATACCTAAGAGTGTCATCAGCCGTGGTCTTGCGAGGGGTCTACTATTTAAGTAGCTACTCTGGGAACCTATAAAGAAGGATCAGTCACAGGTCAGGGAGCCTGAAGATAACCTGCCACACTGTCCAGGTGGGAAATGGACACAAGAGGCAGCCATGAAGAGGAGCAGGGTCATATCTGGATGTGATAAAAAAAAAAAGAGAGAGAGAGAAAGATTAGGAAGCAGAAGAGCTGATGGTCAGCAGCATGAATGAAAATGCCAAGCAGGAAACTGAGATTTGGGGCAGGGGACCAAACAGAAATATTAGAAATGAGTTCTGATCTCCAGTGAGTCATGTGTAGTCACTAGTCACCAGGAATGCTCGAGAGCCATTCTTTCTCTGAATCACAGAGATTCTGGGGCTATTTGAGTGCCCTTATAGTACTATAAGGGGGTCACCAGGGTCTTTGCCCATAACAGCTGGGAGAGTTCTTTTGCCCCCTTTGCTTTGACAGAAGAAAATTACAAGACTTTCCTAAGCTGTGTCTACATTTGTCAGAGCCAGAACACAATGCAGGCACAGGATACCAGACAATCCTAACGAGTTCCAATTGGCAGCTCAGGCTATTATCCTGGCTACATGAATCTAGCAACAAGGGCCAATACTGGAACCAAAATAGGTCAAGCACAAAAGAGCATTGTTAAAGCATTGCAATTCAATTGGGCTTGAGAGTGCCAGGGGGCAGAGAGGGAATCTTGAAGTCATTGTATCTCCATCTGGTTCTCAACTCTTCCTCAGCCATAACAGCTCATATGTAAGTCCCTCCACTGACTACTTCAGGGCAACCCATTCCACAGGCCAACCTCACAGAATGAGTCACGTGTTTTCCTCAGAGACGTCCACTTCCCCTCCATCAACACCTCAATCACCTGGGGCAAATCCCTCACACTGAGTGCTTCAGTCACATGCCATTGATTTACTCTAGTTTCCCTTCCTGGGGCTCAGCTTTCAAAGTCTCCTGCTTGTCACTCATTAGTCACAGTCATGATGTCATTACCACATTAACTTTACTCTCCGTATCCCACATTTATTGCCAATGTTCTGATTGGTGGAATGAAACACATTTTGCAGGTAGGCTCTGGCTACTGAGAGAAGAGAGCTATTTCCTCTTCTTCATCAACAACACACTTCCAAGCATGCATGAGTGTTGGAGTACAGGAGCTTTAACGTCTCAGGGTTGATGTCTGCAAATGGTTGGCAGTGTGAACTAACCCTGAACTCACCGTGGTGCGAAGCACCTGAGAATTGGTTATTATAAACCCCACCAACTTCTTAGAAGTGTGCTGTGGTTACTTCCACATCAATAGGTCACAGCCTCTTTTCTTCTTTTCTTAGAGAGGAGTCTTTCTGGGTAGCTCAGGTTAGTCACAAATTCACGGTGTAGCTTAGGCTGACTCTCAAACTCACAGATGTCTTTCAGTGTCCTAAGTGCTGAGATATACAGGTGGGCACTATTATGCCCGGTATCAGCCCACTTTTCCACTCAAGTCCAAGAGTAATACACTTTGATCAAAATATGCCTGGTCAGATTAAAAGTTGATGAGGTTGGACACAACCATAGGGGTTGTAGGTTATTTTTTTTTTAAAAAAATTCCTTCCAAGAAATTTAGATGCATTTACTCCTCCTAGTCTTGTCCACCTTTATGGTTAGTAACTGATTAGTTAGTTTTGTCCTGGTTAGTTAGATTTCTTTTGCTTTATTTTGTTGTCTTGTCCTTTTTTTTTTTTTTTGATTTGACATTGCCTCTGAATTTTCCCCTTGTTAGTGTTTTCTCTCATGCAAGCAAGACTAAAGTACTTGGAATCATGATTTTGCCGTTCAGCACAGTTACTCTTTCCTGACTTTACAATCTCCCAGGCATTCAGAAGAACAGGACTGGAGATGTGCTTGCATGAGTATTCTCAGAGAGACCAGCCTAACACAGGCATGACATGAACCTGCAAGATCATGACACAAACCCAGGATATGCATCTTTAAGTTCCCTCGACTCCAGGGAGGACATAAGGGACTGTCAGCAGTTTTTGTTTTCTGAAGACTCATCAGCTAGAAGTTGAATTAGGCATATTTTTTTTTAGCCTTTAAGAATACACTATGTTTTCACAGTGAAAATACATAGGCAGATATCCTGAGTTAGAAATCTATCCCCTCTAATCTCCTGCTTGAGGAACTGATAACCAACAACCCAGATGAAGCAGGAAAGCTTTGGGCTTTAAAAGCCCAACAACACAACATGGCAGGATCCAAGTTAGAGCAACAGGCAAACTAGATAGTGGACTATCGTTGATGGGTAGGCAAGTGTGTCTTATAAACAGGAAATGGATCAATGTCTCCCACTGAAGCTAGAAAGATACTAAGTCCACAATGAAAATCAGCCCCACGGCAGCAAGCTGAGGGACCTTGGTCTCATGCTGTAGCTACACTTGGCAGCCAACTTCCCCTGAGATGCCCTAAGAATACGTTTGGAGTGTTTGTGCTTGGCAAAAAGCAAATAGCAAAATGCCATGTTTCACAATCGTGACCGAAAATAGTGCTGTGTTCCACAGTGAGAAAGTCTAAACACTGAGTTATTAGTCACAGCTGGCAGGGAATCTATCAGTGCCCTGCCTCACACTCAGATTAGACCATGATTTACTCAGCTCACTGGTTAGAAACAATTGCATGTTACACCAGAATGGACAGACTATGTTGTGTGAACTGAGACCCAAGTGTGTACTATCAAGAGGCAAGATGCCATGTGATGATGCCCTTCGATGATGCTGGGTTAGAAAGGTAATGCAGGAAGTGCTGAGAGACGAATTCTAACACATCAGGAAGAGAAATGGTGCTTCCTACCCAACCTGAAAATGTAAACAGGAAAAGAATATTGCTTAATTTTATAATCACATATTTATCAACACAAGCAATAATAAGGAAAGAATGCTTCATGTGAGGACAGCAGCCCCTCAGTGGGGTATAAAAGGGGATGTGGGCAGGGAGACTCCTCACTTCCAAATCTTCCAACCCACCACCTTGTAAACCCACCCAGAACCTCCACCTCTGACACCATGGTCAGCTCCTGTTGTGGCTCTGTCTGCTCTGAGGAGGGCTGTGGCCAAGGCTGCTGCCAGCCCAGCTGCTGCCAGCCCAGCTGCTGCCAGCCCAGCTGCTGCCAGACCACCTGCTGCCGTCCCAGCTGCTGTGTGTCCAGCTGCTGCAGACCCAGCTGCTGTGTGTCCAGTTGCTGCAGGCCCACCTGCTGCCGTCCCAGCTGCTGTGTGTCCAGCTGCTGCCGCCCTTCCTGTTGTGTATCCAGCTGCTGCAGGCCTCAGTGCTGCCAGTCTGTTTGCTGCCAGCCCACCTGCTGTCGCCCCAGCTGCTGTGTGTCCGGTTGCTGCAAGCCCAGCTGCTGCCAGTCTGTGTGCTGCCAGCCTGCCTGCTGCCGCCCCAGCTGCTGCATCTCCAGCTGTTGCCGTCCCAGCTGCTGTGTGTCTAGCTGCTGCCGCCCTTGCTCTGGTGGTTCCAGCTGTTGTGGAACTGGCTGCTGCAGGCCCAGCTGCTGCATTTCTAGCTGCTGCCGCCCCTCCTGTTGTGTGTCCAGCTGCTGCAGGCCCACCTGTTGCCAGACCACCTGCTGTCGCCCAGCATGCTCTAGCTGTTCTTGTTGCTGAGAGTTCCTACCCACAGTCTCCTGTTCTTCACCAACTAACATTCTTGATGTAGACCACCTGTGAGCTGAATCTTGCGATGCCAGCTATAAGTCCTTAATTCCAGTTGATTATAACACTGTTTTGCCTACAAATATACCCTATCTCTCACTACTGTACTCTCTCTTTCTTACATGAACACAGTGTTGAATTTTCCTTAGATTCCTTGAACCTAGAATGTGACCCCCTCATGGAAGCGCTTGTTCTCTGCCGTTTCCTAAAATGGAGTCATTCCTACAACTTAAATAAATGTGAGTTTCCCAGTCATATAAATATAAAAACATTTTGTCTTCTTTTTCCTTCCTGTTGTCATGCATGAGCTTTTCTGTAGCCCATCTCTAAAAATGAAAAGACCACAGCACATGGTGACATGCATGCCAGCTCTTTTCCCTCAAAAGTCTTCATTAGAAAACATACATACATTTAGAGCCGGTACCTAGATCCCTCCTGCAGATAGTCTCTTACAAAGACCAAGCTTTAGGCAGGAGAGTTCAAACCTCCATGCTTCCACCTGTATTTAAGGGGATAGCAGTTGGCAACATGCTGAATTAGGCTGTGTTTAAGGGGTTGTCCAAAGAAGTGTGTGCTCTGCTGGGTTTGGTGAAAGTAGAACCTTAAACAGGAACTTTTGCCAAAACAATAATAAGGAAAGGCTCTCCAGAGGAACCTCGAAGAAACTTCCAGGGAGAAGATTACATTAGTAGAAACAAAGTATGTCTTTCATAAATGCCAGTACATTTGATATCATTTGATAGGGAGGTTTTCGAATTTGAGCAAGACTATAATCCCTCCTTTCTCAGAGGCAAAACGTTTGGCCCTTTGCACTGCTATTTAGTCATCACCATTTGTGACCACGTGGTGTAGGGAGAGGTGCAGGTAGAGCAGATTCATGGAGAGAAGACAGCATATGTATATGAAAAGAAATACTCCAAGAACATAGCACATAGAAAATGAGCAGCATGAGCCAATTGCATTCTATGCTCACACTAACTTAAGGATGGGGACCACAGGATAAAGGGCACCTGGGTAGAGCATCCTTTTACTCATCCATACGCCTCCTTCTAGTTACTCCAGCTTCTTTAGTCTGAATACCTAGAGCAAGTTATCGTGGACACATCAGATGCCTTCTTTGATGGCTCACTTACATCATAACCTGAGAGCTCTGAGCCAGTGGCTACTATATTCTTATTTATCTACAGTGGCTATTCTTGGCCGTTTACATTTAGAACTCAAACTAAAATCGTCAGGACTGCATAGTGGGTCATCACTGTTAAATATTCTGTTCATCAGAGTCCCTGATGGCGGAGCAGTTAGTCACTGTGAATCAATTTCAGGTATTCAGACACTCTATGTTCTTTCAGACCATTTTGTGATGAAGAGCAAGATATTCAAGACAACCTGAGGTTAAGACAGTGAATTTATACTTCTACTGAGTCTATATGACCCAGGGTTGTCTTCTCCTAACTTTATAGCATTAGGGCTCCTTTCAGATTTCATACCAGATGCTGGTAGCTCACTTCTGCCAAGATTTTATATACTGCAAGATAGCTATAATTGGATCTGTTAAGTGGCCTTATGGTCTTCTACTTATCTCTTATGATACAGTTGCTTTGTGGGGACTGTCCTAGCAAATTCTACTGAAATATGATTTGATTGACTATTATAGGATATTGGTTTACACTGTGTGAAGATGTGTTGCTGTGATTGGTTCAATAAAGCACTGGATGGCCAATAGCTAGGCAGGGGAGAATAAGCAGGACTTCCAGGGCAAGAAAGGAACTCAAGATGAATCTAGGCATGTCTGCAAGACACTAAGAAAGTAAGACATACTCTGTGGAGGAGAGGCAATTAGCCACACAGCAAAATGTAGATTAATATAAATGGCTTAATTTAAGTTATAAGAGCTAGTTTGAAACAAGCCTAAGCTAAGGCCAAACTTTCATGATTAACAATAAGTCTCCATGTCATTATTTGGGGTCTGGCAGTCCAAAGAAAGCTTTTACACTTGGTACCCTATCCTGGGTGCCAAGTGATGTTTTTCTGTTGGCTTGGTGGCTGCATATGAATCAACTGATATTTTAATTAACATCTGCAGCCCCACAGCCCCCAGTCAGTGCCTTGAGGGCCTTCTAATCCTATCACTCCAGCTCTGTTGCAGGTTTAAACCATATGTCGGTTTAAACTAAATCTCTATTGTTCTGTTTACCAATGAAGACTCCAGAAGTCAGATGTAGGGGTGAAAACCAGCTAGGTTAGGAAGCTAAGGAACAACCAGCTGACCTTGCTTTTTGACTGGAGACACACTATCTATCAGAGGACTGTCCTTCTCTTCAATTAATGGCTCATGGTCTGGAAAATCTACTCGGATGGAACTTGGAGGAAGACTCATGGATTTCCACTGGTGCCACTAACCTAAAATAATTTCGCATTCTTACATTCTTTCAGGATACATATATACATGTTAGAGAACATCCCACAAGATCCAATATATACACTGAAAATTGTGCACCCAACTTGATAGAACCAACACTACTAATACAAAGGAATTGACTGGTCCAGATATAATAATAGTGGAAGATTTCAATGCTTCTTCTTCAGTCAATTGATCATCTAGACTACTCTCCAAAAATTAGGGCTAACATATACTATTAGATCAGAAAGGCAAAACAGAAATCTAAAAATGTTTCATTAAACATCCTACATGTTCTCAGGACCCTGTGAAACTTCTTACAAATCCTATTTAAGACCATAAATCAATTTATACCAAACATAAAAATTTAAATATGTTCTTGTATGTTATCAGATATAAATGGAATGAAAATAGAAATCAGCATTGAAAGAGATTACAGAAACAATACAGACATAGAGAGATTAAATAATATATTATTTGAGTGATCAGTCATTGAATAAATCATTGAGGAAGCTATAAAATTCCTAAAATCAAATAAAAATGAAAACACAGCCTATCAAAGCCTGTGGTCCATAGCAAAGGCAGTAAGTGCTAATGTTTTAAACATGAGTGCCTATAGTTAACAACAAGGACTCTTTTAAAAACCTTTTCACAAGACAGTCAAGCCCACAGAGACAACCACAATATTTCCTTCAATATATGTAAAAAACATACATATGAAAATGAAAGAGAGACTTTAGGAAAGGGTAGAAATATAGTGAGAGAGTTTGAGAGATGGGTATTAACAGAGTACATTACATAATGATATAGAATGCCTTGATAAAATCTTTTATTTTGTTCCATTAACATATGCTAATAAAACATAAATAGATATGCATATACATATGTACTGATACACATAGATCTGTGGAGCCTACAGTAACAGATGTTCCAAGTTCGGGTGCACATGTCTTACAGTTAGGAATATCAGGTTCTCCTTCAAAACCCACAGATTGCTAGGAGTTACACTCGACTCCTGTCCCAGTTGCCATTCCTAACTGGTTACCCATCTCATAATTATACCTATATTAATTTTCAGAACTAAATGGTTCTGCCTGGATTCTTTTGTGATCCTATCATTCCCATTATTGCTATAAAGCTACATTCTGCAGCAATACTTCCTATAAAATGAGGGATTAGTGAGTTATCTCTACTCCGATTTTCTCCACAATGCTGGTGACCTCTTAACTGCCCCGTCCTCATCATCTTAGTAAACAGAGCATCTCTTGGGCCACCCAGAAACAAAATGATTTTGTTGGGCTTATGGCCCTAAAGAATAAGTATATTCTAGCATATCTACTTCTCTGCAACCTTTGATCTCTTCTTTTTCTTGGTGTTTTTTACACCAGCCACTTGTCACCACATGACTTCAAGAAAAGTTAGTAGTTTCAAGGCTGCACTCAGTTAACTTACAGTGTCTGCTGGCCAGGAATAGGACAGTGTGGTTGCACTGTTGGATTCCTGGCACTTCATAAGCTTCAGTGAAGATGTTGACTGGCGCTGGGTGTCAAGAATATTTCAACACGGGTCTGTGAAATGAAGACCCAGAGACACATTGAGAATGAACTTAGCCTCTGTGACTGCAGGGGGCTTAGTCTTGGTGAACTGAAGCCCTTGCCTTTGCCTCCTAGCATCTTTATTTTTTCCTATATTTACACTGTAGCTGGTAGATTTCCATATCTCAAAACAAACTGATAGAAGCTTCTGACAGTACAATGTCAGGTGCAAATAGCTGATTCACGAGGTGCCACAGTCTTCCGGGTTTCCTCTAAACCAAGTTTTGCATAGACTATGTTTCCATGGGAAACCCTAAGTCAAAATTCACATAAGAGCAACAAAAGGTATTTCTAACACAGAAGAAGACCTAGGGGCTGTTTGAAAACTCTGGAGCCAGGCCAGATATAACCCAGCCAGGTTTCATGGCCAGTAGAGTTTGCTTGCTATCCCTCTGGTGCCAGGTCAGTGGGACATTGTGCCACAACTCGGGGCTCTTCTGTGGAGTCACGCTGAATGAATCCAATTTGAAGCTCACTTCTGGGATAGCTGGGAATACCTTCTTCCTTGACACCACTGGGAAAGTGCCTCAGCATCTTTGAGGATGTTGTATGAAGGTTGTCTCCGAGTTTTGCCCCATGAATTTCTCCCACTGAATTTATCAAATCCAGTCACAGAGGATGAGCCTGCAAAAGAGAGTTTGCTGGCAAGAGGAAATGGCTTTAAAACCCGTGGGGCATTTCTTAATTAATGGTTGAGGTGGGTGAGCCCTGCTCACTGAAGTATAGACATAAATATCCTGATCCTGTGGTCCTGTATGTTGGGTCCACGGGGGTTGCGCAAAGATGGGTAAAGTCGCCAAAGAGGAAAAAATTTAAAAATTAAAATAAAAAAATCTCCATGGGACACAAAAAGCTTATCAGCTAGCTGAGACTCAGCCAGAGATGGATTTTTGTAAGGCTGTGGCAAAGGCCGGTTTCTGAACCCACCTTTTTATAGTAGGGGCACCAAGCATTAGGTTTGAACAAAGGAAGTTTTACAATCTTGAGGTAAAACTCAGATACAGATTGCCTTACTTTACAATCTTTATTAATAGGGTTTTTCAGTTAAACTAATGTTTGTACTTAATCTATTGTCTTCCCTGGTAGTTTCAGGTGGTGTTTACTGAAGCTCTGTGATTTCTCCTTTGATGTTGCCAGTTTTACGTAGCAGGGATAATGTGTTATCCAGAGGTCACATATATCCACCTCCTAAAAGTTAACTTAGCTCATTATCAGTTATTCACGGATGGTTGGGATGTTATTTTAGGCTAATTCTCAGTTTGCAAGAGATGCTTTGGCCTTGTAAATAGACCTATGGGATGTGAAACAGAGTAACCCACTATTAATAGTTAATCCTTCAGCTGCTGACAGTCTGCATTCATTCTTCTAGGCTTACAACTTTATATTTCTTTATTTCTACATTCCTATTTCTGGAATCTGCATTTTTATATTCTTATTCTTGAATCCTTCAGTATAGTATAAGAAAATACTCTGAGCAAGTTATGAGGAGCAAGTCAGTAAGCAGCACTCCTCCATGGCTTTCTACACCAGCTCCTGCCTCAGATTTCTGTCCTGCTTGAGTTCCTGCCCTGGCTTCTCTCAGTGACGGACAGTGCTAAGTGCAAGCTGAAACAAACCCTTTCCTTTCCAAATAGCTTTGGTTCATGGTGTTTTTCACATCAATAGAAACCCTAACTGAGACAAATGCTAATGGAAGGCTTGACTCAATGAGCTATGATCCTCTCCTGTGCTTCCTCCTCTTGAGTGCTCACAAAACCTCCTAAAGTTGGCCTTCTGGATACTCAGATTGTAACACATAGCATTTGGTGGATACTTTGCCTAAGCACAGCATGAAGTGAGGTTGACTGAGGCTACCTTTGAGGTTGTCTGTCCAAGAGAATATAGACCACTAAACAGAAGAATTGAAATTCAAAACGCAGAATGGCATTCTGCTGCAGAGCATTCAAAAACAGTAAAACGAAACTTCATTGTTCAAGAATGCAAACCTAGACGACTGAATGTTGAGTAAAAGAAATGAAAGATTACTCCAAAAATTGGGAAAGTCACTGTGTGGTGGAGGGAGAGAGATACAGTCAAGAAAGACATACGGGAACTCTACTTGATAAAACAAAGACTCTCCACTGGGCTTTTGGTGGGTAGATACTGGCTTAATAATTATTTTCTATGTTATACATGAGTATTTCAAACACCTTCCACTATACCTGTGTTTTTACAATACCAAATGCAGGTATCTCTGTGGCCACCACAGTTATCAGAATAGTGATCTGTGGAAGGCAAGAAGACAGTTCAGTTCAACATGACCAAGGAGGTGGCGTTGGTTCCGACTTTGGGAATCTGACCCTGAGTAATTTATTGTAGGTATATTTAAGCACAGAACAAACTGAAATTTTGTTTGGTGAGGATTAACTCAATTTCTTATGTGCAACAAAACACACACAAATCTCTTTGAGGAACAAAGTAAGCCAAATAAAGATGGGGTGTGAATACATTGAAACTCTGTGTAAAGTATGCGTGATACCTTCCATAAAGATGTGCTTCATAGATTGACTAATATAGATTGATAGAGTGACACCTTCCATAAGAACAGATTCTATCTATTAACTGAGAAAAATAAGCTCATAAGAGTCTTGGGGAGGACACACTGTGGTCTTGGCCACACAAGTAGCAAAAGGTTGCCAGGCTACTAACCACATCTGCCCCCAGCCTTCTAGGTGGATAACAGGCCATGCATCCCTTCCTTTGAAGGAACAACACCATGTGTTTAATATTACAGGTTCTCCTTATCTGTGAGCACAAGGCCAGACCTCTGTGTTGCCTACAACCAAATACTAACAAACAGATATAAATAAATAACATGAAAATATTTTTTAAAAAATGAAATTAAATTAACAATAGATGGAACTTGTTATTAACTCACAAATTTTTCTTAAGTATATGTATCATTTTGCAACAGGCCCAACAATATTATTTAATACATATTCTGAAACATGTAAGTAAAGCTTAATTTTTAGTATAAAGTAACATGCATGAATACAAAATAAGGTTAATTATTTCTCTGTTAAAAATAGCTATTGTATCTCTATTTAGATAAAGATATTACCGTAAAAAATGGCCAGAATGAAACCCACCTACTGGCATTATATTTATCTACATATAGAATATATAACAGGCATTTTTTACAAGAGTATGGGCTATGCATTTACTTAACATAAGTGATAACTGGCAAGTAAAGTCTGGTCTACTTACCATGTCTTTAAAGTACCTAATGTAATCAAGTTATTTACGTTTTCGATTGAAATTGGCCTGGTTCCTGAATGGCATTTGTAAATGCCAAGTGTGTCCATTTATATTTCCCCAGTGTTTATCTGAGTTCTTTCATAATGTCATCATAAAAAGATAGACAAGAAGAAAATTATGTATCAAGGAAGTAATGGTTTACCACCTTCTACCCTGTGTGACAAAAAAGGCATTTGTAAGCATGGTCCAAATGTTAAATCTTAATTCTACGTAAACAGATTATGGGTAGGACTTACCCAGTACGTGGATTCATGATGCTCCCACTTCTGAGTTTCCTCTGCCATGACTCAGTGTTCTGTCTATAGCAATTTTTCACTGTACTTCAAGTTAGCGCAGTTTCCCTTACCCATGTGGCTCTGCTGGTGTTGGGAATAGAGTATCTGACAGCAGCAGAGAGGATTCGCCAAAGGTCAAAGCTCACTGTTTGTGATTCGGAGTGATTTCTCTATTATTCTCTTACCATTAATTGAAAGTTCATTATTTTGCAACCTGTTTTTTTAAAATGAAATAGACACAAATGCACCAACTGTGGAAAGTTAGAGGAGGTGGGTCTCAAACTTCAGTTCCCATTGAGAGAATCTGAGAAGGTTGAAAATCTTCTGAGCTCCAGGTTCTATTCCAGAACAACTGAATAAGAAGCCCAGAATTGACTAGTTTGCCACAGTCTTCAGCGTGGTCCCATCATGTAGCCAACCATGAGAACCACTGGCTCAGGGACTGGTATTATCTACCTGTTGTCTACGCCAAACAACTACAAGTTCCTTGTCTTTTGGAACTGGAGAGATTGTTCAGTGGGTAAGAGAACTGGATGTGTTTGTAGAGGAAGACAGTTTGGTTTCAAGGATCAGCCATGTTAGGAAGATGCACACCTTGTCCTTAACTCCAGTTCTGAAGTCCTCTACTGGCTTCTAGATACCTTCATGCATATGCATACACACACGTGCATGTACAACCACACCCACAACCCCTACAAATAAAAATAGCTCTTCAAGAAAATTGAGTTATTCCCCCTCCTACCAGAAGCCATGCAAACAAAATAGTCCTTAAGAAGTAACATATTCACCGGGCGGTGGTGGTACATGCCTTTAATCCCAGCACTCGGGAGGCAGAGGCAGGTGGATCTTTGTGAGTTCGAGACCAGCCTGGTCTACAAGAGCTAGTTCCAGTACAGGCTCCAAAGCCACAGAGAAACCCTGTCTTGAAAAACCAAAAAAAATTTTAAAAAAGAAGTAACATATTCGAGCCAGACAGTTGTGGTGCACGCCTTTAATTCCAGCACTGGGAAGGCAGAAGTAGGCAGATCTCTGTGAGTTCGAGGCCAGCCTGGTCTACAAGAGTTAGTTCCAGAATAGATTCCAAAGCTACAGAGAAATCCTGTCTTGAAAACCTCCCAAAAAGTAACTATGTGTGTGTGTGTGTGTATATATATATGTACATATATAGGGACATGGGAAATGTCTTTCTTAATCTCCTTAAATTTGCATACAAACCTCTATAATTAACAAAATACCTTTTATTGATGCTTTTATTTGTCTCTGTAGATCTTTTATTAAAATATATAATATTCATAGGTATAATATATAATATTATAACATTAAATATATACTACATATTAAAATAATATATTTTAAATAAAATATAATTTAAGTATATAGAGCAAAAGTCCCAGTCTATTAGACTGTAAGAGATATTTTCAAAAATTTACATTACCACAATCCTGACATACAGGTACAGTGGGCCATACAAAATTAAAACAAAGTGAGCAGAACAAGATACAAAATTCCAGGTGACACCTCTCTTGGAAGAAATTGAAACAGGAAAGATGTTTAAATGGAGCCAAGAATGCACCTTGTCTTTTAAGACTGGAGAGAGGGCTCAGCAGCAGTGGACAATGAGCAAACCAGGAAAAGGAAATGATGATATTCATCTGCCTTATAATTTAGCCAGGAAAAGAAACTTGCCTAATTTGATAATCAACAGTTTATTAACCTAAACAATAATAAGTAAAGAATGCTGCATGTGAGGACAGCAGCCCCTCAGTGGGGTATAAAAGGGGATGTGGCCAGGGAGACTCCCACTTCCAAATCTTCCAACTGACATTCTTGTAAACCCACCCAGAACCTACACCTCTGACACCATGGTCAGCTCCTGTTGTGGCTCTGTCTGCTCTGAGGAGGGCTGTGGCCAAGGCTGCTGCCAGACCACGTGCTGCAGGCCCACCTGCTGTGTGTCCAGCTGCTGCCGTCCATGCTGTAGCAGTTCCAGCTGTTGTGGATCCAGCTGCTGCCGCCCCAGCTGCTGCCAGTCTGTGTGCTGTCATCCCACCTGTTGCCGCCCCAGCTGCTGCATTTCCAGTTGCTGCAGACCTTCCTGCTGCCGCCCTAGCTGCTGTGTTTCCAGCTGCTGCAGGCCCTCTTGCTGCATCTCCAGCTGCTGCCGCCCATGCTGTAGCAGTTCCAGCTGTTGTGGATCCAGCTGCTGCCGCCCTAGCTGCTGCAGACCTCAGTGCTGCATTTCCAGCTGTTGTCGCCCCACCTGCTGCATTTCCAGCTGCTGCAGGCCTTCCTGCTGCCGCCCTAGCTGCTGTGTGTCCAGCTGCTGCAGACCTCAGTGCTGCATTTCCAGCTGCTGTCGCCCCACCTGCTGCCAGACCACCTGCTGCCGCCCAGCATGCTCTAGTGTTTCTTGCTGCTAAGTTCTCTCCCTCAAGGTCTCCTTCACCACACAGGATTCCTGATATAGACCTTCTGTGTGCTGAGTCCTGAGAGGCACATTGTAAAGCCTCTGCTACAACT
This sequence comes from Dicrostonyx torquatus, assembly GCA_028555095.1. Lineage (NCBI taxonomy): Eukaryota > Metazoa > Chordata > Mammalia > Rodentia > Cricetidae > Dicrostonyx > Dicrostonyx torquatus. Next base: position 3,866,670 of record JAQHUG010000032.1, on the reverse strand, counting down.
GAGATTTATTGGGACAACAAATGCATTGCCACACTTCTGCCTGTTTCTGTCTAAAATGTACTCACATTTCAGCATTCTTTGAACTCTGTAAACTCTTGCAATAATTTGGTCTTTGCTATATTTTTTTAAAAAAAATCAAGCTATCTACATCTTAAATAAAGTGAAATGTTGAAGGTACATAAGTAAAATGACATTGTATCTCCTTATTTTCTTGCTGAAATTGACCCAAATTTTCCTTAATACTTGGGTAAACTGAGAGTTTACTGGATCACACAGGGAACAGGCATCCACTGGTTTTCAAACCTCGTGACTAAGAATATCCCAGCATAAACTTCTTTGGTTTTTCTCCCTTCATAGATGTTGAGAGACCACATGAGTCTAGAATAATAATCAATGGTTACACTACTCCCTGATCACAAAGAAGCTAGAGCACCACACCGTTATTATCTGTTTCTGTGGATCAGGAATCAGGCTTCATTGTCTGTGCCCTTGTGTGTCACACAGCATCAGGGAAGGTGTCAGCTGGCACTGGGCGCTCTTTTAGGAACAGCCTGGAAGGGTCTACTTCTACCTCCACTTCTGTGATTGCTGAGAACAATTTCTTCCCTGGTAGCATTGGAATGAGAGCCTCAGGATTCCCACACAGCACCTGACTTCATTGTGTAGGAGAGTTGGACACCAAAAGCTAAGTCACAGTCTTCGGTTGTTTCACCCTCGATTGTTGCCCTGTGCTGTTGGTTAGAAGAAAATCGCTCACAAGAAAAGATTTGCACATGTGCAGTGAAAGAGCAGGAGAGAGAACTGAGGTCACAGTAGTGGAACCCTGACCCCAGGTAGAATATAATACCAAGCAAAAGAAGAAAATACTGATATTGATAGTCTATGCAATATTCACAAAATTTCCACGAAACTAAACTACACTGCTTGCAGATATTATTGGCTGGCTAATGGGGTCAAGAAAAACAAAATGAAGATCATCTAGAACCCTGAGGTAGTGATTCTTTGGGGTTGTGTGTCAGGGCCTGTGGCCCTAACATAGAAACTATTTTTCTCTAACTCGACCAATATGGAGGTGCAAGGAATAACGAGACACAGTTCACACAGTCATCTCGGAAGGGCATCTCAGGCTTCATCCATTCCTGAGGATCTACCCATGTTAATTATCCAAAACACCTTTTATCCCCCAGGTAAACCAAGGTGGATACTCATTAATATTCTCTTTCTGGGGGACACGGGGCTCCCGAAACACCTGCAACTTAATTCACCAGCTTTGGAATCAACACTTCTTCCCAGGAGATCTACATAATAATAAAGGAGAAGGAGCCACACATCCTGGCCTTTGTCAGGTGGCTGGCTTGTTTGGCAGGTTTGCAGAAGCCTTGGAAATTAAACATGGCCAGAGCACCTGCCTGCAAACATCTTGTATAAAATATGGGCCCACAGTTGTCTGTGGTCTAGGCAGATATAGCAATTCCTGGAGATGAAATGTCTCTTTAATAAGCCCACACTTCCTTAAGAGCTATTGTGATGTAAATATACACTTACAGTTTTCTAGAAGGCAGAGACTATGTGCTGGTTTCCCAGCCACCCAGACCCAAATAATCACACAAAAACTATATTAATTACAACACTGTTTGACCAGTGACTCTAGCATATCCCTAGCTAGCTCTTGTCTCTTAAGTTAACCCATTTCTATCATTCTGTGTACTACCACAAGACTGTGACCTACTGGTAAGGTTCTGGGGGCGGGGGTCTTTCTCATTTGATAGCTACATGGCTTCTCCTTAACTCTGCCTACTCTCTGTCTATATCTCTGTTAACTTTACTCTGCTAAACCATTGGCCAAAATGGCTTCATTCATTAACCAATGGTAATAAAACAAATTCACAGCATACAGAGGGGAACACATATCACTAATATCACTAGTATATGCATGTTTTCCTAAGAAAAAAAGCTTATTTTCAAACAGATGAACTGAAATGATTAACTAGGTTTAAACAGCAAGATTAGATTAAGAAATATATCTTTTGGGTATTTTGAGACAGGGCTTCTCTGTAGCTTTGGAGACTGTCCTGGAACTAGCTCTTGTAGCCCAGGCTCACCTCGAACTCAGAGTTCAGCCTGCCTGTGCTTTCCGAGTGCTGGGATTAAAGGCATGCACTACCTCTACCTGGCCAAGCAATGAAAATATTTTAGGAGCAAACAGGAATCAATCAGTGGTGGGAGGGCATTTTAATGATTTTAATGCATAGATCACTCTCAAGACTGATAATACTATTTAATATATATTCATTTAATATATTCATTCCTTTAGTATTTGTTCATTCATTCATTATACATTCATTCATTCAATATATATTCATTAGCACTTAATGAAGCTTCATTTTTAATTATAAGGAAGTCAATTGTACTGGAAGTGTGAGGCTTTCCACTGCATGCACCTATCATGTTCTCCGTGAAGATCATGAGGTTGTAAGTTAGACACTGTTACTCACCTAATTATCCATTTTAGCTACAGACACAATACATACCTGGAATTTGTATAAACTAACACGATGCTTGACAAGATACCATCTCTTCCTGGGCCGGGTTTCTGAACGACATGACACAGTTCCTGGATACCTTTTGCAAATACAGTTGTCTCCCCTCCATTCCAACTGCACTGATGGTGTTTTACCGACTTCTTTCATTTTGGTATTTTGAAAAGATGAAAAGAGCAGTGTAAAGTGGAGGGAAGTTATTCAAGATCCTTCACACCCCACCTACATAGTGCAAGTGCAGCCTTGGTGGACATCACGTGGTTCTGGGGCATTGCACTGCCACCAGTTGTCAGTTCAGGTCATTTCTATCGCACTGACAGCAATTATCCATTCCAGACTATCAGAAAATTTGCTGAGGTGTCTACAGAGTGATTCTCTCAGAGCAGAGTTTCCTCTTTAATTACCCTATTGCCATCTATAGTGACTTCCCACTGGGCTTCAGGCCCATCCTCAGTGCTATGGGTCTCTTAGTCTACAGTGCTTAGAGCTCAATGTTTCCAATTCAGGGAAATTTTCTCTGTGATTTAGATGCCACTCAGTGAAATGTTAACTGGTTTTGCATGCTCTCTTCTGAACGGAAGCGTCTGTGTAGTGTAGAAGTTTTAAGGAGAGAGATCTCAATTATTGGGCACTGGGATAAACCATGAAATTTTACAACCTTTTGACACATATGATCTACTACAGACCTATTATGTGAACTATTATTTTGGGAAGGGTAGGCAAAGACAATTTGTGACTTTTGCCAAATGAATCAGTCATGTCTCCAGCTAGCTTAGTGGCTATGACTGTTTACAAATTATTTGACAGAGGCAATTCACTCCACTGTTTTAGTTGTGGGAGCGAGGCCTTGACTTAATTTTCATGTGCAATTTTCAGTGTCGGGTTTGACCATAGACTCTTCTTGCATATGTTATACAGCGTTCTACAACTGGGTCTTAGCCTCAGCTCCAGAGAGCTTCATTAATTTTCTTAAATCCACAGGGAAACCTCTCCTCTAACAATTAGCTGTGTCTTTATCTTTTTACTCTTTCTATGATGTTTCAAATCTAACCAGCATTTTACTGCTTCTATGGACACATACATGTTTCCGTACTTCACCTTTGTCAGCATTACAGAAAAAATGCTAAAGTAAAAACACACACACACACACACACATACACACACACACAAAATGAAAAGTGGCTTAGCAAGCCAAGGAGAGTCAAGTTTGCAGTGGGACTGGTCTTTAAATTATCACCAGCTAGAGACAAGTCTCTTGTAAATCCCTGGTATTCACAGGGAAGTCCCAGCTAGGTACTTGGGCAGCAGAGGAGTGGATGCCTGAACTGAACTTGCCCCATAGTTACTTTGTTGAATATCTCAATCGTCACCATAGAAATTTCGCATGATGGATGGAGATAGAGGCAGAGACCCACAGTCACATCAGAACAAGGGA
>JAQHUG010000032.1:3838626-3852650 GCA_028555095.1 Dicrostonyx torquatus | reverse complement strand
TTGTAATATGGTATCAATACATAAACAGTATATAAGTATCTTAATCAGTGGTAGAAATGTACACTGTAAAATGGTAAATATATATCAATATATATGTATAACAACACATCAAGAATGTTTTAAACAGAGGTAGAAGCCAGGAAAGGACTTTCTTAATCTTCTTAAACAGAAATAAAAATTTTCTTACTGATAACTACAGTCTTTATCCAATACTTTTGTTTCCTTCTTGGCCCATCTTATAACAGTGAATCAAACAGCTGCAACAAACCTCCTGTGTGTATCAATGTTTAAACTACATATAACCTAATTCACAACTCCAAGTCAATGAAGATACAAGTAAATCAAATGTTTGCTAAGCAAGTAAGTGTGATAAAGATCCTGCAATGTGCTTGGTCACTAAGTGGTCCTAATTAAGACATTTGATGATGTCGTCACATAGCTACAGCAAGTCTCTGCTTGTTTCTATACCAGCAGACCATGAATAATGGACTGGTAGCATTCCTCATTTTTAGGAATCCTAATCATTTGGCTGCTTGGGTGGGATTTTTTGCACCCCTTAAGCCATTAATGTGTCCCCACTATAAATAAATATAAACTTACATCTTTTCACATCTGCTTTTTAAAAGTACTCAATCTTTTTACATTTTTTCAAAAGAGAGCCCCAGGGGTGAAGTCTAACCCACTTATCTGAGTAGAGGCACAGGTGAGGCATCTACAGGGATGAGGACCTCCGCAGACACAGACAGTCCAGGGCCAAAGAGAGCAAGAGGCAAGAAGTTGCTCATCTGACTGAATTTCTGAAGCACATTTGGAAAACCAAGAGCCTGGGTCAGGAGTTCCTACTAAAGAAAGAAGGACAGGCTACCAGAGACAGAAGGTAAAGAAACCTACATGGCAGAATAAAGGCATCTAGACATAGAGGTATAGTTGAGCTAAAGCCCAACTCCTGTAAGAGGTACTAAAACTCGGTTAGAGTTTTGTTTCTGAAAAGGAAAATCATTCAATTTTCTACCTAAGATTGTTCTGTGTTTCTCACTAAAAAATAATCTAGGAAATGAACCATGCTCCACTTGGGCTAGGAGATACGGCTTAATAGGCTTTCTATTCTCGTACCATTGGGAATTGTGTGTGTGTGTGTGTGGTCAAAGCTCCTGGGCCAACCTGACCCATTATGGATGAGTCATCAGTACAAAAATTTTTTATCCTCTTGGGTCACCAGAAACAATTATGGGTCTTTAATAGCAATGGCTATCTGAGTGTAGGCATCAGGGCCATCTGCCATGGCACTGAACCATACAATGCTTAGATACACAATGCCATGTGACAGTTGTTTGGAAGAAACTAAAGCAAGAAAGATACTAAGGAAATGGTTCAGCCAGAGCTAATGATGAATCGGAAAAGAAGCTGTGTTTTCCGTCTACCTTGGTAATTTAGCCAGAAGAAGAAACTCACTTAATTTGATAATTGCCTATTTATTAACACAAATAATAACAAGGAAAGAATGCTTCATGTGAAGACAGCAGCCCACACTGGGGTATAAAAGGGGATGTGGGCAGGAAGACTTCCACTTCCAAATCTTTCAACCCACCTTCTTGTAAACCCACCCAGAATCTCCACCTCTGACACCATGGTCAGCTCCTGTTGTGGCTCTGTCTGCTCTGAGGAGGGCTGTGGCCAAGGCTGCTGCCAGCCCAGCTGCTGCAGACCCACCTGCTGCCGTCCCAGCTGCTGTGTGTCCAGCTGCTGCAGACCCAGCTGCTGTCAGTCTGTGTGCTGCCAGCCCACCTGTTGCCGCCCCAGCTGTTGCATTTCTAGCTGCTGCAGGCCTTCTTGTTGCCGCCCCACCTGTTGCCGCCCCAGCTGCTGCATTTCTAGCTGCTGCAGGCCTTCCTGCTGCCGTCCCAGCTGCTGTCCCCCTAGCTGCTGTGTGTCCAGCTGTTGCAGGCCCTCTTGCTGCATCTCAAGCTGCTGCCGCCCCTGCTGTAGCAGTTCCAGTTGCTGTGGATCCAGCTGCTGCCGCCCCAGCTGCTGCATTTCTAGCTGCTGCAGGCCTTCCTGCTGCCGCCCCAGCTGCTGCATTTCTAGCTGCTGCAGGCCTTCCTGCTGCCGTCCCAGCTGCTGCCGCCCTAGCTGCTGTGTGTCCAGCTGCTGCAGGCCTCAGTGCTGCATCTCCAGCTGCTGCCGCCCCACCTGCTGCCAGACCTCAAGCTACCGCCCCGCATGCTCTAGCTGTTCTTGCTGCTGAGTGCTCTCACCCACCGTCTCCTGTTCATCATCACACAGGATTTCTGATGTAGATCACCTGTGAGCTGATCCTGAGCGGCACATTGTAAAGCCTCCGTTCCAACTGATAATGATTTTGTCTTCCAAATGTTCTGTCCTTACTCCTGCCTGTCTATTATCTTTCTCTAAAATGACCACAAATTTAAATTTTCTCTGAAATCTGTAAAGCTTGTCCTTATACCCCAAAAGAAAAAATTGTTCTTTACCATATTCTTAAAAATGGAGACTCTCTTACATCTTAAATAAATCTGAATTTTGCAGGCATACAATGTGTATCATGTCTACTTATTTCTCCTCTCCGATCGTTTTCCCCATCTGTGAAATTCTGAAGCACAAAGATTTCTCAGTACAAAGGCAGCCCTTGTCAGTTCTGGCCCCGTGGCTCTCCTCTTCCTATACAGAAAGATGTTCTTGTAAAGCCACATGGGCGTCTGTGCTCAGAACTTTCTTGTGTTGAAGAAGCATCAGGAGGTAGAAGAGTTGAAGCCACCGGCAGAGTTCGAGCAGTGAAAAGGGTTGGGTGAGCAAAGCCCTTATTCACCCAGTCAAGAGAATGCACATTTTTCCCTGGGTCTTCAGTGGCTCAGCGCCCTCCTGCTTCTGGAGATACTCTGATCACATGGTTTGTGTTGACTTATTTCATTCCTTACGTTCATCATCTCAGTGCTTCCTCAGGTCACTTCCCTGATAAACAACTTTGTCTCAGATCTCTGTATAAAGGCAGGTTGCAGAGGACAAGCAGTCTAATACCCGTATGCCCAACCCAGTGCCACTTCCTTTGACAAATATCTAATATAATAAAGAGAGTTTCATGCTGTCAGTTTCAGGCTTTCAGCCCTGATTTTTGGTCACTGAACTATAAATCTGAACATATTGTGTATTTATTGATTATATTATCTTTCATTTCTTTTTAATATTGTTAAGTCTTTAAATATATTCTTGATATTAATTTTCTGGACAATGAATAGCTGTAAAGATTTTCTTTTTCCAGCCTTTTTTCACTATTCTTATAATCCTTTTATGAGATTCAATTTTTGTAAATTCTTACCATCATTTGGAATGTTCTTATATTTTTCCTCCTGTGACTTCAAATTTTCAAATTTTGAGTTAATGTGTTTTATCTATTCTGAGTAAGCATTTGTCTAGGGAGACAAGCAAAGGATGCATTTCAGTTCTTTAGATAGGGATCTTGTTTTCCTAACACAAGTTGCTAAAGAGGCTGTCTCCAAAAATATGTTCATAGTCTTGGAAGGCCATAGTGCATGGGTTTATTTCTGGATCTGCTGTTATATTCCACAGATCTGTGTACCCATCTATTCTTATGCCACTACTGTCCTATTACTGTTGCCACAACTCTACAGGGTAGCTAAAGGCTGTGTGATGCCTCCAACAACTAGGTCAATGAGAAAGAAACCAGTAAATCATTTCCATTACCAAAATCCCGCTATCTTCTCTTCCAAATAAAATATCAAATCCCATCTAAAATTCTATGCATTTCCTTAAAATTCAATGAAATGTTCCTTGGATATTTGTAAAACGACCTAAAATTTGTTTCTAAAAAAGGAGGGAAGGAAAGGAAGGAAGGAGAGAGAGAGAGAGAGAGAGAGAGAGAGAGAGAGAGAGAGAGAGAGAGAGAAAGAGAGAGAGAGAGAGAGATCAGGAATAGACAAAGTGGTCTTGGATGGAAAGATGATGTCTTGTTTTGTTTTTCTATTCTGCTGTCAGCATTTTCTTATCTATAACCAGGGGCGGGGAAGGGGGAATGCAAGTAACTCAATGTCTTGGGCTGCATCATGCTGTATGAAAGAGTTTATAACTTTTACTAACGAACTATAATAAAGTCATATGAGCAGGATAACACCCAAACATTTAAAGGGGGTTTTGCTGAAAGACACTAAAAGCAGAACCTGAAGCAGGAATTTTGCTTTAACTGAAAATAAATGCTTTTTCATACGATATATTCTGATTATGGTTTCCCCTTCTTTGACTCCTCACCCATCCAAATCCATACCCTTTCTTTCTCATTCTGTTAGAGTACAAACAGGCATTCAAAAATAATGTAGGTAAAATAAAAGGCAAGCAAACTGGAATAGAATGGTGCAAACAAACAAAGAAGAGAAAAACGGCCACAGAAAAAGAACAAGAAATATACATAGATGAAGAGACATACACTAAAATACCATAAACCCGAAACCATAATACACATGCAAAAGACCTGTAAGGGAAGAGAAGATTTTAAAAAAATTTTTAAAAAAATAAATGAAAATACTGCCCAGACAAAACATTATGAGACGAGGAACCTCCAAAAATGCCGTTAAATTTGTTCTGTGTTGGCCATCTACTGCTAGACCTGCATTTAGGAGTGGTTTGTTCACTCAGTGAACCCCATATTCAGTTATGGGACCCCATGTATCACAACTCAGAGCTCATGAAACCGAGCTGTGTATAATAGAAGAGGGATAGGCCAGATAGCAGTCACATAATTTGTATGTGTAGTCCTGATGTTAATCATCTTTTTGCTTTATAGCAGGTACACTTAAGTCAAAAGTATAAAGTAATGTCTCTTCTGTTTGGTGGTTTCTTTTTTGAAAATGAATTCAGTCATTGGACTCCATTCTGTATTTGTCTTTTCTCATCAACGTGGGGCTGTGTTGCGATTGGTATGAGACTGGCTTATGATAATGAAGAGACGGCATTATTTTATTCTACAGTGTTCAAAGTGACTGCTGGATATTACAGGTGACACAAATGCAGGTTTAGGAAGGGACTTTCTTGTCTAGAGGTCCACCAGGATTATCTGGAGACTTGGACAAATGCTGATGCTCAGACCAAGTAGGAGAAAACTGTCCAGGGCTTGAACCAAGAGTTGACAGTTTGTAATACTCTGTGAATTATTCTCCCCTGCAGCCAGTCATGAGAACCACTGGTTTAGAGAATGTACTCTGCCTAATTAAGGGAGAAAAGGGGCTCAATTTATTTATTTTGTGTTGTGACTTTGCGCCCAGTATCTTATGTGGTTCTGGGCAAGTCTAGTACCAAAAGACCTTTCTTTATTAAAAAGTTATTTTTTATTGAGATTATAATACAATCACATCATTTTCCTCAGTGTGTGTAGTGTAATGCATATATAAATTTCTAAATACATAAATACAACCTGCTCAGTGTAATGTTACACGCATGTTTTCAGAGATGACTACTTGGTATGGATAACCAGTTGATATGTTCTTCCCTGGAGAAGACTCTTCCTCCTACTCTGAGTATTCCTTAGCAGCCTGTGGCTCTTTGTGTAGGGTTGAAGCCTCATGAGCTTCCCCCATCCACATTAGCATGTTTATTGGTGCCATCTTTGTCCAATTCATGTTTAATCAGCTGTGTTGGTGAGATTTTACAGGTGTAGCTTCTGACATTCCTAGAAGACTCAGTCTTACAGCAAACCCCCTGATGCTCTGGTTGTAACAATGTATCCACTCCCTCTTCAGCAATGATCCCTGAGCCTACGCACAGGGGTTGCTTTGTAGATGTATCAGTTGGGACTGGGCTCCACAACTCCTCTAGTAGTCAAAACAGTCTTCCTATGCCCACTCGTGTGGAAGTAGCGATGTCCTTGTTACTGCAGCAATCCGGGGGAACATCTCTCTCAGGACATGTAATTATTTAAACCTTTTATCTTTTCACGATTTACAAACATGAGCCTATAAGAAGAAAGCCTGTAGACTAGGTGTTTGGTAAACAAATTAATGTCTTAAAAATAATGCAAAAGGCTTGGCCATTAAATGGTCCTAATTAAGAAATTTAATGATATTATCACACAGTTATTCTCTGCCAATCAATTCCTCTATCAACATAGGACTGCAGAAGAAATGAGCATTCCTCATACTTGAGACATTAATCACCTAGCTAATTGGATGGGTATTTTGTGTCCTTTAAGTATTTAATGTATATCAAAATAGGTACCTATATTCTTCTTTTATTTACATGTGTGATATATACATATAAACAGCACATATTTGTACATGTGATATATACATACATCACATATATAATTAAACACATGTGATATATACATACATCACATATATAATTAAACACATGTGAGATATATGCATACATATATCACATATATAATTACACACATGTGAGATATATGCATATATATCACATATATAATTACACACATGTGAGATATATGCATACATATATCACATATATAATTATACACATGTGAGACATATACATACATATATCACATATATAATTATACACACGTGAGATATATACATACATATATCACATATATAATTATACACATGTGAGATATATACATACATATATCACATATATAATTATACACACATGAGATATATACATACATATATCACATATATAATTATACACATGTGAGATATATACATACATATATCACATATATAATTTATGTGATATATAATCACAAAACAAACGCATGTGTATATACGTGTGTGTGTGTGTGTGTAAAATGAACATTAAGAGGGGAGTCTAATCCATCACTTGAAACATAAAACAGGAGAGTCCTCTTCTCAGAAACCCAACTGAGAGCAGGACATTCGGCCTTAAATTAGAAGAAGTGATAATACCATCTGATTATCAAATGGAATTGCAAAATAAATCTTGGGGAAAGGCAGGATATGTTAAGCCAGAAAATTCGATGATCAAACAGGGGAAATAATCCTGCAGGCTAGAGATGAGAAACTTGAACTTTGTAAGCCCATTGAGGTTTGCAACCCATTGTAGAGAGAGGCCTTTTACATGACTATTAAAGGGTTATCTCTGGCAACAAAAAGGTGGGGGACAAACATCAACATTTCCCCATTCAGTTTTCCACTTTGAAATTGGTCTAGAAGATATAGGAGTCATATAAGGAAGACCTTTCTTTGTTCATGCCAGCGGTCTCGATAGTCACACTGTCAGTGCCCACCTGACCCATTGTGGATGAGCCATTGGTATAATAAACCTTTATCTACCTGGGCCACCAGAAACAATGATGAGTCTTTAAAAATCATGATTATCTAAGAATAGACAGTGGAGCCATCCACCATGAGATTGAACCACACAATGACTAGACACACAATGTCATGTGACAATTATTTGAAAGAAATTAAGGCAAGAAATATACTTAGGAAATGGTTCAGCCAGAGCTGATGATGAATCTTAATACCAGGAAAAGAAACTGTGTTTTCCATCTGCCTTAATAATTTAGCCAGAAGAAGAAACTTGCCTAATTTGATAATCACCTGTTTATTAACCTAAACAATAACAAGGAAAGAATGTTTCATGTGAGGACATCAGCCCCTCAGTGGGGTATAAAAGGGGATGTGGGCAGGGAGACTTCCACTTCCAAATCTTCCAACCCACCTTCTTTAAACCCACCCAGAACCTCCACCTCTGACACCATGGTCAGCTCCTGTTGTGGCTCTGTCTGCTCTGAGGAGGGCTGTGGCCAAGGCTGCTGCCAGCCCAGCTGCTGTGTGTCCAGCTGCTGCAGACCCCAGTGCTGCCAGTCTGTGTGCTGTCAGCCCACTTGCTGCCGCCCCAGCTGCTGCATTTCTAGCTGCTGCAGGCCTTCCTGCTGCCGCCCCAGCTGCTGCATTTCCAGCTGCTGCAGGCCTTCCTGCTGTCGCCCCAGCTGTTGTGTGTCCAGCTGTTGCAGACCCAGCTGCTGCAGACCCCAATGCTGCCAGTCTGTGTGCTGTCAGCCCACTTGCTGTCGCCCCAGCTGCTGCATTTCCAGCTGCTGCAGGCCTTCCTGTTGCCGCCCCAGCTGCTGTGTGTCCAGCTGCTGTAGGCCCCAGTGCTGCATCTCCAACTGCTGCCGCCCCATCTGTTGCCAGACTACCTGCTGCAGGACCACCTGCTGCCGCCCAGCATGCTCTAGTGGTTCTTGCTGCTGAGTGCTCTCACTTATAAGTCTTCTGTTCTTCATTACCCAGTATTCCTGGCGTAGACCCCTGTGAGCTGATTTTAAGAGGCCCATTGTAAAATTTCTATTCCAACTGATAATGATTTTGGCCTCAACTATCCTTTCACTACTGTTGCCTGTGGAGTATCTCTTTACAACATGAAGCCAAGTTTGTGCTTTCTCTGGAATCTGTAAACTCTTACCTTAACCCAATAGAAATCGTTGTCCTTTTTGTTTTTTTTTAAAGGAGATTTTCTTACATGTTAAATAAATAAAAACTTTTGAAGTTTTATAAATACAAAAATACCATGTTTCCTTGTTTCTCTTCCTCAAATGATCATTCCCACCACTGAACTCCTAGTTAGCTCACCTATAAGTAGCAGAGGAACTACCACAGAAAATGTCTAATATGCCCACTCTGCTCCCTCTACATTCTCCTCCCAATACAGAAAGATGGTTTCATAGACTATGCATATTAAACCCATTTCCTGATATTTTCTCTGATAAAGAGGGGACTTAAATAGGAGAGCATTTAAGTATTCTACACAGACCACTCAAGCTGTGGGAGGATAACTGAATAATTCTCTTTCCCCTTTCCCTTGAATGAACCTGCGTCCTTCCCTTTAATTCTGTTACCCCCCACTCCATCTCTGCATCTCTGAACAGTGTTCTCTAAAGACATCTGGAGGTTAGTCCTCTGTTGTCACTTGTCACCAAGGATCAGATTTGTCCCAGTTGGTTCCACAAAGGGAGGGCCATAAGTGACAGATACCAAGGTGTTAGTGTCAACAAATCTTTAAGCCACTAAAAGGTGTGCAAAGGAAGGTTGTTAGGTCAGGCTTATCTGAAGTCTCTTCTGCTTGTCCCGTAGGCAACATTTTAACATCTTAAAAATATTGCGTAGATTCTCTTGTTAGAGCTTGTACTTCTGTATTATGTTCTCAGATTGCCCTTAATATTAAGGGAAAATGTTAGCAAACAACCAATATGAAGCTTTAAAAAACACATTTTAAAAAGTAAAACTAATCTGTAAATTAAGTTCCTGCCTACAGATTTACAAATGTCTAGTGCCTATTAATTTTTAGAAGACTTACGTAAAACAATGACATTAAAAAAAAATCTGGCAACAGATAGCATCATTGCACAGAAAGAGTATATAGGAGCCTCCTATGTAGTAATTCAGCTTCTGCTTCTAAAGCAAAAATTAGACTTAGATTAGTAGAATAATTTGATAGCAAACCTAGAAGAGCACCACCAATTGAAGACCAAGTGTTTAAACCATAACCCTATGGGGGTAGTTCCCATTCAAATAATAGTGTTGCATTTCAAAAGTAGAATATGAGGTTGGGTACAGAGAAATACTCAACAATAAATATTATGAGAAAAATGTCATTCACAGTACCCATCCCCCACCCCCCCAAAAAAAGTTGCTATAGCATAACCAAGGTTGGGAAAGACTTCCATAATAAATGTGTGAAACCCTGAAGAAACATAATGACAATAGTATTAGAAGTTGGAAAGATTTACCAGTGATTATAGATGGGCAGAATTAATGTTGTGAAAATGGTCACATCAGCTAAACCCATCTACAGATTCATTGCAATAACCACAAAATATTATTGACATTCTTCATAGAAGTAGGAAATAAGAGAAACCCTAAGATTTATATGAAAACACTTTTGTAAAATACTCTGAATGGCCAAAGCAATGTTGAGCAACAGCTAAAAGGAAACAGTATTTTTACATTATGTAATATATTAAATTATATATGTATATGCACTTACATATTATATTAACATTAAATATGTAAATAAACACTGTGCCATTTTTATTTTTTTGCTATTTTTATTGATATTTAAAATACTTTTCTTGGGCTGGAGAGATGACTCAGTAGTTAAGAGCACTGGCTGCTCTTCCAGAGGTCCTGAGTTCAATTCCCAGCAACCATATGGTGGCTTGCAACCATCTGTAATGAGATCTGGCGCCCTCTTCTGGTGTGCGGGCATACATGGAAGGAATGTTGTATACATAATAAATAAATAAATCTGTAAAAAATAAAAATGAAAAATTAAAATTCATCCATTTCTTTAAAAAAATATTTTTCTTAAATCCTAGAGAATTATATATATATATAGATAGATAGATAGATAGCATGTTTTGATCATATATATCTGCCACTCCTCCCCCAACTCCTTCTAGATCAATATGTACCTCCCTTCCTGCCCTCCCCACAATTGTGTGTCCTTTTTCTTGTGTTTAGTAACTTTTGACTCCATTGTGCCGTCTGTATATATATATATATATATATATATATATATATATATATATATATATATATATATATATATATATATATATATATATATATATATATACCCCTTGGTATGGAGCCACCCAGGAGGCGTAGTTGATTTCCTAAGAGCCACATCTTTAAAGAAAATTGATTGACTCTCCCTCGCTTCAGAAGCCGTCAACTATCCACAGCTCTTCAGTTCAGAGTTGGGGATTTGTGAACCATTTCCAACAGCAAGCAAGAATTTTGGCTAACTTGATCTACACTTTCCATGACCTTTCATGATTGTCTCTTCTCCTTGAGAGGTGTGGCTAAACAGTCTACACTCACGTATTCTCTGCACTTTGACCAGTTCTAAGTTTCTGTGTTGACCAGCGCTCACTGCACAAAGGCACTTCTCTGATAAGAGCCAGGAACTGCCCTAATCTGGGGGCAGAAAGATACCAATTTAAAGGGCAGCTTGACATTATGTATATTTAGCAGAATAATAGTGCTACATTCTTCCCTGCAGCTTGTGAGATCCCTAACGATGGGTTCTTGGCCACACTTGTAATATCAGGAATGTGTTTCCCTGTACAGATCAGGTGCAAATCCAATCAGGAAGCAGTTGATTATATTCATTAAAATCATGCAACTATTATGCATTTGGACAAAGCCACATTTGTAGGGTGATGCCTGATGACTGTTTCTCCACAGCAGCCTGCATTACTCTTTGCAATACTATGAAAAGAAGCCAGTGGGGAGGAAGCTTCCTGATAGCAAGGAATTTGTATTATCAATACCTTGTGGTCAATGTGTATGGTAGGGACCCCAGCAATAGGGCTTTATCATCAAGTTCTGGTGTCAGTATATCTGAAGCATGGGAGAAATGCTGTGGCAAAGGCTTTATAGGCATATGGATATGTTTTTTAGGGATGTCTGGCCTGAAGTAGTCAGTGGAATAGATTGAAGGCTTGCCAATTAATGTTATGGGCTAAAAGAGTTCTGTGAGTGTAGGAATACAACCCTGACATCTATTTACACAAAAGTTGCATTAAGAGTTAAGTTCCAGTTATCCAAAGAACAACCTGAGAAAAGAATTCTTGTACAAATGACTTATAGGGATGAAGATAGTAATTTACTGAAGAAAGGATGATAGAGTGGAGGCACATGAGCTAAGATGCATTCTCAGTGAACCCTATTTCATTTGACACATGAGGATGATGTAGTATGCATGGAACCACAGCTCTTTCTCAACTAGAGCCTGAGGGTCTAGATCTTTGCAAAGCTCTCAATTATCATTATCATTATCTAAGTTATCATCATTGTCCATTATCTCAGTTCTCATTACTGGTAGCTTCTTTAGTTCCATTCAGTTCTTTCAAGGACTATTTATCACATGATTATTTTTCCTGTCAAACCTTAGTACTATGTTTGTGTTTCTTCCTGACAGCTCAGAATCTGTGATTCCATGAGCCACATCTCAATATTTATGTCAGCCAATACATTTTTCATAACATATTGAGATGCCATGGACCATGCCCAATTTTGAATTCACTGTCTATCAATATGGTGAGATCACTATCCATACTTGTATCTTCTACTTGCACACAATGTTGCTTTAACTTCTTGTGTTCAATACTTTGTAGTTTAAACTTTGAAGTATTTGAGTCATTTAATATTAATGTTACAGAATAGTCTTTATCACCATCACATTATTATGTAGCTATGGAAGCCATTTTGCATTTATTTTAAATACGTGTCCCTCTGGTAATCAAAAACCTAAGATTACATTGAAAAGAACACACTGTTATTACCAGCACATTAACAGTATCTGCTCACACCTATACCAAGACCTCAAAATCCACAGATCCTGGATTTACATGAAAGAGCACATATCTTTCCTAACAGATCATGGAGAGATCATCTACGAAACTTCGCTTATCTTTGAATGCCTTAGTTTTAAGTATCAATGTATTCTGTGTAAGGGAGAGGAACACATCAATGCTTAAGGTTTAGTTCATGATACCTATACCTCTCCTATCTTTTTTTTTTCATAAAAAAATGGGTATATGAGTATGTATGAACACACTTCGATGCAGATGCCTGGTTAGTATAAAAGTTGAGGAAGCATCTGTTTCATGGAATATTACAGGCATTTTGAGACACAGTCAAGGGTTCTGTGAGCACAACTTTGGTCCTCTGGAAGACTTGGATAATGTTTAAAGAGCTCAGTCATTGTTCCATTCACAAAACATATCCACTGCCAAATGTTCATCTACAAAGGCTTCAAGAAATGATACTGCAATACTGAAATTATCCCCTGGATTTGGACTTCAGACTGTGAGATAGTATATTAGAACCCATGGCCAGAATTAATCTGCTACATATATTGTCTGTAAATGAAGTCTCTCAATACCAGTAGTGTCAACTAAAGATTCCAGGAATTCAGATCAAATACTCTAGAACCCGTGTCCAACGATGGTGATTAACAGATGTCTTCAAAGCCAAGAAGACATATCTCTCTCCAGATTTAATATCAACTCACGAGACATCAAGTATCTGGTTAATGTTTTTCATTAATGGATATGATGTTGACCAAGGTTTTCTGTCTTGCCCAGTTCACACAATCGTTAAGTCTCAAAAAAATCACACAGAGGTCTACATTAGTTATAAACTGATTGGCCCATTAGCTCAGGCTTCTTATTAACTCATAACTTATATTAGCCCATTATTCTTATCTGTGTTAGCCACATGGCTCGGTACCTTATTCAGCAGGGCAGTCACATCTTGCTTCTTCTATGGCTGGGACAGGACTGCTGAAAGAACTTCCTTCTTCCCAAAATTCACCTGTTCTCATTGACTCGCCTCTACTTCCTGTTTGGTTGTTCCACCTTTACTTCCTGCCTGGCTACTGGCCAATCAGTATTTATTAAAAATATAATTGACAGAAAACAGACCATTGTCCCACAGCAATACGACATATAGGGTTTGGTGTTTGCCTCTTATTTGCAAATACCGTAGTCCACAGAGAACGTCCTGGTTTTGCTAGACTGTACTCTTCAACATAGCAGAGGTCAAACAGTTCCTAGATTCTTTACCAGATTTACTTGTCATCCTGTACAGCTAATGAATGATAAATAAGATTCCAGAGCTTCTTGTTTATCATATCTGACTAAAATAATGTTCTTAGAATCTTGACTCAATAGACTTCCCTTTAGAGATCTGAAGTTTGACATCTCAATAAAATTTCTTCTCATGTACAGCAACTGTCTGCACACCCACATAGGTCCTTCAAAAAGTCTATCCATCTCTTCCAACTGAAGCTGCTTTTTTTCAGCAAGTGTGCTCCCCCACATCCTGCTTCCCTTCTCTGATTGGAACACATCTCCGGCTGCTGCTCTCCACTTAAGATTGCATGTCTGGCCCTTTTCATGGAGGCGGGTCATTGGTGAGTGCCACAGCTTCAGATCCACCGGCTCAACTCAGGGTAAGATCAACTATAGCCCCCAGCCTCTCTGCTCCATTAGGAGA
>JAQHUG010000032.1:3797458-3827878 GCA_028555095.1 Dicrostonyx torquatus | reverse complement strand
GACGGAACTTCCTTCTGCTACCAGGGCCTCATGGCGACTGGCTCACTTTCCTTCTTCTCCTCAGAACTTCCATTCTGTCTACTCCGCCCACATAAGGGCTGACCTATCTATAAGCCAGGCAGCTCTTTATTCAACCAATAAGAGTAATACAAAATACAGGAGAACACTCCCACATCAATATATTGCCAGTGGTCCCTAACACATCACAGGTATGAAGGTGTGATTAGGCTCCATCTTGATCTTGACTCACAGAGTGTCTTGTCTCATTTTATGATTTGTTTACCAGTCAACCATGGGATGGAGGCCGCCAACAGGGTATAAAAGCAGACCTGGGCAAGGTGGTTTCCAAACCACAGTCCACCCATCTTCTTGCAAACCCACAGAGACTCTCCAGCCTCTGATATGATGCAGTGTTGTGGCCCGTGCTGCTGCCAGCCATGCTGCTGCCAGCCATGCTGCTGCCAGACCACCTGCTGCAGGACCACCTGCTGCCAACCGTGCTGCTGCCAACCCTGCTGTTTTGGGTCCAACTGTTGCTAGACCACCTACTGGAGGAACAGCCTTCCTAGAGACTCCTGATCCTGAAAAAATGTCCTCATGCTTCCTGCTCTTGGGCATCCTGCCCTGCTCTTCTCTCTTATAGCCTTAACTGCTCCTCATGTACAGCAACTGTCCCCACACCCACACCGAGATTAAACCTTCAAAAAGTATGTCCATCTTTTTCAACTGAAGCTGCTTTTCGTCAACAAGTATACTACCCTACATCCTGCTTCACCTCTCTGAATGGAACATGTCCCCAAATGCTTCTCCACTCAGGAAACTCATGTCTTTTACCTATCAATGTGTATGTCATATGTGGGGTTTGTCACCTGGAGATCTTCCCCTCCTTGAATAAATGTGATGCTGTACAAGCACCTAACTCCAAGTCTCAAGGGTCTTCATTTCTCATTCATGTCAAGTGCCCTGATTTGGGGAAACACATAGTCCCTCTATCATGAATACACGGACCACAGTAGTCTACTCACCATCACCACCCAACTGTTTGAATGAACACTGTCCCAGAAGAGAGATGTATTGAAAGCCTCCTTGTCCCATGGTAGAATTCTCAGGGAAGAATTAGGAACTGGGGGGGTTGTCCCCTGGGGTCGATTGGTGGGAATTTGCTGGAGATTTCAGAGGCCCAGGACTTTCTTACTTGCCTCAATTCTCCATTGTGGTGGCTCCTGGTGAGAGGGCCATGACATTACTCAAGAGACTCCCTTAGTCCCTGCAAGAATTCTTACTCCTATGAGGTACATATCTTCCACTCCTTTGCCATCCTTATTCATGAGGAGCCCATTTTCTATTTGGGATCTTGGCAGTGAGGTCAACTGAGCAATTGCCAAAAGTATATGAGTCCCCACCTACTCTTTTGTTATTATTCTCGTATTAGGAATGGATTTCATGAGGACCATCACCAGAATCATGCTTCGGTGCGATTCTGTGAACACCGAGGAAGATACAGTGTGAAGGCAGTTCAATTCATTAAATCGTGGAACTCAAAACAGTGAGGATTAAAGAAGGACCACAAACTCATCTTTCCTGCCACTTGAAGGCCTGGCTGTCCCCCTCTGTGTCCTCCAAGATGCAGATTACTTTGGTCACTCTCTGCTCAGCCCGGGTTTGACGCACTTGATGTTCGGCTCTAAGCTGGACTACGTTCTTGCCTTCCAGTCCTTCTTTATCTGCTCTTACCCATGCAAAGTTATTCCCCCTCCCAACAGCACAGGTGACTTAAGGTCAACCCTCCTACCTCTGTGTGAACTTCCAACAATGAAACAATCCATGATGCCATGCTCCTCATCTCAGTAGTGCTCCCATTAATCATGTGAAATTTAATATTTGGGGAGTCCAATACTGAGCTGCCATCATTGAGTTTATCCCTTCACCGAAATGGTGAAAGATAGCTGGCCGGCTTCTATCTTCCAAATATGCAGTGTTAATTTCTGCAATCTGTGTTCACCTCCTTGGTCTTTTTAATTAGAAGTAATACTGGTATGAATATTGATAACACAGAGCAGGTCATTTCACTATCACAAACTCACACACCAATGGATGTTCTGGTGCACTTACCAACACGTTTTAATCACTGTCCCTTTGGTCATCCAATGCCAAGTGAGGGGATTGTAAGGAAATCCTCCACTCACAGGACTAATGCAGAATACCACCAGGGATGACTCACATGGACGACAAGACCACTTGTGCCTACAGAAGCTTGGTTTACACAGACAAGCATATATCACACAAATGGATCAGGCAGGCAGCAGATCAGTGCTTTGCTTCATGGTTGATCCCTTCCCTTTCCACTTTTATTGTGAATATATTATGGCACAGGAGGTCAGTTCGGTGCTTAGGCCAATAAATTGCCTGGTGATCCCTTCACTTCATCGTGCCACTTATGCAGACATACCTTGCTCCTTCAAAGCAGATATATGCATGAGAGTGCTTATACACACATGCACCTTGATTCTCATAGAGTCCAGACATAAGGCATAAAAAGCATGAAGGTGAATTGCAGGTACATTTCAGTAGCAAGCATACATTCTATGAGGATGAGTTGGGTGCTGTGAGCATTGAGCATCAATTCCATGGGAATCAGCTGGTTCTACAGCACATAAAGATGTTCTGACCAACAGTCCCATTGGTAGGGTTCCAAGAGTTCAGAAGAATTTTGGAATTGTCCATGTTTGGAACGTAGAATGTGAGGCAGTCCATCCAATACCTTGGATTTCCAGATTTCCCATGACTTGCATCTAGTTTTTGCTGTGGTCTCTCCGACGCTGTGATCTCTTTCTGGAGAGATTCTGTCCTGGTGATACTGACCAGCAGACTCCAGAGCACAGTGGACAGATCCTTCCACGGACAGACAAAATGTCATCTCCTGAAATAGCAAGAATCTGTCCAGTGCTCTGGAGAAAGGGCAATTCCTTTGACTTCCAGTGTTTATCATCTCTTTTCAGAATCTGCAGTCTGTGAAGAATGCCCTGGTTTCCTTACAATGGACTCTTTCCCATAACAGAGTTGGGGCATTGCCCAGATTCTCTTCTTAGCTTACATGATCTCTCTTCCTCATCTGATGCATCCCACAGGGCTGTCTAGAGTTTCTTTTGAATGAGCTAATGGACACCACGTGCTACGTGTGATTTCTTAGTGAAAGGCTCCTTAGGCTGTTGATGTTACAGTTCTGAAAAACTGCGGTTAACCTACAGACACTGGAGGTCATCTCATACTGCCCCAAGAGAACACAGTCAATTTATAACTCTGCAATAGAGATGTACTCTATGAAGGCCTCCAACCCACATTGTTCAAGGATCTTAAAGGCTCTGTTTGCCTTCATTTCCCACACTTCACACAACAGACCGAACCCAGTCTAAGACTGAACAGTATGACATTTGAGTGGATGGAAAAATTACTATGGTGGTCATGCCTAGCCTGTCAACATACTCAGGGTTTTTTTTTAGGATGCATTCCCTTCATTGAGAGGAATCACATGGATTCGGGTTCTCTACATTCTTGTCATTAGCGTTATCCCAGCAGAGCTCCATTGCACATCATGTTTAGTTTGTCATCCACCTAAAACAAAGCCAGGAACTACAGACTTCTGTGTTCTCATGCCAATGTTCTTCCACACTCACACTCTCTGTAGCCACCTGACCCATTATGTGTGAGACATCAGACTAATAGACATGATACTCCAAGGGAGGCAGGATATCCCACAAAATCAACTCTGAAACACAGAGCAGAGAATGTCAGGTGAATGTTCCCTTAGAAGCCAGAGAAACTGAAAAGCACTTCCCTTTGTTCTCTGAGGCTATCAGATGCTAGTAATGCCTAAGATCACAGGTAAGAAGGTGTGATTAGTTCCCAACTTTATCTTGACTCATGCAGAGTATCTTGCCTCCTTTGATTATTTGTTTGTGAGAAAATCATGGGATGGAGGCCCCTCAGCAGGGTATAAAAGCAGACATGGGCAAGGAGGCTTCCAAACCATAGTCCAACACACCTTCTTGCAAACTCACACAGACCCTCCAGCTTCTGACATGATGCAGTGTTGTTGTGACCCATGCTGCTGCCAGCCATGCTGCTGCCAGACCACCTGCTGCAGGACCATCTGCTGCCACCCCTGCTGCTGCCAACCCTGCTGTTGTGGGTCCAACTGCTGCTAGACCACCTGCTGGAAGAACAGCCTCCCTAGGGACTCCTGATCCTGGAAATGATGTCCCCGTGCTTCATGCTCTTGAGCATCCTGCCCTGCTCTTCTCTCTTACAGCCTCAAATCCTTTCCATGTTGAGCAAATGTCCCCACACCATCACCCTGGGAGCTCCTTCAAAATGTCTGTCTGTCAAGAGACTCCCTTAGACCCTGCAAGAATTCTAACCACCATGGGGTACATATCTTCCAGTCCTTTGCCTTCCTTATTCACGATGAACCCATTCTTCTATTTGGGTCCTTGGCAGTGTGGTCTCAACTGAGCAATAGCCCAAAGTACTTGAGTCCCCACCTACTCTTTTGTTATTTTTCTCATATTAGGAATGGATTTCATGAGGACCATCACCAGAATCATGCTTCGGTGCGATTCTGTGAACACCGAGGAAGATACAGTGTGAAGGCAGTTCAGTTCATTAAATCGTGGAACTCAAAACAGTGAGGATTAAAGAAGGACCACAAACTCACCTTTCCTTCCACTTGAAGGCATGGGTGTCCCCCACTGTGTTCTCCAAGATGCAGATTACTTTGGTCACTCTCTGCTCAGCCTGGGTTTGACCCGCTTGGTGTTTGGCTCTAAGCTGGACTACCCTCTTGCTTTCCAGTCCTTCTTTATCTGCTCTTAGCCCATGCAAAATCATTCCCCCTCCCAACAGCACAAATGACTTAAGGTCAACCCTCCTACCTCTGTGTGAACTTCCAACAATGAAACAATCCATGATGCCATGCTCCTCATCTCAGTAGTGCTCCCATTAATCACATTAATAACTTTTGTGGAGTCCAATACTGAGCTGCCATCTTTTGAGTTTATCCCTTAACCCATATATTGAAATATCGCTTGCCAGCTTCTTCCTTCCAAATGTGCACAATGTTATTTCTGCGACTTGTGTTCACCTCATTGGTCATTTTAGTTAGAAGTAATGCTGTTATGACTATTGTTAGGACAGAGCAGGTCATTTCATAATCACAAGCTCATACGCCAATGGAAGTTCTGTTGTACCACCCACATGTTTTAATCACTATCCATTTGGATATCCAATGCCAAGTGAGGGGATTGCAAGAAAATCCTCCACTCATGGGACACATGCAGAATACCACCAGAGATGCCTCACATGGACGACAGGACCACTGTGCCTACAGAAGCTTGATTTACACAGAGGAGCATATATCACTTGGATGGATCAGGCGAGCAGTGGTTAAGTGTTTTGCTTCATGGTTGTTCCCTTCCTTTTCCACTTTTATTGTGAAGATATTAAGGCAGAGGAGGTCAGTTCGGTGCTCAGGCCAATAAATTGCCTGGTGATC
Source organism: Dicrostonyx torquatus (assembly GCA_028555095.1). Classification (NCBI taxonomy): domain Eukaryota; kingdom Metazoa; phylum Chordata; class Mammalia; order Rodentia; family Cricetidae; genus Dicrostonyx; species Dicrostonyx torquatus. The sequence continues at coordinate 3,822,327 of JAQHUG010000032.1, read as the reverse complement.
ACTTCACTGCATTGTGCCACTTATGCAGATATACCTTGCTCCTTAAAACTCACATATGCATGTGAGTGCATGTACACACATGCATGTTGACTTGCATAGAGTCCAGACATAAGGCCTAAAGAGCATGAGGGTAAGCTGCAGGTACATGTCCTTAGCAGGCATGCATTCTGTAAGGCTGATATGGGTGCTATCAATTCTATGGGAATCAGCTGCCTCTACAGCACATAAGGATGTCCTGACCAACAGTCCCATTGGTAGTGTTCCAAGAGTTCAAGGGAAGATCTTTGGAATTGTCCATATTTGGAACGTAGGAGGTGAGGCGGTCCATCCAATGCCGTTGTTTTCCAGATTTCCCATGACTTGCATCTAGTTTTTGCTGTGATCTCTGTGAAGCTGTGATCTCTTTCTGGAGAGATCCTGTCCTGGTGATGCTGACAAGCAGACCCCAGAGCTCAGAGGGGAGATTCTTCCATGGACAGACACAATGTCATCTCCTGAAAGAACATGAATCTGACCAGTGCTCTTGAAAAAGGGCAATTCCTTTGACTTCCAGTCTTTGTAACTGTTTACTGAGGCTGCAGACTGCAGAGAATGTAAGGTCTCCTTACAATGGACTCTTTCACATAACATAGCACTGCCCAGATTCTCTTCTCAGGTTATAGACCCTCTCATCCTCATCTGACACATCTCACAGGGCTGTCTAGAGTTTCTCTTTTGATGGAAATACTGGAAACCTGTGCTAAATGTGATTCTTTAGTGAAAGGGTCCTTCGGCTGTTGAGGTTAGAGTCCTGAAGAACCACAGACCACCTAGAGACGCTGGAGGTCATCTGGGATCGCCCCAAGAGGACCAATACATTTTATGACTCTGCTATAAGGGATGTACTCTATGTATGCCTCCAACACTCATTGCTCAAGGACCTGAAAGGCTCCTCTATTGGCTTTCATTTACCACACTTCACAAAACTGACTGAAAACAAGGTCTGATACCAGACTGTCTGTCATTCATGTTGTTGGAGAAATTAACCTTGGTCGTCAAAGGACCTAGTCTGTCACCATCTTCTGCCTTTGTGTGAGATTGAAATGGAATGGGTTAACAGCAGCGGTAATGTCATGATCCCCCCATCTCCAAGCCAAAAATAGGGACATCGGCCAAGATTCCCTGCCAGTATAAGCAGGATTCCATGTGGCTTGGTATCTGAAGGCAAGGCCACTCGGACCCATGGAAACAGTAAGCCTATAGTCTGAAGGTCGGGCCTAGCTAACAAAGAGATAAAGGATGAATAGAGAACACCAGATGTACCTGGACAAGGACAAAGCTGACATGACTGAACTTTTCCCTCACCTCAATTAAAGTAGTAATAGAAAGTGTATAATCACATATCTGTTTTTATAGAATATAAATACTGACTCTAGGCTGGAAGGGGCATGCTCAGTTTATGCTGCGGCATCCTCAGGTCTGAGATAATAAACCCTCTTGCAATTGCATCCAGCTGGCTGGCCTGGTGTTTTGTGTCTTGACAGTGTGTTGAAGGCACCCAGGTCTCTGGGGTCCTTCAAGATGAGTTCCCTTCATTGAGAGGAATCACATTGATTTAGTTTCTCTACAGTTTTCTCATTAGCATTATCCCAGCAGAGCTCCACTGCACATCATTTTCCACGGCATCCGTCTAGGACCTGCAGACCTCTGTGTTCTCATGCCAATGTTCTTCCACACACATGCTCTCTGTAGCCACCTGACCCATTATGTGTGAGCCACCAGACAAATGAGACGTGACATTTCAAAGGAGGCAGGATGTCCCACAAAACCAACTCAGAAACACAGGGTGTAGGGCAGAAGAATGTCAGGTGATTATTCCTTTGGATGCCAGAGTAACACAACAGCACTTCCTGTTGGGCTCAGAGGCCATCAGTTGCCAATGATGCCTAACACATCACAAGTATGAAGGTGTGATTAGGTTACAATTTAATCTTGACTCAAGCAGAGTGTCTTGCCTCCTTTGATTATTTGTTTATGAACAAATCATGGGATGAAGGCCCCTCAGCAGGGTATAAAAGCAGACATGGGCAAGGAGGCTTCCAAACACATACGAACCCACCTTCTTGCAAACCCACACAGCCCCTCCAACCTTTGACACGATGCAGTGTTGTTGTGGCCCATGCTGCTGCCAGCCATGCTGCTGCCAGACCACCTACTGCAGGACTACCTGCTGTCAACCCTGCTGCTGCCAACCCTGCTGTTGTGGGTCCAACTGCTGCTAGACCACCAGCTGGAGAGACAGCCTCCCTAGGGACTCCTGATCCTGGAAACGATGCCCTCGTGTTTCATGTTCTTGAGCATCCTGCCCTGCTCTTCTCTCTTACAGCCTCAAATACTCCCCGTGTTGAGCAACTGTCCCCACACCCACACTGAGATTGAACCTTCAAAAAGTATGTTCATCTCTTTCAACTGAAGCTGCTTTTCTTCAACAAGTATGCTACCCTACATCCTGCTTCACCTCTCTGAATGGAACATGTCCCCGAATGCTTCTCCACTCAGGAAACTCATGTCTTTTACTTATCAATGTGTATGTCATATGCGGGTTTGTCACCTGGAGATCTTCCCCTCCTTGAATAAATGTGACACCATACAAGCCCCAACTACATGTCTCAAGGGTCTTCATTTCTCATTCATGTCAAGTGCCCTGATTTGGGGAAACACATAGTCCCTCTACCATGAATACTCGGACCATAGTAGTCTATTCACAATCACCACCCAGCTGTTTGAATGAACACTACCCCAGAAGAGAGGTATATTGAAAGCCTCCATTACCCATGGTAGAATTCTCTGAGATGGATTAGGAATTGGGGTTCTGTCCCCTGGGGTGGATCGGTGGGGATTTGCTGAAGGTTGCAAAGGCCCAGGTCTTTCTCACTTGCCTTGCTTCTTCGTTGTGGTGGCTCCAGGTGTGTGGGCCATGGAATTACTTCAGAGACTCCCTTAGTCCCTGCAAGAATTCTAACCACCATGAGGTATATATCTTCCAATCCTTTTACATCATTATTCACGATGAACCCATTCTTCTATTTGGAGCCTTGGCAGTGAGGTCTTAATTGAGCAATAGCCAAAAGTACTTGAGTCCCCACCTACTCTTTTTTTATGGTTCTCGTATTAGGAATGAATTTCATGAGGACCATGATCAGAATCATGCTTTGGTGCCATTCTGTGAACACCAAGAAAGATACAGCGTGAAGGCAGTTCAGCTCGTTAGATCGTGGAACTGAAAACAGTGAGGATTGGAGAAGGACCACAAACTCACCTTCTCTTCCACTTGAATGCATGGCTGTCCCTGCTGTGTCCTCTAAGATGCAGATTGCTTTGGCCACTCTCTGCTCAGTCTGGGTTTGACCTGCTTGGTGTTTGGCTCTAAGCTGGACTACCTTCTTGCTTTCCAGTCCTTCTTTATCTGCTCTTAGCCCATGCAAAATCATTCCCCCTCCCAACAGCACAAGTGACTTAATGTCTACCCTCCTAACTCTGTGTGAACTTCCAACAATGAAACAATCCATGATGCCATGCTCCTCATCTCAGTAGTGCTCCCATTAATCATGTGACAATAAATATTTGTGGAGTCCGATACTGAGCTGCCATCTTTTGAGTTTATCCCTTCACCCACATGGTGAAAGATTACTGGCCGGCTTCTATCATACAAATGTGCACAATATTATTTCTGTGACCTGTGTTCACCTCCTTTGTCTTTTTATTTAGAAGTACTGCTGTTATGTATATTGTTAGGACAGAGCAGGTCATTTCACTCACAAGCTCATATGACAATGGAAGTTCTGGTGTACTTACCCAAATGTTTTAATCACTGTCCTTTGGATATCAATGCCAAGTGAGGGGATTGCAAGAAAACCCTCCACTCACGGAACTAATGCAGAATTCCTCCAGAGAGTGGCCAAAGCAATCTGCATCTTAGAGGACACAGCGGGGACAGCCATGCATTCCAGTAAAAGAGGTGAGTTTGTGGTCCTTCTCCAATCCTCACTGTTTTCAGTTCCATGATCTAATGAACTGAACTGCCTTCACGCTGTATCTTTCTCAGATGAAAGACCACTCTGCCTACAGAAGCTTTATTTACACATAAAATCATACACCACAAGAATGGATCAGGGGGACAGCAGTTCAGTGTTTTGTCTCATGGTGAGTCCTTTCCCTTTCAATGCTTAGTGTAAAGAAATTATGGCACAGAACGTCAGTTCAGTGCTTAGTCCATTAAATTGCCTGGTGATCACTTCACTTCATCCTGCCTCTTATGCAGACATACCTTGCTCCTTGAAATTGGATATATGCATGTGAGTGCATGTACACATGTGCATGTTGCTTCCCATAGAGTCCAGACATAAGGCCTAAAGAGCATGAGGGTGAGTTGCAGGTACATGTCCTTAGCAGGCATGCGTTCTGTGAAGACAAGTTGGGTGCTGTGAGCATTGAGCATCAATTCTATCAGAATAAGCTGGCTCTACAGCACCTAAAGATGTCCTGACCAACAGTCCCATTGGTAGGGTTCTAAGAGTTCATCAGAAGATCTTTGGAATCGTCCATGTTAGGAACGTAGAAGGTGAGGCAGTCCATCCAATGCCTTGGATGTCCAGATTTCCCATGACTTGCATTTAGTTTTTGCTGTGGTCTTTCCAAAGCTGTGATCTCTTTCTGAAGAGATCCTGTCCTGGTGATACTGACCAGCAGACTCCAGAGCACAGTAGACAGATCCTTCCACAGACAGACACAATGTCATGTCCTGAAACAGCAGAGTCGGTCCAGTGCTCTGGAAAAAGGGCAATTCCTTTGGCTTCCAGTGTTTATTATCTGTTTGCAGATGCTGCAGTCTGCAGAGAATGCCCTGGTTTTCTTACGATGGACTCTTTCACATAACAGAGCTGGGGCAGTGACCAGATTCTCTTCTTGGCTTACATGCTGTCTCGTCCTCATCAGATGCATCTCACAGGGCTGTATAGAATTTCTTATGATTGAACCAATAAACACCACGTGCTAAAGGTGATTTCTTAGTGAAAGGCTCCTTAGGCTGTTGAGGTTATAGTTCTGAAAAACTGCGGATCACCTACGGACACTGGAGGTCATCTCATACTGCCCCAAGAAGACACAGCCAATTTATAACTCTGCAATAGGGATGTACTCTATTTAGGCCTCCAACTCTCATTGTTCAAGGACCCTAAAGGCTTTGCTTTCATTTCCCACACTTCATACAACAGACTGAACCCATGGTCTAAAGTCCGACAGTATGACATTTGACTGGGTGGAAAAATTATTTCGGTAGTCATGCTTAGCCTATCTACACACCCACGGTTTCCTTGGGATGCATTCCCTTCATTGAGAGGAATCACATGGATTCTGTTTCTCTACTGTCTTGTCAATAGCATTATCCCAGCAGAGCTCCATTGCACATTATGTTTATCCATGGCACCCATCTAGGACAGGACTACGTTCTCACAGCAATGTTCTCCCACACTTAAGCTCTCTGTAGCCACCTGACCCATTATGTATGAGCCATCAGACTAATGAGACGTAACACACCAAGGGAGGTAGGATGTCCCACAAAATTAACTGTGAAACACAGGGCAGGATAATGTCAGGAGACTGTTCCCTTGGAAGCCAGAGAAACCCAAAAGCATTTCCCTTTGTGATCCAAGACCATTGGATGCCAGTGATGCCTAACGCAACACAAGTATGAAGGTGTGTTTAGTTCCCAACTTTATTTTGACTCATGCAGAGGATCTTGCTTCCTTTGTTGATGGTGTTGATTTGTTTACATGCAAATCATGGGATGGAGGCCCCTCAGCAGGGCATAAAACAGACCTGAGCAAGGAGGCTTCCAAACCACAGCTCGACCCACCTTCTTGCAAACCCACACAGACCTTCCACCCTCCAATAGGATGCAGTGTTGTTGTGACCCATGCTGCTGCCAGCCATGCTGCTGCCAGCCATGCTGCTGCCAGACCACCTACTGCAGGACTACCTGCTGCCACCCCTGCTGCTGCCAACACTGCTGTTGTGGGTCCAACTGCTGCTAGAACACCTGCTGCAAGAACAGCCTCCCAAGGGACTCTTAATCCTGGAAAAGATGCCCTTGTGCTTCATGCTCTTGAGAATCCTGCCCTGCTCTTTTCTCTTACAGCCTCAAATACTCCCCGTGTTGAGCAACTGTCCCCACACCCACACCCAGGTAGGCCCTTCAAAATGTCTCTCCATCTCTTCTAACTGTTCTTCTTCAACAAGTATGATACCCAACACCCTACTTCACCTCTCTGAACGGAACATGTTCCCGAATGCTTCCTACTCGGGAAACTCATGTCTTTTACCTATCAACCTGTATGACATATGCGGGGTCTTGACACCTAGAGATCTTCCCCTCCTTGAATAAATGTGACACTGTACAAGCACCCAACTCCAAGTCTCAAGGGTCTTCATTTCTCATTCATATCAAGTACCCTGATTTGGGGAAACACATCGTCCCTCTACCATGAATACACGGACTACAGTAGTCTATTCATCATCACCATCCAGCTGTTGGAAATGAACACTGCCCCCAGAAGAGAGGTGTATTGAAAGCCTCCATCACCCATGGTAGAATTCTCTGGGAAGGATTAAGAATTGGGGGGGGTCTGTCTCCTGGGGTGGATCAGTGGGGATTTGCTGGAGGTTTCAGAGGCCCAGGACTTTCTCACTTGCCTTGCTTCACTTATGGTGGCTCCAGTTGTGCAGGCCGTGGCATTATACAGAGACTCCCTTAGTCCTCTCAAGAATTCTTACTCCCATGGGGTACATATCTTCACTCCTTTGCCATCCTTATTCACGATGAATCCATTCTTCTATTTGGCTCCTTGGCAGTGTGGTCTCAACTGAGCCATAGCCAAAAGAACATGAGTCTCCACCTACTCTTTTTTATCCTTCTCATATGAGGAATGGATTTTATGAGGACCATGACCAAAATCATGCTTCAGTGCCCTTCTGTGAACACTGAGGAAGATATAGTGTGAAGGCAGTTCAATTCATTAGATCGTGGAACTCAAAACTGTGATGATTGTAGAAGGACCACCAACTCCTCTTCCCCTGTACTTGAAGGCATGGCTGTCTCCCACTCTGTCCTCCAAGATGCGAATTGTTTTGGCCACTCTCTATACAGCCTGGGTTTGACCTGCTTGGTGTTCGGCTCTAAGCTGGACTACGTTCTTGCCTTCCAGTCCTTCTTTATCTGCTCTTAGCCCATGCAAAGTCATTCTCCCTCCCAACAGCACAAATGACTTAAGGTCAACCCTCCTACCTCTGTGTGAACTTCCAATAATGAAACGATCCATGCCCTCATCTCAGGAGTGCTTGCATTAGCCACATTAATAACATTTGGGGAGTCCCATACTGAGCTGCCATCTTTTGAGTTTATCCCTTCACCGAAATGGTGACAGATCACTTGCCAGCTTCTTCCTTCCAAATGTGCACAGTATTATTTCTGCAACCTGTGTTCGACTCCTTGGTCATTTTCATTAGAAGTAATGCTGTTATGAATATTGATAACACAGAACAGGTCATTTCACTATCACAAGATCATACCCCAGTGGACGTTCTGGTGTACTTACCAACACGTTTTAATCACTGTCCCTTTGGTCATCCAATGCCAAGCAAAGGGAAATCCTCCACTCATGGGACATTTCACCAGAGAAGCCTCACAGGGACCATAAGACCACTGTGCCTACAGAAGCTTGATTTACACAGAGGAGCATATATCACATGAATGGATCAGGCAGGCAGCAGATCAGTGTTTTGCTTTATGGCTGGTTCCTTCCATTTCCACTCTTAATGTGAAGAAATTATGGCAGAGGAGGTCAGTTCAGTGGTCAGGCCAATAAATTGCCTGGTGATCCCTTCACTTCATCTTGTCACTTATGCAGACATACCCTGCTCCTTAAAAGTGGATATATGCATGAGAGTACGTGTACACACATGAGTGTTGACTCACATACAATCCAGATGTAAGGCCTAAAGAACATTAGGGTGAGCTGCAGGTACATGTCCTTAGCAGGCATGCATTCCGTGAGGAAGACATGGGTGCTATGAGCATCAAGTATTAATTCTACAGGAATCAGCTGCCTCTACAGCACATAAAGATGTCCTGACCAACAGTCCCATTAGTAGTGTTCCAAGAGTTCAAGGGAAGATCTTTGGAATCATCCTTGTTTGGAACATAGGAGGTGAGGTGTTCCATCCAATGCTTTGGATTTCCAGATTTCCCATGACTTGCATCTAGTTATTGCTATAGTCTCTGTGAAGCTGTGATCTCTTTCTGGAGAGATCCTGTCCTGGTGATGCTGACCAGCAGACTCCAGAGCTCAAAGGACATGTCTTTCCACAGACAGACACAATGTCATCTCCTGAAACAGCAAGAATCTGCCCAGTGCTCTTGAAAAAGGGAAATTCCGTTGACTTCCAGTGTTTATTAAAAATCTGTTTGCAGATTCTGCAGTCTGAGGAGAATGCTCTTTCACATAACAGAGCTTGGGCAGTGCCCAGATTCTCTTCTCGGGATACATACCCACTCATCCTCATCTGATGCATCTCACAGTGGTGTCTAGAGTTTCTCTTTTGACAGAACTAATGGAAACCTGTGGTAAGGGTGATTCCTTAGTGAAAGGCTCCTTATTTGTCGAGGTTAGAGTCCTGAAGAACCACAGTTCACCTAGAGACCCTGGAGGTCATCTTGGACTGCCCGAAGAGGACCCACACACTTCATGGCTCTGCAATAGGGATGTACTCTATGTATGCCTCCAACACTCATTCCTTAAGACATGAAAACCTCCTCTATTAGCTTTCATTTACCACACTTCACAGAACTGACTGAAAACAAAGTCTGAGACCAGAGTGTCTGTCATTCACGTGGTTGGAGAAATTAACCTTGGTAGCCATGGGACCTAAACTTTCACCATCCTCTGCCTTTGCATGAGAAGAGGTCCCTTCACTGAGAGGAATCACATGGATTCGGTTTCTCTACAGACTTGTCATTAGCATTATCTCAGCAGAGCTCCATTACACATCATGTTTATCCTCGGCATCCATCAAGGACAGGACCAGGACATGCAGACCTCTGTGTTCTCATGCCAATGTCCTTCCACACTCATGCTCTCTGTAGCCACCTGACCCATTATGTGTGAGTCATCAGACTAATGAGAAGTGACACTCCAAGGGAGGCAGGATGTCCCACAAAACCAACTCTGAAACGCAGTGAGTAGGGCAGGACAATGTCAGGTGACTGTTCCCTTGGAAGCCAGAGAAACCAAAAAGCACTTCCCATTGGTCTCAGAGGCCATATATTGCCAGTGGTGCCTAACACATCACAGGTATGAAGGTGTGATTAGGCTCCACCTTGATCTTGACTCATGCAGAGTGTCTTGCCTCATTTTATGATTTTTTTACCAGTCAGTCATGGGATGGAGGCCGCCAACAGGGAATAAAAGCAGACCTGGGCAAGGTGGCTTCCAAACCACAGTACGACCCACCTTCTTGCAAACCCATACAGACCCTCCAGTCTCTGACACGATGCAGTGTTGTTGTGGCCCGTGCTGCTGCCAGCCATGCTGCTGCCAGACCACCTGCTGCAAGACCACCTGCTGCCAACCCTGCTGCTGCCAACCCTGCTGTTGTGGGTCCAACTGCTGCTAGACCACCTGTTGGAGGAACAGCCTCCCTAGGGACTCCTGATCCTGAAAAAGATGCCCTTGTGCTCCATGCTCTTGGGCAATCTGCCCTGCTCTTCTTTATTACAGCCTTAAGTGCTCCTCATGTAGAGCAACTGTGCCCACACCCACGCTGAGATTGAACCTCTTTCAACTGAAGCTGCTTTTCTTCAACAAGTATGCTACCCTACATCCTGCTTCACCTCTCTGAATGGAACACATCCCCTACTGCGTCACTCCACTTTAGAAATGCATGTATTTTAATTACCAATGTTTACGAGATTTGCCTTGGTCTTGATAACTGGAGATCTTCGCCTCCTTGAATAAATGTGGCACTATGCAAGCGCACAATCCTAATATCAAGGCTCTTCATTTCTCATTCATATCGAGTTGTGTACCCTGGTTGGGGAAATACATCTCCCCTCTACCATGAATACACTGACCACAGTAGTCTGGCCAACAACACCCAGCTGATTTGAATGAACTCTGCCCCCAAAACAGAGGTATACTGAAAGCCTCCATCTCCCATGGAAGAATTCTTGTTTAATAATTTGGATTTGGAGTCTTGCTCCAGGACTTTGTCTGTGGGAATCACTTTGGGTTTCTGAAGCCCATGACACTCTTGCTTCCCTCGATATTTCGTTATGGTGTCTGTGGTGTATGGGTTGTGTGTCATTACCCCTAGAGACTTCCAGAATCCCTGCAAGAATTCTAAGCACCATGAGGTAAGTATCTACCAGTCCTTTGCCATCCTTATTCTCAACAAACTCATTCTTCTACCTGGGCCTTTGGCAGTGAGGTCTCAATTCAGCAATAGCAATGCACTTGAGTCCCCAGCTACTCTTTGTCTCTCTTTCTTTCTTATGTGAGAAATGCATTTTATGAGGACCATAAACAGAATCGTGCATCAATGCCATTCTATGAACACCAAGAAAGATATAGTGGGAGGGCAGTTCAAATCATTAGGTCATGGAACTCAAGAAGTGAGAATTGAAGAAGAATCCCCAACTAATCTTCCCTTCTACTTGGATGCATTACTGTCCCCTGCACTGTCTTCCAAGTTGCAAATTGCTTTGGCCACTGGCTGTTCCACTCTGGTATGACCTTTTTGGTGTTTTTCTCTAAGATGGAGGACCTTCTTACCTTCCAGTCCTTCTTTACCTGCTCTTACCCCATCCTAAGTCATTGCCCCTCCCAACACCACAATGGACTTAATGTCATCCCTCCTTCCTGTGTTTACTTGCAACAGTGGAATTATCCACTGTGCCATAGGAAGTCCTTCTTTAGATGTGTTCCATTTATTAGCTAATGAATAAAGAAGCTGCGTTTGCCCGTGACAGGGCAGAATAGAGTTATGTGGGAAAACTAAACAGAATGCTGGGAGAAGGAAGACAGAGTCAATGGAACGCCGCCATGTACCCTCCATGGAAGACAGATGTGCTGGAAATTAGTGGGTAAACCACAAACCTCGTGGTGAAATATAAAATAATGGAAAAAAGTTAGTTGAAGCTATAAGAGTTAGTCAGAAATATGCATAAGCTATTGGCCAAACAGTATTGCAATTAATAGAGTTTCTGTGGTTGTTTCGATTCTGGGCAGCAAGAAAAGACCAAGCTTCGGAGAACAGATTGGCATGCCAATGTCTTCCAACTAAATCCACATAAAAGCTGCAAAACCTGTAAAAATAATTCTAGATTCAAAAGAAAAATATTCAGCCTCAATTGTTTTTAGCTGGGCTTGTGGCGAGCAGGGACACCGAGGCTCCCTTAAGAGAGGAGAAGTAAAACTCTTGCAAGTCTTTAAAAACAGAGATTTCTGGCAAACTTTTATGGCCTGTCCCATGTGCATCTTATTTAAAATTTCCCCCAGAAATCACTCTCCTGTTTTTTATTCCAGAGCTCTATTTGTAGGCAGTGTGTGGCGTCTCAGAGGCCAGAGCGGCAATGGGGGGCTGGTTTTATTACCAGGTCACCCTGTACTAGATTGGAGGGTCTCTTTCCTGCTGTCGCTCTGCAGCCTGGACCTGTGGACCCTGGTTGTAAAGAGTAAACTGTATCTTAGAAAACCAGTGTCACCTTTTTCACCGTTTAATTTTATATTATTTGTGTCATACATTTCCAGTAATGGAAGTGTTAATTTTACTGTACTTTTTGGTACCTTTGGGGAATCTAATGTATTGTAAGGTTAAAAAAAAGAAGAAGAAAAATAAAAACAAAGATTTCCTGGTTTGCCAGCACAAATGGCTCTGACCCTTTGGGAGCTTGTATCTTCCAAACATGCACAATGTTATTTCTGCAACTTGGGCTCACCTTCTTGTACCTTTTAGTTAGAAGTAATGGTGCTCTGAATATTAATAGAACAGAACAGGTCATTTTGCTTTCACTAGATGATACAGCAATGGAAGTCCTGGTGTACTTATACACCAACGTTAATCACTGATCACTGTCCTTTTGGGGCATGCAAAACCTAGTAAGGGGATTGCAAGAAAATCATCCTCTCAGTGGGAATATACAGAATGCCAGCAGAGACTCCTCACATGGATGACAAGACCACTGTGTCTATAGAGCCTGGAGATACATGGAGAAGCAAATATTACACAAAAGGATGAGGGGAGAGGGACTCAGTGTTTTGCCTGATGCTTGGTTCCCTTCATTTGCACTCTTAGTGTAAAAAAATTATGGAAGAGGTCATTTCAATGCTTAGTCCATTATATTGCCTGCTGATCCCTTCACATTGCCCTGCCACTTATGCAGAGATATCTTGCTCCTTGAAAAGGTATATACCTGTGTGTGAGCTTTTGTGAGTGTGTGTGTGTATGTGTACACATGGGCACATTGACCCACACAGTATCCAGATGTGAGGTCTAAAAAGCCTGAGGACGAGTTGCAGATTCATTTCAGTGCCAGGCATACACACTGTGTGGATAACTTGGGTGCTATGAGCATCGAGCATCAATTCAACTTGAATCAACTGACTCTAAAGTACCTAGAGTTGTCCTGACCAACAATTCCATTGCTACGGGTACAAAAGTTCCCCAGAAGTCTTTTGAATCATCCATGTTTGGAATTTGAGGATGTACAAATACTTGCATCTTGTCTACACTGAGGTTTCTCTGAAGCTGTGATCTCACTCTGGAGAGTTCCTGTCCTGGTGATGCTGACTAACAGATTCCAAGCTCACTGGGCAATCCTTCCACAGACAGAGAAAATGTCATGTCTTGAAACAGCAAGAGTCTGCCCAGTACACTTGAGAAAGGGCAATTCCTTTGACTTCCAGTGTTTGTAACTGTTTGCAGATGCTGTAGTCTACGGAAAATGCCCCGGTTTCCTTACAATGGACTCTTTCACATAACAGAGCTGGGGCAGTGCCCAGATTCTCTTCTCAGGTTACCTACCCTCTCATCCTCATCTGATGCATCTCACAGGGATGTCTAGAGTTTCTGTTTGGTGGACCTGATGGAAACCTGTGCTAAGGGTGATTCCTTAGTGAAAGGCTCCTTAGGCTGTTGAGTTTAGAGTCCTGAAGAACCACAGTTCACCGAGAGCCACCGGAGATCATCTGTGACAGCCCTAAGAGTTCCAATGAACTTTATGACCCTACAATAGGGATGTGCTCTATGTATACCTCCAAGACCCGTTGCTCAAGGACCTGAAAGGCTCCTCTATTTGATTTCATTTTCCACACTTCACACAACAGAATGAACCCATGGTCAAAGGTCAGACTGTATGTCATTCACATGTGTGGAGAAATTAACCTCAGTAGTCATGGTACCTAGCCTGTCACCATCCTCTGACTTTGCTTGGGATGCCTTCCCTTCAATGACAGAAATCACATGGATTCAGTCTCTCTACTGTCTTGTCATTAGCATATCCCAGCAGAGCTCCATTGCACATCATGTTTATCCATGGCATCCATCTAGGACAGGGCCAAAACCTGAGACCTCTCTATTCTCATGCCAATATCCTTCCACACTCACAGTCTCCATAGCCATCTGACCCATTATGTGTGAGCCAACAGACTAATGAGATGTGACATTCCACGGGAGGCGTGATATCTCACAAAATCGACTCTGAGACACAGGGTGTGAGGCAGGAGAATGTCAGGTGATTTTTCCCTTGGGAGCCATAAAAACCCCAAAGTACTTCCCGTTGTGCTCCAGGGCCATCAGTTGCCAGTGATGCCTAACACATCACAAGTATGAAGGTGTGATTAGGATGCAACTTAGTCTTGACTCACACAGAGTGTCTTACCTACTTTCATTATTTGTTTATGACAAAGTCATGGGATGGAGGCCCCTAAGCAGGGTATAAAAGCAGACCTGGGCAAGGTGGCTTCCAAACCACAGTCCAAACCATCTTCTTGCAAACCCACACAGACCCTCCAGCTCTGACACGATGCAGTGTTGTTGTGACCCATGCTGCTGCCAGCCATGTTGCTGCAAGCCATGCTGCTGCCAGCCATGCTGTTGCCAGACCACCTGCTGCAAGACCACCTGCTGCCGCCCCTGCTGCTGCCAACCTTGCTGTTATGGGTCCAACTGCTGCTAGACCACCTGCTGGAGGAACAGCCTCCCTAGGTTCTCCTGATCCTTGAAAAGATGCCCTCGTGCTTTATGCTCTTGGGCATCCTGTCCCTCTCTTCTCTCTTACAGCAACAAATGCTCCTCGTGTACAGCAACTGTCCCCACACCCACACCCAGGTCGACCCTTCAAAAAGTCTGTTCATCTCTTCCAAATGAAGTTGCTTTTCTTCAACAAATATGCTCCCCCACATCCTGCTTCACTTCTCTGAATGGAACATGTCTCAGAATGCTTCTCTCCAATGGGAAACTCGTGTCTTTTACCTATCCGTATGTACGACTGTTGCCGTGGTCTTGACACCTGGAGAACTTCCCCTCCTTGAATAAATGTGACACTATACAAGCACCCAACTCCAATCTCAATGGTCTTCATTCTCATTCATGTCGAGTGCCCTGATTTGGGGAAACACATCGTCCCTCTACCATGAATACACGGACCACAACAGTCTATTCACCATCACCACCCAGCTGGTTTGAATGAACACTGCCCCCAGAAGAGAGGTGTATTGAAAGCCTCCATGCCCCATGGTAGAATTCTCTGAGAAGGATTAGGCCTTGGGGTCTTGCTCCTGGGGTGGATCAGTGGAGATTACTGGAGGTTTCAGAGGCCCACGACTTTCTTACTTGCCTGGATTCTTCGCTTCTTTGTTGTTGTGCCTCAAGGTGTGCAAGGCCGTGGCATTACTCCAGAGACTCCCTAAATCCCTGCAAGAATTCTAACCCCCATGAGGCAATTATCTTCCAGTCCTTTCCCATCCTTATTCATGAGGAACCCATTCTATTCGGGTCCTTGGCAGTGAGGTCTCAACTGAGCAATAGCCCAAAGTACTTGAGTCCCCAGCTACTCTTTTTCTATCTTTCTTATAATAGGAATGGATTTCATGAGGACCATGACCAGAATCATGCTTTGGTGCCATTTGGGAACACCAAGGATGGTGTAGTGTGGAGGCAGTTCAATTCATTTGGTCATGGAACTGAAAACAGTGAAAATTGGAGAACAATCACCAACTCGTCTTCCTTTCCACTTGCAGGCATTGCTGTCTCCCGCTCTGTACCCCAAGTTGTGAATTGCTTTGGCCAATCTCTGCTCAGCCTGGGTTTGATCTACTTGGTGTTCAGCTCTAAGCTGGACTACGTTCTTGCCTTCCAGTCCGTCTTTATCTGCACTTAGCCCATGCAAAGCCATTACCCCTCCAAAAGCACCAGTGACTTAAGGTCAACTCTCCTACCTCTGTGTGAACTTCCAACAATGAAACAATCCAAGATGTCATGCTCCTCATCTCAGTAGTGCTCTCATTAATCACGTGATATTTAGCATATGGGGAGTCCCATAGTGAGCTGACAGCTTTTGAGTTTATCCCTTCACCCACATGGTGAAAGAACGTTGGCCGGCTGCTATCTTCCAAATGTGCACGGTGTTATTTCTGCAATCTGTGTTCACCTCCTTGATCTTTTCAATTAGAAGTAATGCTGTTATGAATATTGATAGGACAGAGCAGGTCATTTCACTATCACAACATCATACGCCAATGAAAGTCTGGTGTAGTCACCACACATTTTAATCACTTTTCCTTGGTCATCCAATGCAGAATGAGGGGATTTCAAGAAAATCCTCCAGTAACAGAACACATGCAGAATACCACCGGGGATGCCTCACATGGATGACAAGACCACTGTGCCTGATTATAAGACCACAAAGGCTTGATTTACACAGAGGAGCCTACATCACATGAATGGTTTAGGTCAACACCGGTTCAGTGTTTTGCCTCATGTTTGATCCCCATCATTTCCACTCTTAGTGTAAAGAATTTGTGGGAGGGGAGGTCAGTTCAGTGCTGAGTCCATTAAATTGCCTGGCTATCCCTTCACTTCATCCTGCCACTTATTCAGACATATGTTGTTCCTTAAAATTGGATATATGTATGTGAGAGTGTCTACACATGTGCATGCTGACTCCCATAGAGTCCAGATGTAAGTCTTAAAGAGCACGAAGGCAAAATGCAGTTACATTTCAGTACCAGGCATGCATTCTGTGAGAACGAGTAGGGTGCTGTGAGCATCAATAATCAATTCTACAGGAATCAGCTGGCTCTACAGCAACTAAAGATGACCTGACCAACAGTGCCATTGGTATGGTTCTAAGAGTTCACGTGAAGGTCTTTGCATTGGTCCCTGTTTGGAACATAGGATGTGAGGTGGTACATCCAGTGCCGTGATTTTCCAGATTCCCCTTGAATTTCATCTTGTTTTTGCTGTGGTCTCTCTGAAACTGTGATCTCTTTCTGGAGAGATCCTGTACTGGTCATGCTGAATGGACAGACACAATGTCATCTCCTGGTACAACAAGAATCTGTCCAGTGCTCCTGAGAAAGGGCAATTCCTTTAACTTCCAGAGTTTAGTATCTGTTTGCAGATGCTGCAGTCTGCGGAGAAAGCCCTGGTGTCCTAACAACGGACCCTTTTACAAAACAGAGCTGGGGTAGTGCCCAGAATCACTTCTCAGGTTACATGCTTTCTCATTCCCATCAGATGCATCTTATAGGGGTGGCTAGAGTTTCTCTTGAAGGAACTAGTGGACACTACGTGCTAAGAGTGATTCCTTAGTGAAAGGCTTCTTAGGCTGTTGAGGTTAGAGTACTAAAGAACCACAGTAAAACTAGAGAAACTGGAGGTCATCTGGGAAAGGGGACCCACACACTTTTTGACTCTGCAATAGGGATATATTCTATGGATGCCTCCAACACCCGTTGCTCAATAACCTGAAAGGCTCTATTTGCTATCATTTTCCACACTTCACACAACAAAATGAACCCAGGGTCTAAGGAGAGACTGTATGTCATTCGCATGGTGAAGAAATTAACCTTGGTAGTCATGCCAACTAGCCTGTCACCATCCTCTGGCTTTACTTGGGATGTGTTCCCTTCATTGAGAGGAATCACATGGATTCAGTTTCTCTACAGCCTTGTCATTAGCATTATCCCAGCACAGCTCCAATGCACATTATGTTTATCCACGGCATCCATCTAAGACAGGGCCAGGACCTGCAGACCTCAGTGTTCTCATGCCAATGTTCTTCCATACTCATGCTCTCTGTAGCCACCTGACCCATTATGTGTGAGTCATTAGACTAATGAGACATGACACTCCTAGGTAGGCAGGATATCCCACAAAACCAACTCTGAAACACAGGGTGTAAGGCAGGAGAATGTCAGGTGACTGTTCCCTTGGAAGCCAGAGAAATCCAAAACCATGTCCCGTTGGGCTCAGAGGCCATCAGTTGCCTGTGATGCTTAACACATCACAAATAGGAAGGTGTAATTAGGTTCCAACTTAATCTTGACTCACGTAGAGTGTCTTGCCTCTTTTGAAGATTTGTTAATGAGTAAATCATGAGATGGAGGCCCCTCAGCAGGATATAAAAGGAGGCTTCCAAACCACAGTCCGACCCACCTCCTTGCAAATCCACATAGATCCTCCAGCCTCTGATATGATGCAGCATTGTTGTGGCCCATGCTGCTGCCAGCCATGCTGCTGCCACCCCTGCTGCTGCCAGACCACCTGCTGCCATGCCCACCTTGCTGCTGCCAACCCTGCTGTTGTGTTTCCAATTGCTGATAAGAGTAGCTACCCTGCTGATGCCTTGTCCTGAAATAGATGGTCTCTTGTTTCATGCTCCTGAACATTCTTCACCACTCTTCCCTTTTAAAACCTCAAATGTGCTTAATCTTAGCAAAAGTCTCCACATCCAGATAGGCCCTTAAAACTCTGTCCATCTCTTTTAACTGATGCTGCTCTTGTTCAACAAGTATCCTGCCCCACATCCAGCTTCTCTTCTCTGAATGGAGCACATTCCCAAATGTTTCTCCCCAATCAAGTTCCTAGTGTCTTTTATCTATGAATCTATAAGACATTTTCATGGTCTTGAGGCCTGGACATCTTACAGTCCTTGAATAAATGTGATCTTATACAAACATCCAACTCCAATTTCCTTTCTATTTTATGGTTTAATATATGATGTAAGAATTAGTTAATAAGAAATCCTGAGCTAATAGGCCAGCCAGTTTATAATTAATGTAGGACCTCTGTGTGTTTCTTTGGATCTGAATGACTGTGGGACCGAGAGGTACATAAACCTCTGTCTGAATCACAAATAGAGAAGTTCTTGAGACCCCAGTATTCCTTTCTTAACTTTCTTTGTTTGGAGAGGATGATATGATGACCAAGCAAAGAATCACCCCTTCAATGCTATTCTCCATCTGAGGGAAATTTAGGGATGATAGATAAAGCTTTGAGAGTGTGGAACTCAAGCTCTGAGAGTTGGCGAAGGAGCATGCAAAGGGAATAGCACTTTTAGGAAATGTAGACGTGTTTTAGTAAGTACACACTTACTTATACTGGAGGGGTGAATTTTGAGGTTTCTCTTGCTCAAGCTTCTGAGGTGTGACTGTCAGTGGACTTCCTATAGCCTACAAGATGTAGGACTCTCAGCTAAAGCCTGAAACATATCTGCTTGTACACCACTGTGGTCCCTGTCATGATGAATAATGTACTGAACCTCTAGAGCTGTAAATAAGCCACCCAAATTCAACATTTTATAAGACTTGCCACAGACATGGTGTCTCTTCAAAAAAATAGCAACCCTAAGACACTCATGATCTGCAACCCTTGTATTTAAAAATTTTCTATCTATCTCTCTAAATGGAAGATCTCAGAACTCGGGACTTGAAATGAAAAGCCACCCCCTCTCAATATCAAATGCCTTAATATTTGTCTCCAGATCTGTAAAATCTCACTTTACCCTAATAAATACTTCTGTTTGTCATAATTTCAAAAATAAAGATTATTTTTATACCTTAAATAAAATGAGTAAGTGTACCTATACCCTTTTAATAGCATCATATCTTTTTTCTCCTTCCTTAATTATTGCCGTCATCTTTCAAATATTATAGCTCAATTCTCAAAATGGAGAATATAGTCATTAATTTCTTTTATATATATTTTTAATTTATTTTCTAAAAGAAAACAGACTACCTGTTTTCAATATATATACCAATTCAAGTTGCTTCTTCCTCTCCTTCTCCCATTCTCTCCACACCCCTATTCCACTCCACAAAGAAGGTAAGACACATTGCTTTGGGGAAGATCCAAGGCCCTCCCTACTATATCTAAACTGAGCAAAGTATCCATCCAAAAAGAATAGGTTGCCAAAAGGCCAGTACCATCAGTAGGGATAAATACTGGTGACCCTACCAGTGTTCCCTCAGTCTGTCCCAATCATGCAACTGTGAACCACATTCAAGGGGACCTGAAACAGTCTACCTGAGATAATGGGAGCTCTCCCATACCAGTCTAAATGGAAAGGAACAAGCATAGTCATTAGCTTCTTAATTGCCGTCTCTGTGGTTCAAAAGAAAATGGCCTCCATTACCTTCTATATATGAAAACTTGTTGTTTACCTTTTAGAATTGTTAGGAAAAGATTATGATGTTTGTCCTTATTGGGGAGTTTTATCTCTTGAGGCAGGTTCTGAGGTTTCAGTATCCCATGCTATTGTTATCATGTGTGTACCATTGTTATGGTGTATGCACATATGAGTACAGGTCCCTTGTGAGTCCATGTCAGAGGGTCCTATCACATGAATCTAGAGATTCAGGCAATAGGGAACAATCAGACATGAATTGAGTGGTTTGTATGATCAGTTCTTGACTACCTGAAATTAGGTCAGAGACACCACAAATATAACACTGAGATGTTTTGATAATATAACACAGAACATCTGTGAAGACTACTGGAAAGAAATTTAAACAGGAGAAATGCTTAGAACATTGCTAACCCTGAATTCACCATGAGTCTTAGTAGGACATTCGTATTTTCCATCTGCCTTGAATATTTAATCTAGAAAAAAAACTTGACTAATTTTACAACTACTTTGTTAAACAACAATAATTAGGAAAGAGGGATTCATATGAGGATAACAGCCCCTCAGTGACGTGGGTTTCCCCTCTGCATGCTGTGAATACAATTGGTTAATAAAGAAACTGTCTTGGGCCTGTGTAGGGAATAGAGATAGGTAGGGAAAAACTAAACTGAATGCTGGAAGAAAGGACACAGAGGAGAGAGAAGCAATGGAGCTGCTGACATAGGCAGACATGCAAAACATTTGCTGGTATGCCACAACCTCATGGTGATGCACAGGTTAATGGAGATGTTCTAAATTAATATATAAGAGCAAGCCAATAAGAAGCTAGAGCTAATGGGTCAAGCAGTGATTTAAATAATAAGGTTTCTGTGGGATTATTTTGGGGCTGAGAAGCCAGAAACAAAACAAGTGATCTCCTTGCAACAAATTGGCATGCCAATATGGCCAACTCAATCCTCTTAAAACCCTGAGAAAGCATGAAAAAAGAATTCTAAACACAAAAATACAGAGTTTAACACGGCTTCTTGCTGTTTGCTGGCAGTGTGCTGCAGCTCCTTTGGAGAGGTCTTCCTGACTCAGTGGTAGCAAAAAAGAAAAGCCATGCAGTTTTGAAATGCTGGCTTTCTGAGCCATGCTGCCAGTGTGACCTCTAGCTCTTTAAAGATGTCAAGCATTAAATGGGATTTGTAAGCAGCTTGTTAAGAACTGCTTAGTGGCTCAACATAGAGCTGCTTCATAATGGACCTGTGGTAATGTGCACAGCTTGCAGAGGTGGTGAACACACTTCCACCATGTTAGACTGTGCAGAGCAAGCAAGAAGTGCCTTATATACCCTAGCAATGCTGCAACTTAGATTCTTAAGAAGCACTTAGCATTTTTTACAAATGCTACTGTTCAGAAAATAATTACAGACATGAAATAAAAACAAATTCACATGGAAATGACCTCTAAATGGATCACATTTTTGGATAAATGTACATAGGCTTGTGAGAGAAAAAGGAATGTAGACAGTTAAAAAGAGAAGTAAATTGTTTTAATAAAAATGGTAAATTCTTTAAAGAGACAGAGTACAGACAGTCATAGAATAAAAAAATAATAAAATAAATATTTAAAAGTAATAGATCCAAAACAAAAAAGCGATATAAAGATGGAGAATACACAGAGAGTCTGGATTATGTATATTATTGTGTTTTCTTTGAATTTATTGACTATGAAGAAGCTAAGTAACCAATATATATATATATATATATATACTAGAAAAGTACCTTATTTTCAAAATTTGAATCTCAGGATATGTTGCCTTGGAAAAGAGGTTCTTCTTTTGTTTCCACAGAAGATGATAACCTGTGGATTAATTCCTGACTAATGTGACTTGATGGATGAAGACCCCCCTTTTCCAAAACAAAATGCAGGAAACAGCTTGGAAAGAACTATTCCTAAATTCCTTAAATGATTGTTTATAAATATTTGTTTACATTCAAAGGGGATATGCTGTAGAGTTTTGCATTGGTATGGATCTTTTATATTAATAGAAATTTAAGGTCAATTTTTTTATACTGTGTATATGTATTTCTGATATTGATTAAGGTATTGTGTTTGTCCAGCTCACTTGAAAATGTAATGTATAATTAAGAAATATAGGTTAATAGGTAATCATGTATAATAGTCAAGCTTGTAGTCATGTTACATTTTCCAGATATACAGAGATGTATTTCAGATGGATAGGGATTCTTCAAATCTTTCAAAGACTATAGTACATGGCACTTAAAATGCTTAAAAACTTAGAACTTTTTATGACAGTGAGACACATCTTCTCCAGATACCACAATGTACTTAAAGAAGAAGATGGGCATTGAAGAAGCTCCTTATGGAGCTTGCTAACCAAGATACTGCTGTTGCCAGGACTGCTTAACTGGACATGAAGTACCCACAGACAAATGACTGCTGAAATTGCCTAATGGTGAGACAATCTTTCAGGGTTCCTGATTCATGAAAGAATTTGCCAGACATTCTGCAGGAAACAGAAGAAAGTGACTGCAAATATAGGCAGAAATGTCTTTGAAATTTCCTGGTTCATGGTAAAGTCTGCCAGATGCTATGGGCCAGTAGGCTGAAGATGGATGCCCCAGTTGTATAGAAGAACTTGAATGACTGTCCAGGCAGTGAGATGTCCCTTTCAATTCTAGAATTTTGGAAGTTGTATTCAATGAACTTATTGTTTACTTAGGCAAAATTATATCCTTCTGGAATCTTTGATGGAGTTAAAGAATGAATAGTTACAGTTATATGTTGTAAGGAGAAGGCTGCTTGTTATCCTGGCTGCCTGCTAGCTTGCACCTAAAATAACCACACAGAAACTGTATTAATTAAAACATTGCTTAGCCATTAGGACTAACTTCTTATTGGCTAACTCTTACATATTAGTTTAACCCATCTCCATTTATCTGTGTATCACCACATGGCTGTGGCTTACTGGCAAGATTCTAACCAGCATCCCTCTGAGGCAGAGGAGGATCCATGGCTTCTCTGACTCTGCCCTTCTTCCCAGCATTCAGTTCTGTTTTCCCTGCCTACCTAAGTTCTTCTCTATCAAAAGGCCAAGGCAGTTTTTTTTATTCATTAACCAATGAAAGCAATACATGAACAGAACCTCCTACACCAGTTATAGTTTTTCTTAGTTATGATGAAAGATAAAGTAGATATAAATATTGTAATTATAATTCTTTCTTGATACCTGTTTTGATAAATGTAATTTTACTATGTTAAATGAAAACCTTAATTTTTGTTTAAACAGAAAAGGGAGGTGATGTTGAATTCCCCTCTGTATGCTATGAATACTATTGGTTAAAAAAGAAACAGTCTTGGCTCTCCATAGGGAATAGAATCAGGCAGGGAAAAACTAAACTGAATGCTTGGGGGAAAGAAGCTGACAAAAAGCCATGGAATTGCCACCAAAGACAGATATGATAAAATTTTGCTGATAGGCCATGACTTCGAGGTGATGCACAGATTAATAGAGATGGGTTAAATTAATAAGTAAGGGGTAGCAAATAAGAAGCTAGAGATAATGGACTAGGCAGTTATTTAAATAATATGGTTTATGTATGATAATTTCATGGCCAAGCAGCTTGGAACAAACAAGTGATCTCCCTACAACACCTAAGCAGGATATAAAAAAACTATGTGAGCAAGGAGACACCAAATCTTCCAATCAACCTTCATCAAAATGAATCTAGAACCTCTAATTTGTAAAATCAAGGTCAACCCTTGTTGAAGATCACCGCTGTGGTTGATGCTGCTGCCAGAGCACCTGCTGCCTGACCACCAGCTGAAGGACCTGATATTAGACCACCTGCTATAGCACTAGCTGCTATGGGATCTGCTACAGGACCACCTGATGCCAGACCACATGTAGCAGGACCTACTATAAGACCACCTCCTGCAGGACCACCTGATATAGTAACACCTCCTTCAGGACGTGCTACAGGACCACCTGCAGACAACTTGCTGCACACCAGCACCTGGTACTTCTAGTGCATTCTGCTGCTCAGAATTATCATACATAGTGTCCTATTCTTTATTGACCAACATTCCACATGTAGACCACCTGTAAAATGAATCCTAAAGTCTCTGATACAACAGGGATTAATTGGGACACAAACTATGCTGCACACTCTCCTGCTTGCTTGCTATCTCTAAAATGTACACTACTTTGAATGTTCTCTAGAGTCTTTGAAATCTCAATTCATCCTCATGGAACTATTTGGCCTTGGCAATGTTTTCAAAAATGGGATGTTTCCCACTCACAAATAAATCTAAATTTTCAAAGCATATAAACAATAAGCCATCATGCCTTCTGTTCAAATTTTTGGGTTTTTTTTCTATCTATATTTTTATTTCCTCTCTACACAAGGAACAGACTCCAGTAGTTGACTTCTCAAACACCAGCTTGATACTATCATCTGAGTCTTTCTCCTAATACAGAAGGTGCTTTAATGGTCCACAAGCATGAAACTTGCTCCCTGATGACTCCCTTTGAAAGAAGTTGAAGCTTAGATAGTGGGGTCAAAGTCTCTGGTGCAGAACACCCAAGCAGTGAGAGGATGGATGAGGAAAATGCTCTTATTTCTTTTCCCTCGAATCCAAATGTATTCTCCCAAAATCCCAAAGGCCATGAGACTTGGTACCCTTATGTTTCCAGGCTTGTCCTGTTCATTATAGAACTCTACTGGATTGCCTCTCTATCTTCAAATATGCTCTAGGTCCCCATAAAATGTTCTCCAATTAGTTCCTATCTGAACTTGCTTACTGCAACTTTCAGAATTGTTTCTACTCTTTTGGCCATAGCTTCCCAGACACTCATGGTCCTGATCTCAATATTGCCGCCATTAAACACATTTTCCATAATATGTGTCACATGCCATGGTATAGATATTCATTTTGGATTTGCTGTCCCCACAAATGGTAAGTTTTTAACACATGTCCTTGCATTTTTATTCGATTTTTAAAATTTTTTTATTATTATTGTTAAAAGAAAAATTTACATTTACTCCCCTTGTTCCCGGCCCTCCCGCTCCCCCACTACCCCACCACCCTCCCCCTGCTTCCTTAAGATGGGGCAGGATACCCTGCCCTATGGGAAGCCCAA
>JAQHUG010000032.1:3759961-3789189 GCA_028555095.1 Dicrostonyx torquatus | reverse complement strand
GGGAACAAGGGGAGTAAATGTAAATTTTTCTTTCAACAATAAAAAAATTAAAAAAAGAATCCTTATTGTGTGTATATATATATATATATATGTTGCCAGTCCACTCTCTACTGCTTAGTCTAGACACCAAAAATTTGTTCTAAGTCACACTGCATATGTATTATATCAACTGCTGTTGCTAAGTTATTGGGTATCCACTTCATCTGTCTCCAGCCATCTTCTTTATGTGGGACTTAACACACAGGGACATAGGGCAGATTAACAGTCCCTACATTGTCATGCCTTTGAAGGTAGATCTAGCATATGATATTTATTTTCTAACTCACCTGCAGTATAGTGATGATGTTTAGGTTGTTTTTAAAGGTTTCATTTGGCTTTTTTATTGTATAGTTTTTACTCCACAACTCAAGGAAAACTGTTGCTGGATTTCACACATAAGGACTGGGAAAATTATCTTCAGATACTCCTCTTTACAAAGTGGTAAGACTATGAGGGTGACCTGGGAAAGATACATTTGTTTTCTGATTATCACTTCAAGTGAACTCTGATCTACTACCTACCAGCCTCCAAACACACATACACTCTTTCCCTGGAGATGCTTATAATAAAGGAGTGAGGGCACTACTAGTGTATACAACACTTGAGGTCTTTTATCTTGGAGAACCTGCCCTGTTGATACTTGATGTGTCACAGGTCTAAGTGCCATGTCAGGACCGGATTCAAGAGAAAGGATGGGCACTTTCCAACTCATCACCTGCCCTTGCTCATTGTCCTTTAAGATCTTGATTTCTGTTTTAAAATTATTTCTTTTATTTCTTGAGATTTTATTCTTTTTTCCTTTTTTGAATTTTATTTAATTATTAAAAATTTCCACCTCCTTCCATTTCCCTCCCATTCCCCCCACTCCCACACCCACACTCCCTCCCTCTCCAGTCCTAAGAGAAGTCAGGGTACCCTGCCCTGTGGGAAGTTCAAGGCCCTTCTCCCTCCATCCAGGTCTAAGAAGGTGTCCATCCAAACAGACTAGGCTCCCAGAAAGCCACTACATGCAGTAGAATCAAAACCCAGTGCCATTATCATTGGCTTCTCAGTCAGCTCCCATTGTCAGCCATATTCAGAGAGTCCAGTTTGATCACATGCTCATTCAGTCCCAATCCAGTTGGCCTTGGTGAGCTCCCATTACATCAGTCACACCATCTCAGTGGGTGGACACACCCTTTGTGGTCCTGGCTTCCTTGCTCATATTCTCCCTCCTTCTGCTCTTCATCTGGACCTTGGGAGTTCAGTCCAGTGCTCCAATGTGGGTCTCTGTCTCTATCTCCATCCATCGCCAGATGAAAGTTCTATGGTGATATTCAAGATATTCATCAGTGTGGCTATGAGAGAAGGCCAGTTCAGGCACCCTTTCCTCTGCTGCCCAGGGACCTAGCTGGTGACATCCTCTTGAACACCTGGGAACCCCTCTAGAGCCAAGTCTCTTGCCAACCCTAAAATGGCTCCCTTAATTATCTTTTCCCCTGCTCCCCTGTCCACCCTTCCTCCATCTCAACTATCCCACTCCCCCAAGCTCTCCCCAATCCTCCCCTTCTTCCTTCTCCCTCCCCATTTTCAGTTCCTCCCACCCCCACTCCTGTGCTCCCAACTTTTGCCTGGTGATCTTGTCTACTTCCAATTTCCAGGAGGAATTTTGCATGCAAATGGATAGAAATAGAAAACACTTTACTGAGTGAGATAACCCAGACCCAAAAAGATGAATATGGTATGTACTCACTCATTAGTGGATTCTAGCCATAAACAAAGGTCATTTAGGGTATAGTTCTTGATCCTAGAAAAGATAAATAATAAGGTGAACCCAAAGAGATTTTATTACTATTATAGAATTTCCCTTACCTTTCCTCCCTCCAAACCATCTAGTATCCCAGGCCATTCTCTTTTTCAAATTTATGGCTTCCTTTTTTCATTATTGCTATTACATGTATGTTGCATGTGTGTGTGGTACACAAACAAACACACGGTACACACACACACATACACACACATACATAAGTACAACCTACACAGTCTATATGAGGTTACTTTTATATGTTACTAACATAACTGCCTAAACATGAGCTAAACAAAGAAAATAATAATAGATACATTTACTGTTTATGTGAACAAAGGAATGCACATGAGGCCTCAGCCCTCAACAATGAACTATGAGAAACAAAGGAATGCGGATAGTGAGGGAAATAGTCTTTCCCAGGGAAGAGCACACCAACTGGTTATCCAACATTATTAATATCTTTCAGTTATGCCTATATGCATGCATATAGCCTGCTATAGATACAGAGACATGGTCATACCAGTTTTGTCTATATTCACTCTGTTGTGGGGAACATAAATGTTTCTATCCATACACATTCAACCCTCTTAGTTACAGACCACCCTGCCTTTGCTGCCATTTCTAACTAGCTGTGCATAGATCATTCTCTCCACATTCCTTCTTCTAGTCAAGTGAAGCCACCTGGACTGTGGTGCTCTACAAAGTTACCACGCCTTCGGCCCTAGCCAGCTAAGATCTGCAGAAACATCCCCATTAACAAGAGCCAATAAGAACAGAGCCTGGTGCCAATGCATTCCTGTTCTCAAGCCACTGGTCTTTCTGTGCTCACCTGACCTATTATGCATGAGCCATCAGTCTAAAGTGCCTGTATCTTCCGTAGTCACCAGAGCAATTACAAGAAAGTAAGACTGTGACTACTTACAGGAAGGGAAGAGGTACCACAAAAATGTCACTGAAACATGGAGACCAGGACATTAAATGTCAGGTGACATTGAAAGGAATTAAAATTTAAAAAAAGCTACTTAGGAGATGGTTCAGGAAGAACTGAGAGTGAGCCCTAACATGCTAGGAAGGAAATTATCCATTCATCTTGGCAGTGTAATCAGGAAAAGAAACTTGCCTAATTTGATAATCACCTATTAATTAACCTAAATAATGCTGCATGTGAGGACAGCAGCCCCCACTGGGGTATAAAAGGGGATGTGGCAGTGAGACTTCCACTTCCAAATCTTCCAACCCACCTTCTTTAAACCCACCCAGAACCTCCACCTCTGACACCATGGTCAGCTCCTGTTGTGGCTCTGTCTGCTCTGAGGAGGGCTGTGGCCAAGGCTGCTGCCAGCCCAGCTGCTGCCAGACCACCTGCTGCAGGCCCCAGTGCTGTCAGTCTGTGTGCTGCCAGCCCACCTGTTGCCGCCCCAGCTGCTGCCGCCCCAGCTGCTGCATTTCCAGCTGCTGCAGGCCTTCCTGCTGCCGCCCCACCTGCTGCATTTCCAGCTGCTGCAGGCCTTCCTGCTGCCGCCCCACATGCTGCATTTCCAGCTGCTGCAGGCCTTCCTGCTGCCGCCCCAGCTGCTGCATTTCCAGCTGCTGCAGGCCTTCCTGCTGCCAAACCACCTGCTGCCGCCCCACCTGCTGTGTATCCAGCTGCTGCAGACCCCAGTGCTGCAGACCCCAGTGCTGCATCTCCACTTGCTGCCGCCCAGCATGCTCTAGCTGTTCTTGCTGCTGAGTGCTCTCCCTCACATTCTCCTGATCTTCATCACCCACCATTCCAGATGTAAATCCCCTGTGAACTGAATCCCAAAAGACTGGTGTCTTTGATCTTAATTTAGGCCTCAAAATGCACTAACTCTCTTTCTTAACCAGATAGTTCTCTCTCTCTCTCTCTCTCTCTCTCTCTCTCTCTCTCTCTCTCTCTCTCTCTCTCAAACAAGACAAATTTGGATTTCCTTTGTAATCTAGCATGTTACTCCCACTCTGATGTTCATTTTCTGTCTCATTTCTTTAATAGTATTTCTATGCATTAAAGAAATCTAAACTTTAGATATCCAAATGCAAATGTGTCATATCTCCTTATTTCTCCTTAATTACTCTCAGTTCTCAATTTATTTTTAACTCCTCTCAAAATAGAGAAAAAATCCCATAGCAGATTAATTTCCCTGTGCCCTGTCTTTTCTCCGTGTGCCTGCTGCAATGCAGAAGTTTTCTTGGAGCTCCAATGTGGTTCTCTCTACCAGAGGTTTCTCAGTCAGAGGGAGATGCTCTGGACAAAAGGGTTGGACCATGGGACCCAGAGCAAGTGGAGGAAGGACGTTAGTAAGGACATGCTCCTACTCACATTCACTGATCAAGTCTCAGTCCTGTGTTCCCAGGTGGGAGTGGAAGCCAGTCCCATCCAGTCGTGTCCTGCTCACATGTGCTCTGCACTGACTTCCTTCCATCCTGACCACATGAAGTACCACATCTCAGAGCCCTGTCTTCTGAGTCTCAGTATTGATGGCCTTGTGCACATTTTCACATAGCATGGTTGGTTACCATGTATGTTGAGACCTTGGATCACTTGTCGCTTAACTGCAAATCTTCTTTCATTTTTCTCTTTCAAGTTTTACACCATTATTTTCTCTATTAATCTTTATTTATTTGTCCATTTTGTCCACTTACTGTAGCTGAGCCATAGAGAGTAATGCCCATGTCAGTAACACTCTAGAGGAGCCTTGTTGAAAGGGAAGCCACCTCATGGTGTGTGAACTACGTGGGGTTCACTAAAGCACAACCAGACTCAGGGATTATTCCAAAAGAAAAATCTAATAAGGAAATTCTCTTGAACAAAGTCTGGCAGATAGTCATAGGAGCAGGTCAGATTTCTAGAAACTGCTAAGCCAAAATGATATCAGTGAGGCTTACCTTTCTGGATGCCAGCAGGTTCTGAAGTATGAACATCTCTCCTGGAGTCAAAGTGGCTCAACCTTTGCTCTGTTGCTCAGTGTCACTACCTTAGGCC
Source organism: Dicrostonyx torquatus (assembly GCA_028555095.1). Taxonomy (NCBI): domain Eukaryota; kingdom Metazoa; phylum Chordata; class Mammalia; order Rodentia; family Cricetidae; genus Dicrostonyx; species Dicrostonyx torquatus. The sequence continues at coordinate 3,784,360 of JAQHUG010000032.1, read as the reverse complement.
TCCACAGTGTTGGGGGAGAAGTGCATATACAGAGCACAGGCCTCATGCTCATGGCGCTTCCATCCACTGAGGACAATTACCCAGAGGGCAGAAAGTACTTGTCTTGTGCCTCACATTAGAATGTGGAGAGTCATCTTTCTTGGATTCTTTGACACATCAGAGCAGGCAGGGAGTAAAGCTGTGGTTTAGAGAGGTGGGAAGTATCAGGGAAAACTTGTGGGAGTAGAAAGAATGTATTCAAAATATATTTATGAAAATATTTTTGAAATAAAAACAAAACATTCAAAAGCAGTATTTGAAAGAGAGAGAATGGGACATTTCCATAATACTAACTACACAGATTAATTGCTTGCCTTGCCAGTGTTTAAGGATGTAGAAAATGTAATGGCCTATCCTGTCCCTTTAAGAGACAAGCCATGCCCACTCTATCTCCCATCTGACAAGGCAAGCTGATATTCAGCTTCCAGCCTGAGTCCATTCCATTTCTGTTTCTCTCTCTCTCAAAGCTTCTGTCTCTCCCTTCTTCCTACATCTCCCCTTCCACCTTCTCTCTCTCTCCCTGTTTCTGTGTTCTTCCCCCTTCTCCCCTTCCTTTCCATAACCCAATAAATAAATATCCAACTTCACATTGCATGGTGTGCCTATCCATCTTAGTCTCTCACCAACCACGTGGCTTCATGTCTGAAGCCCAGCTGACTTTGTGGCCTGCTGTGGTCTCAGGACCCACTGCCTGCCACTGCTCAGAGACCTGTGGCATGGTCTCACAGCCCACTGCCCATTGCCTGACAAAAGGAACCATTACATTTTTACTTAAAACACTACATTGGTGCTGTTGTACTCAGTAGGCCCTTCCACTTCTCTCCCAGGGTCTGGATCTGGAACTGGGTATTGCTCCACAACAACCATGTGTTCTATCTGAGTGAGTGCTGACCTTTAGTACACCAGAAGCTTCGGTGGTGATTTCCCCTTCCAGCCTTCATGGCTATGGTTGAGCTCTTCACTGCTTTCCATAGCTAAAAACATCATTAGAAGACCTGGAGTCAGTCCTCCCATGCACGCTACTGGGAGCCCAGGGTCCCTCGGATTTTTCTTTCTCCTTTCTTTTTATTTTTCTTTTCTTCTGGACACTCGTCAGTGGTCCCTGCCGTGAGAGACTGCTCAGAGTGGCCACTAGCCTCTCTGGCTTCTGAGTCACCGGGGCCAGAGCCAGTCAGGCTTTAAACCCCACCTGTAGATAGAGGATGCTCTTCTACAAGTGCTGCAGTGTTTGCCACCATTTCACACCCTCCTTGTGTCACCATTTTCGTGGGTCTTCATGTTTTCAGCTATGGTATAAACCCTCACTCTGCCAGTGTCCCACTGGCTCCACTTTTACTCAAACTGTCCCCATCACTGCTACGGCTGTCAACAAGTTTGGTCAGATACATAAGACAGCTGTTTTCAATTCCAGCCTTTTGCTCCCTGCCATGACTTGTACCATGGCAACAGGGCAAATCACACCTCTAGGTCTCTCTTCCATACAACGTGTTACAGCTGCCATTTTGACTAGGTCAGTGGCTTTACCGCCATCTTAACTAAGGACAGGTGACTTCACTGATATCTTAACTGAGAGTCAGGTCAAGTGACCAATTTCTGCCATCTTTACTGAGGTATTCCCTGCCTGGTCCTGGTTTACCTACATTTTTGTCTCTAAATTCCTCTTGCTGACTCTGTTGCATGTGTGTTTTATGCAGTGGCATGCTTTTGTTAGGGCCCACCAAGAGAATCCATTTCACCCAATTCTTGTTCACTGTGGGTATGTCTGTGCATACATGGAACTTAAACCCATCTATATTTACTGTTGTTATAATTGTCTGTTCATTGCATTTTATTTCAGACTACAAAACAGTAAGTCTCTTCTTTTAAACTGCTATGTACTTTTAAGTCTCTTACAAAAATACTTTATATATAATCCAACCCTCATTTAAAATATATTAAGCTATTCTCTACTACTGTCATTTCTGCCGTTAACCTTCTATTGCAAGCAGTTTTTTCTTCCTTCTGCCTTTTCATGAATGTAAATCTTACCTGTTAAGATGAAAGCCAGTACAGTCAAGCTCGGAACCAGCTCTCCAGGCAGATTTTATACTGTAGTTATACCTGATAAGCAGCACTCAGCTGCTCAGAAATCTGGGTATATGGCATTTAAATATTTAATTATTAAAAGATTTTTCATAACAAAAAGAGGCAGGTTGGATCCTAACAGCAACAATCTACTTCCTCCAAAGAAGACAGAAGACAAATGGGCACAGAACAACATCCATTCACACTTTGTTTCAACTGCCAAGTGCTGACCACTGGGTAAAACTGCCTTTCATTTACAATGAAGATCTCCAGGAAATGGAAAGAATCTCTGAAACTGACAGTCTAGCTCCTCAGGTCAAGATAGCTTGTTTTCCTACAGATTTCTTAGCCCACAGGATCTTCTGGAGCCTAGCAGGCCCTGCACTAAACAGCAAAAGGCAAATATGACCCAAAACCACCAAGGGGGACCATGAGAAGTAACTCTAGGTGCCAACCAAGTAAGTTCTCTGTTGTTTTTTTTAATCAAGAACTCCTCAAGTAAAATTTTGTCCCACTCAAAGGTCTCTGATGCAGTTTGACAGATGAGAGGTTTTGTCATTTAAAAGGACAACCTCACCAAACAAATTTCAACAAAATACAAATACAAGTTATTAAGGTGTATACCTACGTGTTATTTAGGAGTGAGGACAAATACACACTATGAAATTTCTCTCTCACACTGCCTTTCATAGTTTTAAAAATACTTTTCGTTGTGGAAAAACATCTGTGACAATCATTCTGCCACTGTCTAAAACTTCTGTATTCACAAAGCCAAAGAATTCTTGTGAGTTCTAGGGAGCCAAATTGATGGATCCACCTTAAACAGGTCAGATACACCACTCTCAATTCCCTGGTCCTAATTATTTCCCCGAAACTTAACATTGTCTTCTGTTCTGCCAACAACTTAAACAGGTATAAGAGACACCAGACATTTCCATACCACAAACACCAAACAGGAACAAATAGAACAGATATCCCAGGATGTGACCAGCACCCAGCTTTCTCAGGTCCATCCCCCGCCCCAGACGATGCCCACAAATAAGCAGAAAGCAGTCTTGAGAATCTCTTGCCCCATTTCCTTTAAACTGTTGTGCCTAAACTCCTGCCTTTTTATTATAAAAAGGAGATGGAAATGTATGGTCTGTCTGGTCACTTTCAGAGACAAACCATGCCTAGTCCCTCCCCCATCAGCCCAGGCAGGCTGATCTTCACTTCCAGCCTGAGTCCCTTCTTTTTTTCAGTCTCTCTCCCAAAGAGGCAGCTTCTGTCTTTCTCATTCTCCCAACTTCTCCCATTCACCCTCTCTGTCTCTCTGTCTCTGTCTCTTTCTCTCTTCCCCATCTTGCTTTCTCTGCTTTTCCCTTACCCCTCTATAACCCACTAAATAAATACCCACTTCCTCTGCATGGCGAGCCTGCCTGTCTTGGTATCTCACCCTCTATGTGGCTCTGTGCTTAGAACCTGCTGCTCCTCATGACCCACGGTCCATTTGAGTGGTCTCTGCCTGGAACCCAACTGCCTTTGTAGCCTGCTGTGGTCTCAGGACTCACTGCACACTGCTGTATTGGGACCTGCGTCATAGTCTCATGGGCCTGCTACCCACTGCCTCTACTTGGGGGTCTACAGCATTTTTACTTAAACCATCACAAAAATGATACCAATTTTTCAATATCAGGCAAAAATCCATTCCATTCACTCTGATGTCATTAACATTACACACACAGAGAGACAGCAATCTCCACTGGAACAGGTACAGGAGAGTAACCAATGAGCAAGTGAGCCAGAGTCAGAGACTGCTGAGGGTCCAGAATTTAATCTGGGACCTTCAAGGGAGTAGACCTCTTGTCTGAAGTTTTGTTCTGTCTGGTTCCTGCAGTCATTAAGTCCCAAAGAAATCACACAGAGGTCTACATTAACTATGAACTGATGGTCCATTAGTTCAGGCTCAGTACCTTTTTTAGCAAGGCAGTCATATCTTGCTTTTTTTGTGGCTGGTCAGGACTACAGAAAAAATTTCCCTCTTCCCAGAATTGTCCTGTTCTTGTTGCCCTGCCTCTGCTTTCTGCCTGGTTGTCCCGCCTGTACTTCCTGCCTGGCTATTGGCCAATCACAATTGTTTAAATATAATTGACAGAATACAGACCATCTCCCATTCCATAGACCTGAATCAGGAACCCTGTGGGTCTGGGCATGAGTCTACAACCTCCCAGGAACTAGGACAGAGTCAGGACCTGTGACAGTCTTGGAATGAATCTGGGACCTCTCAGGGAGTGGGCAGGAACCAGAGATCTCTGCAGGACCAGGTTGTGAGTTTAGGACTTCAGAGGGAATAGATTTGAGCCAGGGCATCTGTGGGTCCAGACATTGGTCTGGGACATTAAAGGGAACAGGCAGGAACCTGAAACATCTGCGAGTCTGAACATGAATCTGGGAACTCTGAAAGAATAAGCCTGAGCCATGTTCAATGCGGAATCATGAGAAAAATTGTGAATGTAGTTAAGTTCATTAGGTTTGTAGTAATTGGGGGGTGGCTGTGTCCTGCCGCCGAGAAGTGGGGCCGTTTTCCTGGCACCTGGCTCCCAGCCGCCAGCTAGCTTATGCCCTAAATAACCACACGACAATTATATTCATTTAAATACTGCCTTGCCCATTATCACTAGCCTTTTCTTAGCTAACTCTCACATCTTATTTCAACCCATTCTTTATAGTCTGTAAGTCACCACGAGTTAGTGGGTTTACCGGGAAGATACAGCATGTCTGACCCTGGCGGCTTCATGGCAGCTCTCTCACCTTCTTCTCTCTCACCGCCTTCCATTCTGTCTACTCCTTCCACCAAAGGGCTGTGTCCTATTCTATAGGCCAGGTAGAGTCTTTATTTAACCAATGAAAACAAAGAAATACAGAAAGAACCCTCCTACACCAAGGTGTGGAACTCAAGACAGTGAGAATTAGAGGACAACAACTCATCTTCCCTTCCACTTGAAGGCATTGCTGTCCCCTGTTCTGTCCCCCAAGATGCGAATTGCTTTGGCCACTGTCTGCTCAGCCCAGGTGTTACCTGCTTGGTGTTTGGCTCTAATCTGGACTACCTTCTTGCCTTTCAGTCCTTCTTTATCTGCTCTTAGCCCATCCAAAATCATTCCAAATTCCAACAGTACAACCTCCTAAGTTTAACCCTTTTAACTCTGTGTGAACTTCCAACAATGAAACAATTCATGATGCCATGCTCCTCATCTCAGTAGTGCTCCCATTAATCACGTGATATTAAACATTTGGGGAGTCACATACTGAGGTGACAGCTTTTGAGTTTATCCCTTCACCCACATAATGAAAGATCGCTGGCCAGCTTCTATCTTGCAATTGTGCACAATGTTATTTCTGCAACCTGTGTTCATCTCCTTGGTCATTTTAATTAGAAGTACTGCTGTTATGAATTTAGATAGGACAGAGTAGGAAATTTCACTATCACAAGATTGTATGGCAATATTGGGAAGTTCTGGTGTACTACACACACGTTTTAATCACTGTATCTTTGGTCAATCAATGTCAAGTTGGCGATTGCTAGAAAATCCTCCCACTCACTGCACACATGCAGAATACCTCCAGAGATGCCTCACATGGATGACAAGACCACTGTACTTGATTTACAAGACCATAGAGGCTTGATTTACACAGAGGAGCCTCACAAATGAGTCATGGGGACAGTAGTTCAGTGTTTTGCTTCATGGTTGGTCCCTTCCCTTTCTACTCTTAGTGTAAAGAAATTATGGCAGATGATGTCAGTTCAGTGCTTAGTCCATTATATTGCCTGGTGACCCCTTCACTGCATCCTGCCATTTACTCAGGCATACCTTGCTCCTTAAAAATGGATATATGAATGTGAGTGTGTGTACACACGTGTGTGTTGCCTCACATAGAAACCAGATGTAAGGGCTAAAGAGCATGAAGACAACCTGCAGGTACACTTGAGTAGCAGGCCTACATTCTGTGAGGATGAGTTGGGTGCTGTGAGCATTGAGCATAAATTCTATGGGAATGAGTTGACTCTACAACACCCAAAGATGTCCTGACCAACGGTCCCACTGGTAGGGTTCCAAGAGTTCACTGGAAGATCTTTGGAATCATCCTTGTTTGGAACATAGCATGTGAGGCAGCACAGCAAACGACATGGACTTCCAGATTTCCCATGACTTGCATCTTATTTTGCTGTGATCTCTCCAAAACTGTGATCTGGAGAGATCCTGTCCTGGTGATGCTGACCAGCACACTCCAGAGCTCATTGGATGGGATCTTCCACAGACAGACACAATGTCATCTTCTGAAACAGCAAGAATCTGTCCAGTGCACTTGAGAAAGGGCAATTCCTTTCACATCAAGTGTTCATTGTCTGCTTGCAGATGCTGCTGTCTGTGGAAAATGTCCTGGTGTCATTATGATGGACTCTTTCACATAACAGAGCAGGGGAAGTGCCCAGATTCTCTGCTCGGGTTATATGCCCTCTCATCCTCATCTGATGCATCTCACAGGGGTGGCTAGATTTTCTCTTGAAAAAACTAATGGACACCATGTGCTAAGGGTGATTCCTTAGTGAAAGGCTCCTTAGATTGTTGAGGTTAGAGTCCTGAAGAACCACAGTTCACCGAGAGCCACTGAATGAGGACACAGCCTATTTATGACTCTACAATAGGGACATATTCTAATTTAGCCTACAACATCCATTGTTCAAAGACCTTAAAGACTCTATTCACTTTCATTTCCCACACTTCACACAACAGACCAAACCTATGGTCTAAGGTAAGACTATATGTCATTAGCTTGGGTGGAGAAATTAACATCAGTATTTATGCCACCTAGCCTGTCAACATCTTTTGGCTGTCCTTAGGATGTGTTCTCATCACTGAAAGGCATCACATGTATTCAGGTTCTCTACAGTCTTGTCATTAGCAATATCCCAGCAGAGCTCCATTGCACAGCATGTTTATCCACAGCATCCATCTAGGACAGGGCCAGGACCATCAGACCTCTGTTTTCTCATGCCAATATCCATCCACAATCATCCTCTCTGTAGGCACCTGACCCATTATATGTGAGTGACCAGACTAATGAGACATGACATTCCAAGGGAGGCAGGATGTTCCACAAAATCCACTCTGAGACACAGGGTGTGAGACAGGAGAGTGTCAGGTGACTCTTCCCTTTGGAGCAAGAGAAACTCAAAAGCACTTCCCTTTGGGCTCTGAGGCCATCTGTTGCTGGTGAAGGCTAACACATCACAAGTAGGAAGAGGTGATTAGGTTCCAACTTAATCTTGACTCACGCAGAGTGTCTTGCCTCATTTGATTTGTTTACAGGTAAATCACAGGATGGGGGCTTCTCAGTAGGGTATAAAAGCAGACATGGCCAAGAAGGCTTGCAAACCACAGTCCGACCCACCTTCTTGCAAACCCACACAGACCGTCTGGCCTCTGACACGATGCAGTGTTGTTGTGGCCCATGCTGCTGCCAGCCATGCTGATGCCAGCCATGCTGCTGTCAGACCACCTGCTGCAGGACCACCTGCTGCCAACCCTGCTGCTGCCAACCTTGCTGTTGTGGTTCCAACTGCTGCTAGACCACCTGCTGGAGGAACAGCTACCCTAGGGACTCCTAAACCTGGAAAAGATGTCGTTGTGCTTCATGTTCTTGGTCATCCTGCCCTGCTCTTCTCTCTAAAGCCTCAAATATTCCTTGTGTAGAGCAACTGTCCCCACACCCACACCCAGGTAGACTCTTCAAAATGTTAGTCCATGTCTTCCAACTGAAGCTGCTTTTCTTCAACAAGTATGATACACCACATCCTGCTTCAACTCTCTGACTGGAACACGTCCCCGACTGTTTCTCTCCAATCAGAAAGCTTGTATCTTTTACCTATCAAAGTGTATGACATTTGCCGTGGTCTTCACACCTGGAGATCTTCCCCTCCTTGAATAATTGTGACACAATACAAGCACTCAACTCCAAGTCTCAAGGGTCTTCATTTCTCATTCATGTCAAGTACCCTGATTTCAAAAAACACAACATCCCTCTACCATAAATACACTGAGCACAGTAGTCTATTCCACATCACCACCTGAGTTGTTTTGAAAGAACATTTCCCCCAGAAGAGAGGTATATTGAAAGCCTCCATCTCCCATGGTAGAATTCTCTGAGAAGGATTAGGACTTGGGGTCTTGCTTCTGGAATGGATGGGTGGGGATTGTTGGAGGTTTCAGAGTTCCATGACATTCTCACTTGCCTGGCTTCTTCGCTTCTTCATTGTGGTGGCTCCAGATGTGCAGGATATGGCATTACTCCAGAGACTCCCTTAGTCCCTGCAAGAATTCTAACCACCATGAGGCACATATCTTCTAGTCCTTTGCCATCCTTATTCACAATGAACCATTCTTCTATTTGGGTCCTTGGCAGTGAGGTCTCAACTGAGCAATAGCCAAAAGTACTTGAGTCCCCACCTACTCTTTTCAATCTTTCTCATACTGGGAATGGATTTCATGAGGGCCATGGCCAGAATCATGCTTCAGTGCCATTATGTGAACACCGAGGAAGATACACTGTGAAGGCAGTTCAATTCATTAAGTCATGGAACTCAAAACAGTGAGAATTATAGAAGGGCCACCAACTCATCTTCCCTTCCTATTGGATGCATTGCTATCCCCTGCTCTGTTCCCCAAGATGTAAATTGCTCTGGCCACTCTCTGCTCAACCCGGGTTTGACCTGCTTGGTGTTCGGGTCTAATCTGGAGTACCTTCTTGCCTTCCAGTTCTTCTTTATCTGCTCTTAATGCACACAAAGTCATTCCCCCTCCCAACAGCACAAGTGACTTAAGGTCAACCCTCCTACCACTCTGTGTGAACTTCCAACAATGAAACAATCCATGGTGTCATGCTCCTTATCTCAGTAGTGTTCCCATTAATCACATGATATTTAATATTTGGGGAGGCCCATATTGAGCTGCCATCTTTTGTGTTTATTCCATCACCGATATGGTGAAAGATCACTGGCGGGCTTCAATCTTCCAAATGTGAACAGTGTTATTTCTGTAACCTGTGTTCAACTCCTTGGTCATTTTAATTAGATGTAATGCTATAATGATTGTTGATAAGACAGGGCAGGTCATTTCACTATCACAAAATTATACACCAGTGGAATTCTGGTATACTTACCCACACGATTTAAACACTGTGCTTTTGATCATCGAATGCCAAGTGGGGGTGATTGCAAGAAAATCCTCCACTCATGGGACACAGGCAGAATACCAACAGAGATGCCTCACATGGACGGCAAGGCCACTGTGCTTGATTTACAAGACCACAGAGGCTTGATTTACACAGAGGAGCATACATCACAGGAATGCATCAGGGGAACAGTGGTTCAGTGTTTTGCCTCATGATTGGTCCCTTCCCTTTCCACTCTTAGTGTAAAGAAATTATGGCAGAGGAGTTCAGTTCAGTGCTTAGTCCATTAAATTGCCTGGTGACCCCTTCACTGCATCCTGCCATTTACACAGGCATACCTTGCTGTGTATATATGAATGGATATATGAATGTGAGTGCATATACACACGTGTGTGTTGGCTCACATAGAATCCAGACGTAAAACATAAAGAGCATGAGGGCGACCTGCAGGTACACTTAAGTAGCAGGCCTGCATTCTGTGAGGATGAGTTGGGTGCTGTGAGCATTGAGCATCAGTTCTACCAGAATCAGCTGGCTCTACAGTATCTTAAGATGTCCTGACCAACGGTCCCATTGGTAGGGTTCAAAGAGTTCACAGAAAGATCTTTGGATCTTCATTGTGTGGAACATAGGATTTTAGGCTGTCCATCCAATGCTGTGGTTTTCCAGACTTCCCATGACTTGCATATTGTTTTTGCTGTGGTCTCTCCAAAGCTGTGATCTCTTCCTGGAGTGATCCTGTCCTGTTGATGCTGACCAGCAGATGCTAGAGCTCACTGGACAGATCCTTCCATGGACTGACTCAATGTCATCTAAAGCAGCAAGAGTCTGTCCAGTGCTCTTGAGAAAAGGCAATTCCTTTGACTTCCAGTGTTTGTAACTGTTTGCAGATGCTGCAGTCTGCAGAGAATGCCCTGGTTTCCTTATAATGGACTCTTTCATATAACAGAGCTGGTGCAGTGCTCAGATTCTCATCTCAGGTTACATACCCTCTCATCCTCATCTGATGCCTCTCACAGGGATGTCTAAATTTTCTCTTGTGATGGAACTAATGGAAACCTGTGATAAGGGTGATTCCTTAGTGAAAGGGTTCTTAGGCTGTGGAGGTTAGAGTCCTGAAGAACCACAGTTCACCTAGATATGCTTAAGGTCATCTGGGACCACCCCAAGAGGACCCACACACTTTATGACTGTGCAATTGGGATGTACTCTATGTATGCCTCCAACACTCATTGCTCAAGGACCTGAAAGGCTCCTCTGTTTGCTTTCATTTCCCACACTTCACACAACAGACAGAGCCCATATTCTAAGGCCAGACTGTAGGTCATTCACGTGGGTGGAGAAATTAACCTCAAGTCATGCTACCTAGCCTGTCACCATCCTCTGGCTTTGCATGTGATGCCTTCCCTTCATTGACAGAAATCACACGGATTTGGTTTTCTCTACTATCTTGTCATTATAATTATCCCAGCAGAGCTCCATTGCACTTCATGTTTATCCACAGCATCCATTTAGGACAGGGCCAGGACCTGCAGGCCTCTGTGTTCTCATGCCAATATCCTTCCACACTCATGCACTCTGTAGCCACCTGGTCCATTATGTGTAAGTCAACAGACTAATAAGATGTGACACTCCAAGGGAGGCAGGATGTCCCACTAAACCAACTCTGAAACACAGGGTGTAGAGCAGGAGAATGTCAGGTGACTGCACCCTTGGATGCCAGAAAAACCCAAAAGCACTTATAGTTGGTCTCTGAGGGCATCAGTTGCCAGTGATTCCTAACACTTCATACATATGAAGGTGTGATTAGGTTCCAACTTAGTCTTGACTCACACAGAGTGTCTTGCCTCCTTTCATGATGTGTTTACAAGTTAATCATGGGAATGAGGCACCTCAGCAGGGTATAAAAGCAGACGTGGGCAAGGAGGCTTCCAAACCACAGTCGACCCACACTCTTGCTAACCTACACAGACTCTCCAGCCTCTGACACAATGCAGTGTTGTTGTGGCCCATACTGCTGCCAGCCATGCTGTTACCAGACCACCTGCTGCAGGACCACCTGTTGCTGCCCCTGCTGCTGCCAACCCTGCTGTTGTGGGTCCAACTGCTGCTAGACCACCTGCTGAAGGAATAGCTACCCTGATGATGCCTGATCCTGAAAAAGATGATATCTTGTTTCATGCTCCTGAATATTCTTTGCTACTCTTCCCTTTCAAATCATTAAATTTACTTAATCTTAGCAAAAGTCCCCACACCCAGATAGGCCATTCAAAAGTCTATCTCTCTCTTTTAACTGAATCTGCTTTTGTTCAACGAGTATCCTGACCCACATCTTGCTTCTCTTCTCTGAATGGATCACATTCCCAAATGTTTCTCTCCACTAAAGTTCCTAGTATCTTTCATCTATGAATCTGTATGACATTTTCATGGTCTTGATGTCTGGGCATCTTCCAGTCCTTGAATAAATGTGACCTTATACAAACACCCAACTCCAATCTCCTGAATCTTCATTTCTATTTTATGGTATGTCACCCTTATTTTTGAAAACACTTATCCTTTTCTCCCCCATGTATAGACTGACTATAATAGGCTCCTGTGTGACAGTGGCCTTCTACTCTGTAAAGATTTGTCCCTTGTACTAGTTTAAAAAATGCTGATTGGCCATTAGTCAGGCAGAGCCACCAGAACAAGAGAATTCTGGGAAGAGGAAAGGCTCAGTCTGCAGTTGTCACCCAGACATGGAGGAACCAAGATGAGAATGCCTCTCTGATAGGCTAATCAGCTTATAATTATTATAGACTTCTGTGTATTTCTTTGGGATTGAAGGGCTACAGGACCAGGCAGAAAAGAAACCTCTGTTAAGGAATGGCACCAATGTAGACAATTACATTTACACGAAGACTGAGGGAGCTTGGGAAGTAATTCTAGACACAAAAGAATGTGATTAAGCACAGCGTCTTCATATCAGCACTTTACATGTGGGCTCTGTATGCAAGAGATAAGGGCACCTCATTTAAGAGAATCTTCCTGACTCAGCTTTAACTGCAAAAAAAACCTCTGCAGCTCTTTTAAGAAGTCCAACCAACAAACACTTAATTGATGCCTATGAATAACCAACAGCATGCTTCTTGGTGGTGGCAGGGACCTTGAAATTCCATAGAGTTGTGGCAATAAACAAGGCTCCTGCCAGTACTTTTGCCACAAAGCTAGAAACTCAGAAAGCTAAGGAATGGGTTGGATCCAGCTGTCAAAGCCAAGACTTTAATTCAAGCCATATTGCTTAGCAAATTAAAGACTCATGTGGTCAGAAAAAAATGAGATACACAGTAAACATAGATTCAAATGAAGAAAACCTCTAAATGGTTTACAGTGGATTTAAAAATATATGTAGACTTGAGAGAGAAAAGAAAAAGAATAAAGTCCTTTAAAAAAGGGAAAGACAGTAATTGGGTGTGGTGTTAAATACCTTTAATACCAGCACATTAGAGGCTTAGGCAGGCCAGATTTCTATGAGTTCCAGAAAAACCTGGTCTATAGATTGAGTTCCAGGGTAGCTAAAGATACTCAGAGAAACCCTGTCTCAAAAAGCCAATGATTGAAAATAATATTAAAAGGAATAAAGTTTAAAATAAAGCCACATAAACAAAAGAAAAATACACAGAGAATCTGGATACTGTATGGTAAATTGTTGTCTTTGAATTGCTTGATGACTAAGGAAGGAGCCACAGTTGATTTAAAAAAAACTTGATTATGTATGCTGCTGAATCAATTCAACATATATATTTGGAAAATACCTTGGCTATTTATTTAAGGCAAAAGATATCTTACTTTGGAGAAGAGGTTTTGATTTTGTTCTCACAGAAAATGAGAGGCTGTGGATTTATTCTGGGTTAAGAAAAATCGTGTCTGACTAAGGAAAACCCCCTGAAAAATCTATGATAGAAATGGGTGACCCAGATGATCCAACATTACAGAGGATGGCTTTCAGAGTTTCCTCTGAGTTCTACATCCAGAACAACATCAAGACTGCTGGCTGCTATGATCAATCCTCACAGAATATTCTAGGCAGGACTTGCCTGTAATAAATTTTCTCAACTCTCAAAATGGAGAATATAGTCATTAATGTCTTTTTATATATTTTTAATTTTTTTAAAAAATGAACTATTTTTTTCAATATACATACCAATCCAAGTTGCTTGTTCCTCCCCTCCTCCCATTCTCTCACACCACTATTCCACTACACAAAGAGGGTAAGACACATTTCTTTGAAGAAGGTCCAAGGCCCTCCCTACTATATCTAAACTGAGCAAAGGATCCATCCAAAAAGAATAGATTGCCAAAAGGCCAGTACCATCAGTAGGGATAAATACTGGTGACACTATCAGTGTTCCCTCAGTCTGTCCCAATCATGTAACTTTCAACCACATTCAAAGGGACCTGAAATAGTCTACCTGGGCTAATGGAAGCTCTCCCACACTAGCCTGAATGGGAAGGAACAAGCATTGTCATTAATTTCTTAATTGCCATCGCTTGTGGTTCAAAAACAATGGCCTCCATTACCTTCTATGTATGAAAACTTGCTTTTTAACTTGTAGAATTGTTAGAAAAAGATTATGATGTTTGTGCTTACTGGGGGGGGCAGTTATCTCTTGAGGCAGGTACTAAGGTTTCAGTATTCCATGCTATTGCCATTCATGTGTGTACCATTGTTGTGGTGTATGCACATATGAGTAGGGGTCCCTTCTGAGTCCATGTCAGAGGGTTCTATCACATGGATCTAGAGATTCAGGTAACAGGAAACAATCAGACATGAGTTGAGTGGTTTGGAAGATCAGTTCCTGACTATCTGAAAGTAGGTCAGAGGCACCACAAAAATAACACAGAGATGTTTTAATATATAACACAGAACATATGTGAAGACTACTGGAAAGAAATTTAAACAGGAGAAATGCCTAGAACATTGCTAACCCTGCATTCACCATGAATCTTAGTAGCACATTCATATTTTCCACCTGCCTTGAATATTTAATCTAGAAAAGAAATGACTAATTTTGCAACTACTTTGTTAAACAACATAACTAGGAACGCAGGATTCCTATGAGGATAGCCCCTCAGTGACATGGGTTTCCCCTCTGTATGCTGTAAATAAAATTGGTTAATAAAGACACTGTCTTGGGCCTCTGTAGGAAATAGAGGTAGGTAGGGAAAAACTAAACTGAATGCTGGAAGAAAGGATGTGGAGGAGACAGAAGCCATGGAGCTGCTGCCAGAGACAGACATCCAGAAACTTTGCTGGTATGCCACAACCTCATTGTGATGCACAGATTAATGGAGATGGGTTAAATTAATATGTAAGAGTTAGCAAATAAGAAGATAGAGTTAATGGGCTAAGCAGTGATTTAAATAATAAGTTTTCTGTGGGATTATTTTGGGGCTGAGAAGCCAGAAACAAAACAAGTGATCTCCTTCAACAAATTGGCATGCCAATGTGGCCAACTCGATCCACTTTAAACCCTGAGAGAGTATGAAAAAGGAATTCTAGACACAAAAACACAGAGTTGAACACAGCTTCTTGATGTTTGCTGGTGGTGTGCCGCAGCTCCTTTGGAGAAGTCTTCCTGACTCAGCGGTAGCAAAAAAAAAATAAGCCATGCAATTTTGAAATACTGGCTTTCTGAGCCATGTTTCCAGTGTGACTCTAGCTCTTTAAGGAGGCCAAGCACTTAAATGGGATTTGTAAGCAGTTTGTTAAAAACTGCTTAATGGCTCAACATAGACCTGCTTCATAATGGACCTGTGGTAATGTGCACAGCTTGCAGAGGTGGTGAACACACTTCCACCATGTTAGACTGTGCAGAGCAAGCAGGAAGTGCCTTATATATCCTAGCAATGCCACAGCTTAGATTCTTAAGAAACACTTAGCATTTTAATAAGTGCTACCGGTCAGAAAATAATTACAGATATGCAATAAAAACAAATTCAGATAGAAAAAAACCTCTAAATGGGTCACATTGTTGGATAAATGTACATAGGCTTGTGAGAGAAAAAGGAATGTAGACAGTTATAAAAAGAAGTAAATGGCTTTAATAAAAATGGTAAAGTCTTTAATGAGACAGCGTACAGTCATAGAATAAAAAATAAAGATAATAAAATAAATAGTTAAAAGTAATATATTCAAAACAAATATGCCATGTAAAGATGGAGAACACACAAAGAGTCTGAATTATGTATATTATTGTGTTTTCTTTGAATTTATTGACTGTGAAGAAGCTAAGTAACATATATATATATATATATATACTGAAAAGGTATCTTGTTTTCAAAATTTGAATCTCAGGATATGTTGCTTTGGAAAAGAGGTTCTTCTTTTGTTTCCACAGAAGATGATAAACTGTGGATTAATTCCTGACTAATGAGACTTGATGGACAAAGACCCCATTCAAGGTTTCCTTGAACACCCACAAAAATTACTTTGCTAAACAAAAAGCAGGAAGCATCTCAGAGAGAACAATACCCAAATTCCCTAAATGATTGTTTATAAATGTTTGTTTACATTTAAAGGAGGATATACTATGGAGTTTTGCATTGGCATGGATCTTGTATATTGAAATAAATTTAAGGTCAACTTTTATACTGTGTATATATATTTCTGATCTTGATTAAGGTATTGTGATTGTCCAGCTCACTTGAAAATGTAATGTATAATTAAGAAATATAGGTTAATAAGTAATCATCTATAATAATCAAGCTTGTAGTCATGTTAGATTTCTAGATATACAGAGATGTATTTCAGATGTATAGGGATTCTTCAAATCTTTCAAAGACCACAGAATATGGCATTTAAAATGTTTAAAAACTTAGAACTTTTTATGACAGTGAGACACATCTGCTCCTGACATCACAACGTACTTCTAGAAGAAGATGGGCATTGAAGAGGCTCCTTATAGAGTTTGCTAGCCAAGAAATTGCCCTTGCCTGGACTGCTTAATTGGACAAAAGGAACCACAGAGAAATGACTGCTGAAATTGCCTAAATGTGAGACAATCCTTCAGGGTTCCTGCTTCATGATAGAGTCTGCCAGACATTCTGTAGGACACAGGAGAGAGTGACTCCAAATATAGGCAGAACTGTCTTTGAAATATCCTGTTTCATGGTGAAGTCTGACAGATATTATGGGCCAGTAGGCTAAAGATGGATGCCCCAATTGTACAGAAGAACTTGGGTGACTATCCAGGCAGCGAGATGTCCCTTTCAATTCTAGAATTTTGGAAGTTGTATTCAATGAAGTTATTGTTTACCAGGGAGGAAAGTCCGAAGTCCTATCCATCAGGCAGACACCTCATGAAGAGAGAGCACACCTGTGTTCTCTTGGTTTTTGTTACCTTGGGTCCAAATGGCCACACCCTAATTTAAGGTGATTGGTTAATGGCCTTTCCCCATCATCTCCCCTTTTTGTTTAAACAAGATCGATCCAAACTTTATACAGCTATAAACAATAGGAATAGACGCTAGATACAAAATTACAAACAACAAACAATATTAAACAAGGAGCACACAACAAAAGTTTTACTAAACATTTTATTTCAAGGAGTCTATTGCATTGAAATTAAGCTTAGCTAATTGTGAGAAAGGTAACTATAATTATCTAATCTTCAACTCCATCAAAGATCTGAGAAGGAAACCAATATTACTTGAGTGGCAAGGAAGTGCAATTGAGAAACTTCCAAAATGTGTAACAAATGACAGAGATGACTGACTACCTGGGCAATCACCCAAAGTCTCCTTTGCAATGTTGAAGTGACCAACTTTGGCTAAGGCCTAAAGTAATTGACATACCATTTTCAAAGGCAAGAAACTTTTTAAAACTATCTTACTTTGTCCTGGAAAGGATAAGGACAGTTCTGTTTTATCCATTTACGGATACCCTATATCTCTGTCAGTGGTTGAGGTATGGGCATTTTCTTTGCCCAAAGGCCAGTTCTGCCAAGATGAAAGGCTCCTCCAGGTGGAATCTCTCTGGTGCTCAACATTCTCTCGGGAATAGAATGGTGTTGCCAGGAGCAATTGTGTCTCATCGCCACGAAACTATGAAACTCTAAATTAGATTAAAGGCCATTTTCTACAGCTCCTTGAAGAGGTTGAAGATTATCTATCTATACTGAATATAATATCTATGTATCTAAAGAACCTGATTAGTCTAATTATAAATATAACAAACATAGATGACTATTGATCTATAATTCTCAATACCTATCTAATTTAAGACTAAGACAATAAACAACTGTGCAATAAATGAGGTCAATGACCTTCAAATGTAAACAATGTATAAGTATCTTGATCATAGGTAGTGACGTATACTGTGGTATGGCAAATATATATCAATACATAAACAATGTTTTAAACAGAAGTAGAAGCATACATGCATACAATATTCAATATAATTTAACTTTCTATCAATATACAAAAATCTATACCAATATAATTGTCTAAAAACAATAACTCACAAATACCAATCTATTATCCCATCATCCAAGTATCCCTCTTTTTTATTATTATTAGAGATCCCTGAGCTTATAAAATTACTCCCCCATCCCTCAACCGTATACCAAGTATAATTAGCCCCTAGATGATGTCCCTAAGCCTGAAGGCAAACTTTTCTGGGAGAGGGGACATCATCCTCTAAAGTTATTTCCACCTGTTATGGGGGCAACATTCTTTCTAGGGGATCCTGTTCAAACAAATAATGGTTAAATTACCAGATTAATATTTGGCCTGGTAAAAATGCAAATAATCTCTGAGTATTTTTTGGAGGTTTGGCCAGAATGCTGTAAAAGAAGTGCACCATTTCAGCTAACCAAGTTGGAACCGTCCTGGCAGCTGGTATCCCAACAGGTCTTGTAGCACTATCAGCATCATGATATCATAGTAACCAGGTGGAGTTGTCGTTGTTGTGGGGCCCCATCTTCTTCCTGGAAAAGTTAAAGATTACTGCAGGGAAATTTATTGTTTATCATGGAAAACTTAAACATTATTCCAGATATAAGCGTATTAGGTCAGCATAATAAATAACCAAGCCAACTCAATAAGAAAGGGTATTTTTAATGAATAAAAAGAAGGGAGACTCACGCCACCAGGGTGAAAAGTCCAAAGTCCTATCCATCAGGCAGACACCTATGTTCTCTCGGTTTTTGTTACCTGGGGTCCAAATGGCCACACCCTAATTTAAGATGATTGGTTAATGGTCTTTCCCCATCACCTACCTAAGTTCTTCCCCATCAAAAAGCCAAAGCAGTTTCTTTATTCATTAACCAATGAAAGCAACACATGAACAGAAGAACCTCCTACACCAGTTATAGTTTTCCTTAGTTATGATAAAAGATAAAGTAGCTATAAATATTGTAACTAAGCCAGGTGGTGGTGGCGCATGCCTTTAATCCCAGCACTCGGGGGCAGAGACAGGTGGATCTTTGTGAGTTTGAGGCCAGCCTGATCTACAAAAGCTAGTTCCAGGACAGGCTCCAAAAGCTACAGAGAAACCCTGTCTTGAAACACTAAAAAAAAAATATTGTAACTATAATTCTTATCTGTTTTGATAAATGTAATTTTACTATGTTAAATTAAAACTTTACTTTTTATTTAAACAGAAAAGGGATGTGATGTTGGATTCCCCTCTGTATCCTGTGAATACCATTGGTTAAACAAGAAACAGTCTTGGCTCTCTGTAGGGAATAGAGGCAGGCAGGGAAATACTAAACTAAATGCTGGGGGAAAAGAAGCCAACAAGAGAGAAGCCATGGAACTGCCACCAGAGACAGACATGATAAAATTTTGCTGGTAGGCCATGACCTCATGGTGAGACACAAATTAATGGAGATGGGTTAAATTAACAAGTAAGGGGTAGCAAATACGAAGCTAGAGATAATGGACTAAGCAGTGTGATAATTTCAGGGCCAAGCAGCTGGGAACAAACAAGTGATCTCCCTACAACACCTCAGCAAGATATAAAAAATCTATGTGAGCAAGAAGACTCCAAATCTTCCAATCAACCTTCATCAAAACAAATCTAGAACCTCTAGTTTGTAAAACCAAGGTCAACCCCTGTTGAAGATCACTGCTGTGGTCAATGCTGCTGCCAGAGCACCTGCTGCCGGACGACCTGCTACCAGACCACCTGCTGCCAGACCACCTGCTGCCAGACCACCTGCTGGAGGACCTGATACTGGACCACCTGCTGCCAGACCACATGCAGCAGGACCTACTACAAGACCATGTGCTGCCAGACCACCTGATGCAGGACCACTTGATATAGTGCTTCAGTACATGCTATAGGACCACCCGCTGCAGGGCCACTTGCTGCCCACAAGCACCTGCTAGTTCTAGTGGATCCTGCTGCTTAGCATTCTCATCCATAGTGTCCTATTCTTTATTGACAAACATTCTGGATGTAGACCACCTATAAAATGAATCCTGTGAGGTCCACCCTAAAGTCTCTGATACAACTGGGATTAATTGGGACACGAACTATGCTGCACACACTCCTGCCTGCTTGTTATCTCTAAAATGTACACTACTTTGGATGTTCTCTAGAGTCTTTGCAATCTCACTTCATCCACATGGAACTATTTGGCCTTGGCAATGTTTTCAAAAATGGAATGCTTCCCAGTCACAAATAAATCTAAATTTTCAAAGCATATAAACAATAAGCCATCACACCTTCTGTTCAAATTTTTGGGTTTTTTTCTATCTATATTTTTATTTCCTCTCTACACAAGGAACAGACTCCAGCAGTTGACTTCTCAAACACCAGCCTTGTATTAACTTCTGAGTCTTTCTCCTAATACAGAAGGTGCTTTAATGGTCCACAAGCATGAAACTCGCTCCCTAATGACTTTCTTTGAAAAAATTTGAAGTTTAGATAGTGGAGTCAAAGTCTCTGGTGCAGAACACCCAGGCAATGAGAGGATGGTTGAGGAAAATGCTCTTATTTATTTTCCCTTGAATCCAAATATATTCTCCCAAAGTCCCAAAGGCCATGAGTGACTTGGTACCCTTATGTCTCCAGGCTTGTCCTGCTCATTATAGAACTCTTTGCTGGCTTGCCTCTACCCTCAATTAAGCTCTAGGTCCTCATAAATTGTTCTCCAATTAGTTCCTGTCTGAACTTGCTTACTGCAACTTTCAGAATTGTGTCTACTCCTTTGGCCATAGCTTCCCAGACACTCGTGGTCCTGATCTCAATATTGCTGCCATTGAACACATTTCCCATAATATAGGGCGTATGCCTTGGTATAGATATTTATTTAGTATTTGCAGTTCCCAAAAATGGTAAGTTTTAAACACATGTCCTTGCATTTTCATTCGATTTTTCTGAACAATTTGTCATCAATCATTTGGTAGCTTAATTTCAATGATGATAGTATTGAATGCTCATATTATCAAGAATAGAAAGTAGCATCACAGATAGTAGAAATTGCAACCGTAAATGCATATTTTGCATTTATCTCACATGTTACATATACCCGCTCACTTCTATTTGTCTAGTTTCTCTTCTCAGCTTTCATGCATATTTTCTTCACATTTTATAACATTTTTCTTTTTCAGTGGTGTGTGTACACATGTGTATGTTGTGAACATGTATGTGTGTGACACATATCTAACAAAACATTAATAATTGTATTTCTGACTTTGACTTTGGCTGTTTTGCCTAATGTGACAATTTCTACTTCTATTCATTTTCTTACACATAGATTAGCTATTCTTGATATAAAATAATTCTCCACTGTCAGTTGTTTCAATTTATAATATATTCATGCACATATAGACTCTATTTAGCCTGCCTCCATGATTCCATATTGAGTAGTGCTACAGAATACCTAGATACATAGTGGCCCTTTATTTATTTTTTATTCCTTTGAACATAATATCTGAAGCAGCATAGCTAGATCTTCTGACAGTTTTATTTGAGTTTTGGAGGAAATTCCATGTTTCCTCTGGCCAGGGCCATTTCTTGCATGGGATCCTAGATGGTAGAAAGTGGAAGATGCAAGCTGGACAATAGCTTTCATTGCTTCCTGATTCCTCAGCTGCTTCAAGGTCTTCCTGCCCCTACATTCTACTGTGATTGACTATCCCAGAGTAAATGTTCTCTTCTGTCAGGGCTCTTTTCTGATTATTTTACTGCAGTACCCAGAAGAAAAGCTCAAATCTGAAAATTTCCAACGTCTTGGTTTCTCTGTTCTTGCTGTACTATCTATCTATGTCTATATATGGTTAGCATTTCTGTACCTAAGAACTTCAAGACTACCATAGTGTGTCATCTAATGTTTCATATGTTCCTTCCACCTCTACTGCACAGTGCTGTTCCAACTGCCACCCCCTCCCCAGGATTGTTCACTGACATTTCAAGACTAGAGGGACAGTAGCAGGGTTAACTTTCACCCTAGGGAACATGTATGTCTCTTAAGTCTCCTCACTTCTGAAAAAGCAACTTCGGTTTTCAGAGTCTGAATTTATGCAAAGAAGGATGCATCTTCCCAAATGGTTGCTGAGAGATGAGCTTAAACTTTTATGTACTACCTTCTTGTATTCAAATTCTGTACCTAAGTTGATGTATATTATTTAATGGAGAGGAAGTCAAATAGAATCCTTATTGCTTTGATAGATAGATGATAGATAGATAATAGATAGATAGATGATATATATAGAGAGATGATTGATAGATAGATAGATGGATGATAGATAGATAGATAGATAGATAGATAGATAGATAGATAGATAGATGACAGATATGAGTTGCCCGTCCACTCTCTACTGCTCAGTCTAGACACAAAGAATTTGTTCTAAGTCACACTGCATATGTATTATATCAACTGCTGTCATGTGTGTATCTTCTTTTTTTAATAAAATTTAAAATTACACTTTCTCCCCTTATCCCAGGCCCTCCCATTCTCCCACCACCCTTCCTCCCTCTCCCTGCCCTCCCCCCTCCATACCGGCCTAAGAATGTGTGCATCTGTATAGACTAGTTTCCCAAAAAGTCAATACATGCAGAAGCGATATGTCCCTGTGCCATTATCATTGGTTTCTCAGTCAGCCCCCACTGGCAGCCACATTCAGAAATTCTGGTTTGGTCATATGCTCCTTCAGTCTTTGTCTGTCTCCAGCCATCTTCTATATGTGGGACTTAACATACAGGTACATAGGGCAAATTAACAGTCTCCAGATTGTCATGCCTTTGAAGGTAGATCTAGTATACAATATTTATTTTCTACCTCATCTGCAGTATAGTGATGATGGTTAGGTTGTTTCAAGGATTTCGTGTGGCTTTTCTATTGTATAGTTATTACTCCACAGCTCAAGGGAAAGTGTTGCTGGATTTCACACATACGGACTGAGTAAATTATCTTCAGATACTCTAGTTGACAAAGTGGTAAAACTATGAGGGTGACCAGAAAAAAGATACATTTGTTTTCTGATTATCACTTCATGTGAACTCTGATCTACTACCTACCAGGCTCCAAACGCACATGCACTATTTTCCTGGAGATGCTTATAATAAAGGAGTGAGGGCACTACTACTGTATACAACACTTAAGGTCTTTTATCTTGGAGAACCTGTCCTGTTGATAGTTGATGTGTCACAGGTCTAAATGCCATGTCAGGACCGGATTCCAGAGGAAGGATGGGCACTTTCCAACTCATCACCTGCCCTTGCTCATTGTCCTTTAAAATCTTGATTTCTGTATTAAAATTGTTTTTTTTTATTTTTTTGAGATTCTATTATTATTACAGAATTCCCCTTTACCTTTACCCTAACCAAACCCTCTCATATCCCATCCCTTTCTCTTTTTCAAATTCATGGCTTCCTTTTTTACATTATTGCTGTTACATGTATGTTACATGTGTGAATGATACAGGCATAAGTACAGTATACACAGTCTGTATAATGTTACTTGCTTATGTTTTCAGGTCTTACTAAGGTAACTGCCTAAACATGAGCTAAACAAAGATAATAATAATAGGCATGTTTATTGTTTAAGTGAACAAAAGAATACACATGAGGACTCAACCCTCAACATTGAACTATGAGAAACAAAGGAATGCGGATAGTGAGGGAAATAGTCTTTCCCAGGGAAGAGCACACCAACTGGTTATCCAACACTATTAATATCTTTCAATTATGCCTATATGCATGCATATAGCCTGCTATAGATACAGAGACATGGTCATACCAGTTTTGTCTATATTCACTCTGTTGTGGGGAACATAAATGTTTCTATCCATACACATTCAACCCTCTTAGTTACAGACCACCCTGCCTTTGCTGCCATTTCTAACTAGCTGTGCATAGATCATTCTCTCCACATTCCTTCTTCTAGTCAAGTGAAGCCACCTGGACCGTGGTTCTCTACAAAGTTACCACGCCTTCAGCCCTAGCCAGCTAAGATCTGCAGAAACATCCCCATTAACAAGAGCCAATAAGAACAGAGCCTGGTGCCAATGCATTCCTGTTCTCAAGCCACTGGCTTTTCTGTGCTCACCTGACCTATTATGCATGAACCATCAGTCTAAAGTGCCTGTATCTTCTGTGGTCACCAGAGCAATTATAAGAAAGTAAGACTGTGACTACTTACAGGAAGGGAAGAGGTGCCACAAAAATGTCACTGAAACATGGAGACCAGGACATCAAATGTCAGGTGACAGCTCCCTTGAAAGAAATTAAAAGGAAAAAAGGCCACTTAGGAGATGGTTCAGGAAGAACTGAGAGAGAGCACTAACATGTTAGGAAGGAGATTATCCATTCACCTTAATAGTGTAACCAGGAAAAGAAACTCACCTAATTTGATAATCACCTGTTTATCAGCACAAACAATAACAGAGAAAGAATGTTTCATGTAAGGAATCAGCCCCTCAGTGGGGTATAAAAGGAGATGTGAGCAGGGAGACTTCCACTTCCAAATCTTCCAACCCACCTTCTTTAAACCCACCCAGAACCTCCACCTCTGACACCATGGTCAGCTCCTGTTGTGGCTCTGTCTGCTCTGAGGAGGGCTGTGGCCAAGGCTGCTGCCAGCCCAGCTGCTG
>JAQHUG010000032.1:3736175-3759606 GCA_028555095.1 Dicrostonyx torquatus | reverse complement strand
GCTGCATTTCCAGCTGCTGCAGGCCTTCCTGCTGCCGCCCCAGCTGCTGCATTTCCAGCTGCTGCAGGCCTTCCTGCTGCCGCCCCAGCTGCTGCCGCCCCACCTGCTGTGTATCCAGCTGCTGCAGACCCCAGTGCTGCATCTCCCTCTGCTGCCGCCCCACTTGCTGCCACCCAGCATGCTCTAGCTGTTCTTGCTGCTGAGTGCTCTCCCTCACATTCTCCTGACCTTCATCACCCACCATTCCAGATGTAGACCCCCTGTGAACTGAATCCCAAAAGACTGATGTCTTTGATCTTGATTTAGGCCTCAGAATGTACTTACTCTGTTTCCGCTAACCAGATAGTTCTCTCTGTGTGTCTCATTCTCTGTCTCTGTCTCTTTCTGTCTCTGTCTCTCTTTCTCTCTGTGTCTCTTTCTCTCAAACAAGACAAACTTGGATTTTCTCTCTCATCTAGCATGTTACTCCCACTATGATGATAATTATCTGTCTCATTTCTTTAATAGTAGTATCTCTATATATTAAATAAATCTAAATTTTAGATATCCAAATGGAAATGTGTCATATCTCCTTATTTCTCCTTAATTACTCTCAGTTCTCAATTTACTTTTAGCTCCTCTCAAAATAGAGAAAAAAAAAACCATAGCAGATTAATTTCCCTGTGCCCTCTGTTTTCTCCGTGTGCCTGCTGCAATGCAGGAGGTGTTTTCTGGGAGCTCCCATGTGGTTCTCTCTACCAGAGGTTTCTCAGTCAGAGGGAGATGCTCTGGACAAAAGGGTTGGACCATGAGACCCAGAGCAAGTGGAGGAAGGACGTTAGTAAGGACATGCTCCTACTCACATTCACTGATCAAGTCTCAGTCCCGTGTTCCCAGGTGGGAGTGGAAGCCAGTCTCATCCAGTCGTGTCTGGCTCGCATGTGCTCTGCACTGGTTTCCTTCCATCTGAACACATGAAGTACCCCATCTAGAGCCCTGTCTCTTGAGTGTCATTGTTGCTGCCTTGTGCACATTTTCACATAACATGGGTGGTCACTATGAATGATGTGACCTTTGGGTCACTTCCCATTTAACCTTTCATTTTTCTCTTTCAAGTTTTGTACCATTATTTTCTCTATTAATCTTTATCTATTTGTCCATTTTGTCCACTTACTGTAGCTGAGCTCTAGAGAGTAGTGTCCATGACAGTAACACTCTAGAGGAGTCTGTCTTTAAAGGGAAGCCACCTCATGGTATGTGAACTCTGTGGAATTCACTAACAACCAGACCCAGGAATTTTTCCAAAAAAGAAATCTAATAAGGAAATTCTCTTGAACACAATCTGGTAGATAGTCATAGAAGCATGTCAGATTCCTAGAAACTACATAGCTCAAATCTGATATCAGGAAAGGCCACCTTTATGGATACCAGTAGGTTCTGGAGTATAAATGCCTCTTCTGAATCATCAGACCAAAGGAGCAGCCCTGTCTCTACAAATCCTCAGACTGAGCTCCTGTCTCGTCCCACCTTATATTCCTCTCCCTGCTTAACCATATCCCTTCCTGTCTCATATGTGAACATTAGGCTCAAGATAGTCATGTTAACTTGGAATGATTAGGTGGTGGGAATTTCTTGGATTGGGCGCATCACTTAGGCAGTTTTGAGTGTTAAGAAACATATGTCTGTCTCTGTTAAGTCTCTCTGCCCTGTGGTGACATCTTCAGATGTGAGCTCTCAGTCTCTGCTCCAAATCCATACCTTCCTGCCTGTATCCATTGTCTACAAGGATGGTTATGCCCTTGGAACTGGAAGTCCTTAGAAAGTGCTTTCCTCTATACGTTGCCTTGTTTGGGGTGTCTTATCACAGCAATAGATCGTATTTAAGTCACCAAGTTTTTCAGCATTTTTGTCTTAGAATAGTAGATTGAATTCAGGACCACACACATAAAACTAATAGCTTTCAGTGGCATTCATTAAGTGCAGAGGAAACTTTAGGGAAGAGAATTGTCACTCTTAGGACACAGAGCTCAAGCAATAAGAGCAGGAGGGTGATCACCTGCTCTTATTTCATTTTTCAAAATGTAGACGCCTCCTCACAGTGTTCCAGGGGCTAATGATCGACATGCCCCAGCAGTGCCTTGGTTTGTGCGGTACTATCTGAGGGAGTCGGTCCCTTCTTGCCATCAGTCACTTCTTTGGTTCCTTTCAACCATTCTGAGGATCGTTTCTCACATAATGTTATTTCTGCCAACTCTTAGCTCACTAGTCCTGTGACCTCACAGTCTTGAGGGCCTGCTTTTCACCTCAGTATTGGTGTTATTCAATGCATTATCACAAAACATGGAGGTAACAACTGTATATTGCGAACTTTAATATTGCTGTCATCCACCATGATGAAGTATTTCTATTCAACCTTGTAATTTCAATTTTGCTAGGAAATTTGCTTTAGCAACTTATCTTCAGTAATTTAAAGTTACTGCTTTGAAATTATGGTATTTTTAAAGTTATTATTATTACAGAATAAGTATTTCAACATTACCTAACCACACACCTATGAAGTATGTTTTGTATTTATCCTCATCTTTCATTTTTATTAAATTTTTAATACAATCTTTTTCATTTGACATAGCTATCCATCCCCACTTCCTCCCCTCCTCCTGCCTCACTCTTTTCTCCCACACCCCCATCTACTTCTCAGAAATGGTAAGGCTTCACATGCGGAATCATGACAAAGACTGACACTTCACTTCGAAGCAAGACCAAGGCCTTCATCCTTATATCTAGGCTGATCAAGTTATCCCTGCAAAGAGATTGTGCTCCTAGACACCAGTTCAGTTCAAGCACTAGGGATAAATCCTGGTCCCACTTCTGTAGGCCCCACAGAGTGCCCAAGCCTCAAAACTGACCTCACATTCAGTGGACCTACTTTGGTCCTATGCAGGTTCACCTGCTATCAGTCCGGAGTCAGTGAGCTCTCACTAGCTCAGATCAGCTGTTTCTGTGCATTTAGACCCCTTTGCTCATATTATCACTCCTCACCCCTCTCTTGGACTGGTCTCAGGTAACTCAGTCCAGTGCTTTGTTGTAGATCTATGTATCTGCTTCCATCATTTGATGGATAAATTTTGTTAAAGGTTGCTTGTTAATTCCTGACTGCTTAGATCTGAAATAATCACACAGAAATTATATTAATTAAATCACTGCTTGTCCAATCACTTAAGTCGTATGTCTAGCTAGCTCTTATATCAAAGACAGTTCTGCGTATATTGGCAGTTTGTCAGTCACTTTCTTCTGTGTCCTGCAGAATGTCTGTCAGATTCTTTTACAAAGCAGGAATTCTGAAGGATCATTTCACCTTTAGACAAGTTCAGCAGTCATTTTTCTGTGGGTCCTGCATGTCCAGTTTATACAGCATAGCATCAAACAGTCCAGGCAAGAGCAGTTTCTTGAGAAGTGGTTAACAAACTCCATATGGAGCCTCTTTGATGCACATCATCCTCTTGAAGTATATTGGTGCTGCCAGGAGCAGACATGTCTCATTGTCATGAAAACTCCTTAGCTCTTAAAACATTTTAAATGCCATATTCTTTTAGTCTTTGGAAGGTTTGAAAATTATCTATCCATCTGAAATATATTTCTATACATCTAGAAAATGCAACTAACATGATTAAAAGCTTTACTATTATAGATGACTATCTATTAACCCATATTTCTTAATGATACATTTTTAAATGAGCTGCACAAACACAATACCTCAATTAAGAGCAGAAACATACATATAACAAAATTGACCTTAAGTTTGTATCAATTAACCAAGATCCATACCAATGCAAAGTATTCATATCTATAGCATATCTCCCTTTAAATGTAAGCAAACATTTATAAATGAAATTTGGGAATTTGAGTGTAGTTCTCTTCAAACTGCTTCCTGCTTTTTGTTGGGTGAAGTAATTTGGCAGGGGGAGGGTATTCACAGTGATGTTTCAGTGGGTCTTGATCCATCAAACCACATTAATCTGGAAGGAATCCATAGGTTCTCCTCTTTTGTGAAAACAAAAGAAGAACCTCTTTTCCAGAGCAACATATTCTTAGACCCGTATATGGACATCAAGACACTTTAAGATATAAATGTTGGTTTAGCTTAGCAGCCAGAAATGTCTTGCTGTACTTAGCTCCTTCACAGTCAAAAGATTCAAAGAAAACACAATAATATACATAATCCAGACTCTCTGTGTATTTTCCATCTTTATGTAGCTTATTTTTCTTACTCTATTACTTTTTCCACAAGTTTAATATTTATTTTATTATCTTTACTCCTTTAATCTATAACTGTACTCTTTTATACTACATTGACTGTCTAATTACTCTTTTCTTTCTTCCAAGCTTATATACAATTTTTAGACATACTGTGTCTTGTTTAGAGGTCTTTTGTGTTTGAATCTGTCCTATTGTATATTTGAAATCCTTTTCTGTTCAGGAGTACTTCTTAAAATGCAAAGTGACATTTCTAGGACTAAGGCTGTTTTGCCTTTTGACTCCACTCAGTTCAATATGGTAGAAGTCTGTTCATTGCCTCTGAGACTGCCAGGTGGGAGTCACGCTCATCACTTCAACTCTGGTAACCAGTTGGCCCATGCTGCCACGCTCCCCAGAAACCCCATTCAAGTGTTCGGCCTCCTGAAAGAGCTAGAGTTCATGCTAGCAGCACAGCCCAGGAAGCTGTCATTCAGAAACTCTGTGGTTTGTTGTTGTTGTTGATTTTTCCTACCACTGAATCAGAAAAACCTTTCTTAAAGAAGCCACAGCATTATGCCATGCTTAACTCTGTTCTTTTGTGTCTAGAATTCCTTTTTAAGCTTTGTCAGGTTTTACATGGATATAGTTGGCCATGTTGGAGCACCAATTTGTTGTGAAAGACTGCATGTTTATTCCTGACTTCCAAGACCCGAAATAATCACACAGAAACTATATTAATTAAATCACTATTTGACCCATCACTTAAGCATATTTCTAGCTAGTTCTTATATCTGAGGTTAACCCATTTGTTGTAAGTAGCGGGGAGAGGGGTGCGTGTTGTTTGTTCCCCGCACCCAGCTTCCAAGCCCCCAGCCGCTGGCCCGCTCAGCGGCTGGCTGCACCCGAAATAACCACATGACAAACTGGATTCATTTAAACTCTGCCCGGCTTATTATCACTAGCCTTTTCCCGGCTAGCCCTCTCCTCATTAACTAACCCATTATAAAAGTCTGTAAGTCACCACGTGGTGACTTACCGGAAGGGTCTAACCTGCATCCATTTGCGATGGTGGCTTGAGGCTTCTGCTCCTTCCTTCTTCTCCTCCCAGAACTTCCGTTCTGTCTACTCCGCCCACCTAAGGGTTGGCCTAACTATAAGCCAGGCAGCCCTTTATTTAACCAATCAAAACACAGAAATACAGGTGGACCCTCCCACACCCATTTCTATTATTTTATATTTTACCACAAGGCTTGTGGCCTACCAGCAAGGTTCTGGCTGGTGGTTCATGTCTATGTCCTCTGGTAGTTCCATGCCTTCTCCTGACTGCACCTTCTTTCTCTCAGCATTCAGTTTTGTTTTCCCCACCAAACTCTACTTTGCATATCTCTTTCAGCCTATCTACTCTGTTAAGCCATTGGCTGAAAACAGCTTCTTTTTTTCATTAAAAAAATTAAAGCAACACATATACAGAAGGATTTCCCACACCAGATGAAGGTTCCATGATGACAACTGGGGTAGTCATCAATCTGATTACAGAAGAAGGCCAGTTTAAGCATCTTCTCAACTGTTGCTTAGAGTCTTAGCTGGGGAGATCCTGTGGAATCCTGGGAATTTCCCTAGTACCATGTTTCTCACTAGCCTTTTACTGGCTTCCTCAATTAAGCTATCTCTTTCCTTTCTTTCCCTCTCTGTCCTTCTACCTTCTTTAGCACCTTCATATTTTAAACACCTTAATTAAAACACCATAGTTAAAGCTTAGGGTGAAAGTTGTCAGGAAATCTTTCATTCCTATAGAAAAGGAATGCCTTTGGTTGGAATAAACCACCATATCAACAGAACCTGGATTAATACAAAGAAGCACACATATTCCTGAATAGACTAAGGTGAGGATAACTCAGTAAATTCAGTCATCTTTGGAGTCCTTGGTTTGAAGTATTAGTGTATTCTAGCCATTGGAAAGGAAAACACATTAGTGCCTACTAGATTAAAATATATGGCTGAACAGAAAACAGCAATTACTCTACAAAAGGGTATCATACCTTCTTTCATCAAAAGTGGATATATTTATGGATATATCTATGTATATAAAGGCTGGATACAGATTCCTGTAGAGAACAAATGTGAGGTCAGAACTGTTTGAGGGATAATGACAGATAAATTTGAGCAAAAGTATAGATTCTTTGATAATAAATAGATGATCTGGAAGACCACCAAAATTTAAACAGGTTTAAAGATCCCCCAACCCCAAAAATGTCTGTTCCAAAGTTTCCCCTCATCAAGACTCCAAGAGTTGATGCCATTATACTGTTGCATACCTGTCACTGAACTACAGGATATGAGGGGATACATCAAATCCTCAGGCTAGAATTTAGTTGCATACATCTTCACTGTAAATAAGGTGTTTTCAATCATTTCTATTCAATGTGTACAGAACCTGGATCAAATATTCAAGACATCCTGTATAGTTTTGCTGATTAACATACTTCAAAGGTAAGGAGACAGATCCTTTCTGAGACCTAATATCAACTCACTGAGAAGCAGGTATCTGGTTAATCCACTTGAGAAAGGAATCCTCCTGAGACATCAAGTGTTTGTTCCTTTTATTGCAGAAAATGTAGATCATCAGGAATGTCCATGATTCTCTAAATTGGAATCTTCATATTGGAGTGGTAGGGACAATCCTAGATTCCTGAGGAGATTAATGTGCCTGTGCCTGAACTGAACTTGCCCCATAGTTACTTTGTTGAATATCTTAATCGTCACCATAGAAATTTCGCATGATGGATGGAGATAGAGCCAGAGACCCACATTCACATCAGAACAAGGGATTGTGCTACCAAGGTCCAGTGGAAGAGCAGAAGGAAGGAGAAGATGAGCAAGGAAGTCAGGACCGTGAGAGACTGGCCCACCAACAGAGACAGTGTGCTTGATCTATTGGGAGCTCATCAAATCCAGCTGGACCAAGACTGAATGAGCATATGACCTAACTGGACCCTATGAATGTGACTGCCAGTGGGGACTGACTGAGAAACCAATGATAATGGCACCGCAACCTAGCTTTTCTGCATGTATTGGCTATTTGGGAACTTATTCTATATGGATGCACATCTTCTTAGACCGAGATGGAGGGGGGAGGGCCTTGGGCTTCCCATAGGGCAGGGTATCCTGCCCCATCTTAAGGAAGCAGGGGGAGGGTGGTGGGGTAGTGGGGGAGCGGGAGGGCCGGGAACAAGGGGAATAAATGTAAATTTTTCTTTTAACAATAAAAAAATAAAATTAAATTAAATTAAAAAAAGAAATTACAACATCTTTGGAGCCATTTCTCTCAGATCTAACCAATCATGTTTTCTCCATACCCATTTAATATAGAGGAGTCTAGGTAACTGGAAATTGACATGGCATTATTTATATGTATCTGAATTAAAGAAGATGTAGGTCAGCCCCAAGAGGAACTAGAAATGATGAGCTTCCAAGGAGGGGCACACTCAAGATACACCACCACACTCACTAGTCTGGGATATGTAAGCCTTTATTTGCAATTTCATTTTCTACCCTTCACACAACAGACTGAAAATCTGGTCTAAGGCCGCACCGTAAGTCATTCATATAGGTGGGGAATTTAAGGTCAGTGGTTATATAGCCTGTCAAGATCCTCTGATTTTGCTTGGGATATGTTCCTGAAATTAACAGGTCTCACATGGATTCAGTTTCTCTGCAGTCTTGTCATTAGCATTATCCTAGGAGGGTTACTTTCTACAGGTTTTACATCTATGACATCCATTAAGGACAGAGCCAGGACCTGCAGACCTCTGTGCTCTATGCCAGTGTCCTTCCACACTCATGCTCTCTGTAGCCACCTGACCCATTATGTGTGAGCCATCAGACTAATGAGACGTGACACTCCAAGGGAGGCAGGATATCCTACAAAACCAGCTCTGAGACACATGGTGTAGGGCAGGAGAATGTCAGGTGACTATGTCCTTGGAAGCCAGAGAAACCCAAAAGCACTTCACATTGGGCTCAGAGGCCATCAGTTGCCAGTGATGCCTAACACATCACAAGTATGAAGATGTGGTTAGGCTCCACCTTGATCTTGACTCACACAGAGTGTCTTGCCTCCTTTGATGATTTGTTGACTAGTCAATCATGGGATGGAGGCCCCTCAGCAGGGTCTGAAAGCAGACCATGTTCCAGTATGTTCTCTTATTAGTTGCATAAATTTTGAGATTCTTTCCTTATATCCTTCCTTCTTTCCTTTATTCCTCTCTAAACATACAGCTTTCATTTGGATTCCAACTTGTGCCTCTTAACCCCAAATCTCTGGAAATGTGTGAGCTGTATGGCAATTTCCTCATGAAAATTAAAGCCATTCATCAGCAGATGCTCACAATTCTAGTGCTTCCAGAGAGAGAGATGCCTTCATAACTTCAGACACCCATGCTACTGAGATCTCTGAATTCTCTTGGTCACTTTATTGTCTCATAATAAACTCACTTCACTTTCTTGGTCTTTATTAGGGTGACCTAGGAGGAACATTTCTTGGACATTCAGTTTTCTTACCACTAAAAACAAAATGATTGCCAGTGGTGGCACACGCCTTTAATCCCAGCACTGAGGAGGCAGAGACAGGCAGATTTCTATGAGTTCAAGGCCAGCCTGGTCTACAAGAGCTAATTTCAGAACAGGTACCATAACTACACAGAGAAACTCTTTCTTGAAAAACATCATTCTTATCTTGTGTGGTGATATTTTGTTTGTGATCTAACAAATAAAGCTTGCTGAAAGACCAGAGAAGTAGAGCAGCAGCCAGTCACTAGTTCTTATATCTCTACTGAATCCTCTGACCAAGGGGGCGATCCTGTCCCTACAAATCTTCAGACTGAGCTCCTGTCTCCTCTGCCTTATATTTCTTTCTCTGCCTAACCATATTCCTTTCTGTCTCCACCTTCATAGTGCTGGAATTAAAAACATGTGACTCCCAGGTACTGGATTAAAAGTGTGAGCCACCACTGCCTGGCTGTTTCTCTTTTAAACTGGATCAATCTAGTGTAGCCCAGGGTGGCCTTGAACTCACAGAGATCCATCTGCCTCTGCTTCCTGAGCACTGGGATTAAAGGTGTGAGCCACCACTACATGGTCTCTATGGCTAACTAGTGGTTAGCTCTACACTCTGATCTTCAGGCAAGCTTTATTTGTTAGAACACGAACAATCACCACAACCTTGGAGAACCCTTTAGAGCATGTGCAAAAGTACTTTGTTTATACCAATACAAGGATTTATAGGTGTTAGTGAATAAAAAATATATTGAAACATTTTAAGTTTAAAGTTTATGTCCATTATACAATTGGTGTTATCATATTTGCAAACAACAAGTAAAACTGAGTCTACTTTATCTCATATTTTTAAAAGGTTAATCTTTAGTTAAAATGTAGTTGCATCATTTCCCCTACCCTTTCCTCTCTCCCCTCCCACCCATGTCTCTACCCTCCAAATCATTCCATACCTTCCCACTCTCTCTCAAATCAATGGCCTCTTTCTCTTTGATTACTACTGTCACATGTGTAGCAATGCACAAATATATAAATATAACCTGCTGAATTCACTTATTGTTGCTATTGGCCACATCTGAATGTATAATGAATAAAATGGTAACTACCCTGAGCTCTCACTTCATTTAGTTTGTCATTCTAAATATGTGCACTTGAGGTTACTATGGTTACTTCAAGGGTATGTCCTATTAGGGACTATAAGTCACTGCATTAACTATCACCCACTAGTGAGAAGTTTCTTTTACCCGGTTGAAAGCAGCATTTCTCTGGAATCCTGGTGTCTGTTGTAACCTCTATGAATGCAATTTCTGTTTAAGCACATGTAAAATTGGAAATAGGTCTTATATTCATCTTAATGTCTCTAAGAATTGAACAAATTACAAAAATACCTTCTAGAACATATGAAAATATTTTGGTAAGATGTCAGTAAGGTATAACAATGAGATATCTTAATACTCCAGAAAAATGCATTTAAAACTATAAAATATGTTAGTCTAGCTCGGTCTGGAGGGCCTCCAAAGACAGATCTCAGTCCCAGATGACTCTTCAGGGCATGAAACACTAAGTCATGATTAACCGTTTGTCGGTGCAGAGGGGTTCTGAGACTGACCACATCCTGGAATGTCCTAGGAGTGTCACTAGCTCAGCGGGCACCTAGAATGTACTTGTGGAGCATGAGAATTCTAAATTGCCACGCTTGATAGCGGGGACCTTTCTTCCTGGTTTCATTCCAGTGGTGCACCTGACAGAAGCCAGCATTTATCTACCGTGAATTCCAGCTCCATGAGTAGCCCCTCTGAAATCATGTTGGAATGGTAACTGAAGTGCATACAATGACTCTGCCATATCATATGACAAGCAGGCCATGTAATAGGGCAAGTGGGGGGGAAATGCAAGAGGTGATTCATGGTGGAACACCAGGAAACATGAGAAAAGTGAAGAAATTATTTCCTACATGTTGGTAGGTTTTGCTAGAAATCTGCAGCCTATTGATTTGCATTTGTATCATGTAAACAAAAACAAGGAAATAGTATTTTCATAATTACAGAAATTACTTAGTTGAGTATAAAAGGGGGCCTGAAGCAAGGAGACTCCAAAACGTGGAACTCACTCACTTGTAAACCCACCCAGAACCTCCACCTCTGACACCATGGTCAGCTCCTGTTGTGGCTCTGTCTGCTCTGAAGAGGGCTGTGGCCAAGGCTGCTGCCAGACCACCTGCTACAGGACCACCTGCTGCCGTCCCAGCTGTTGTGTGTCCAGCTGCTGCCGCCCCTGCTGCCGTCCCTGCTGCCAGCCCTGCGGCCAGCCCTGCTGCCGCCCCTGCTGTCGCCCCTGCTGTCAGCCTTGCTGTCGCCCCTGCTGCCAGCCTTGCTGCCAGCCCTGTTGCCGCCCTTGCTGTCGCCCCAGCTGCTGCCTGCGTCCAGTCTGTGGTCAGGTCTGCTGCCAGACCACTTGCTACCGCCCCACCTGTGTCATCTCCACCTGCCCCCGCCCCATGTGCTGTGCTACCCCTTGCTGCTGCTGAGACCTTTCTTTCCTAACCACGCCCATTTTCACTACCTCCTTTGTTATGAAAAGTTATCTTGAGAGAGGCCATTCCTCTCCATCCTAGACTCAAGATAGCTGCCTCTTTTGACTTCTACCTCGTCTCAGGCCAAAATATGAAATTGCAGATTAAGAAATTAATATAGAGGGAGGTGGAAGTGAATCTTGAAGGAGTTAGGGGGAGGAATGGAGGTATTAATATGATCAAAATACATTGGTTGTATGAAATTCTCAAATAATTAATACAGAATATTATATTTAAAAAATAATCAGAGTGCATGTGTTTTCTGTCCAAAATGGAAATCCCTCCAGTGCCTGTAGAGTCAGATTATATCTTTACAGCTCAAAGTCTCACTAGAGACTAGTACCATCTTGTTTCCCCCTTAACTGTGACATCTCTGTGCCTTATTGCTGTTACTTCTAAATAAAACACCTTTAATTGGAATAGAAATGCAATTTTTCCATGTCTGTTGCTTTATAATGATTGTCTTCAGTTAATGAAGATTATAGCTGAAGTTCAACTACACCAAACTTTCCTGTCCCTGTTCTCATGACGTCAGAGAATTCCCAACACGGTGAGTCTAAAATTGGAAGAAAGGAAGTAATAGCAGTCAATCAGCTGCAGTGAGGTCATGAGCGCATCAAGCCGCCATGTCAAAAGACGCTGGCTTTTGCACTCTTTCCACTTTTTTCCTGAATTTCCTGAGCACAGTGTGTAAGCATGTAGGTGCACATGTGCTTGCCATGTGCATGTGTGTGTGCATACACACATGATGTGTGATAAAATGTCCAGTTGAGGACTTAGTTCTCACCTCTACTTTAATGGTGGTGAGTCTGCATTCACTGCCCATGTCTCCTGCAAAAAGAGGCTTTGTTGATGACGGCTGAGAGATGCCTACTGTCTTCAGAGAGCTAACTGCTGATGAGTTGCCCATGTTTCAAGAAATAACCTCCTATCCACGCTCATGAGCCAGGCCTGATTACACTCAGTTGGTCACTCCCACAGACGAAGGCATGAAAAAAGGGAGGGGGCCAGTTAGGAGGAAGGGATGAAACTAGGGGACAGGAAATGAGAAAGCCCACTACATACAGGAATGAAAATATCAAAGAATGAAACATAAACAAAGTGGGTCTGGAGAGATCGCTAAGCAGGTAAGAACTCTGGCTGCTCTTCCAGAGGACCCAGGTTCAATTCCCAGAACCTACATGCCAGCTCACACCTGTCTGTAACTCCAGTGCCAGAGGATCCAACACCCTCACACAGATACATGCAGATCAAACACCAATGAACATAAAAATTAAATTATATACATAAAAAAATAAAAAGGATAAGTGATTCTGTACCAAGTATTCAAGCATCAGCCAGCTTTTTACAGCAATCCATTAAAACGCTTTCAAGTCCGTCATCTCTTAGAACATCTGCATGGACTTTAAGACAAGTGAAGTGTTAAGAACACGTGGAGGAAAATCTTTTTTTAATGTCAATGTATGACTATCTTAGGGGTTTTTTTTTTCCCATATGAAACTCCTTTCAAGGCCTGCAAAGAATTGTGTTGGAATTTTGGTGGAGATTACATTGAATCTGTAGATTGCTTTGTGTAAGATGATCATTTTAACTGTTAATCCTACCAATCCATGAGCATAGGAGATTTTTTTCATCTTCTGATATCTTCTTTAATTTCTTTCTTCAAAGACTTGAAGTTTTTGTCATAAAAAATTTTTATTTGCTTAGTTAGGGTTATCCCAAGATATTTTATATTTTTGTGGCTATTGTGAAGGGTGATGTTTCCCTGATTCCCATCTCAGTCTGTTTGTCATTTTTATATAAGAGGGTTACTGACTTTTTTAGTTAATCTTATATCTAGTCACATTGATAAAGATTATTATCAACTGTAGGAGTTCCCTGGCAGAGTTTTTGGGCTTGCTCATGTATATATACTATTATATCATCTGCAAATATGATTCTTTGACTTCTTCCTTTACAATTTCTATCCCCTTTCTCTCCTTCGGCTCTTTATTTCTCTAGCTAGAATTTTAAGTACCATATTAAGCACATATATAGAAAGTAGACAACCTTGTCTTATTCCTGATTTTAATAGAATTGCTTTGAGTTTCTTTCCATTTAATTTGATGTTGGCTATATGCTTACTGTATTATGTTTAGGTTTTCCCTTGTATCCTCAATTTCTCCAAGACATTTATCATGAATGAGGTGTTGGATTTTATCAAAGATTTTTTTTTAGGCATCTAATGAAATGATTATGTGATTTTTTTCTTTCAGTTCATTTATATGGTGGATTATATTGACTGTTTTTCATATATTGAACTATTCCTGTATCTCTGGGACAAAACTTACTGGATCGTGGTGGATGATCTTTTTGATGTGTTCTTGGATTTGGTTTGTAAATATTTTTGTTGAGTATTTTTATCTATGTTCATAAGGAAAATTGGTTCATAATTATCTTTGTTGAATCTCTGTGTGGTTGGGTATTAGAGTGACTATGGCCTCATAAAATGAATTCAGCAGTGTTTATTCCGTTTCTATTTTGTAGAATAATTTGAGGGAGTATTGGCATTAACTCTTCTTTGAAAGTCTGGTAGAATTCTGTGCTAAAACTTTCTGTCTGGCACTGGACTTTTGTTGTGGCGGGGAATTGGGGGACTTTTAATGACTGTTTCTATTTCCATAAGGGTTATAGGCCATTTAAGTTCTTTATGTGATTTGATTTAACTTTGTTATCTATTGAGAAAATTATCTATTCTTTTAGACTTTTCAGTTTTGTGAAGTACAGGGTTTTTTTGGTTTTTTTTGTTTGTTTGTTTTGTTTTCAATCTCATCTCAATTGCTTCTAATTGTTGTTTCTGGGGATGTTCTTTTTTACTTTATTCATTTTTTATTCGTTCTACATTCCAGCACAGTTCTCCAACCCACCTCTCACCTCTCCCCATACTCACTCCCCAACCACTCCTCCCAAAGGGTAAGGCTTCCCATGTGGAGTCAACAAAGCCTGGTCCATTAAGTTGAGGCAGGACCAAGGTCCTCCCTGTTGCATCAAGGCTGTACAAGGAATCCCACCATAGCGAATGGGCTCCACAAAGTTAGTTCATGCACTAAGGATAGATCCTGGTCCCGCTCCAGGGGACCCTCAGATAAACAAAGCTACACAACTATCTCCCACATGCAGAGGGCCTATTTTGGTCCCATGCAGGCTCCACAGCTGTCGATCTAGATAGAGTTCATGAGTTCCAGTGATAATGACAAAGCTATCTCTATAGATTTCTCCATCATGAACTTGACTCCCCCATCCCGCCCTCGCTCATTTAATCCCTCCTTTCTTCAACTGAGTTCCCAGAGTTTAGCCTGGTGCTTGGCTGTGGAGCTCTGCATCTGGTCTCATCAGTTACTGGATGAAAGCTCTATGATGATAGCTGGGCTATTCACCAATCTGATTACAGGGGAAGGCCAGCTCAGCACCCTCTCCACTATTGCTAGGAGTCTTAGCTGGGGTCATCCTGTGGATTCCTGGAACTTTCCCTAGCACCAGGCTTCTCCCTAACCCCATAATGGCTCCCTCTATCAAGATCTCTCTTTCATTGCTTAGCCACTCCATTCGTCCCCCCAGCTTGACCATCCCATTCCCTCATGTTCCCATCCCTCATCCCCTCCCATCTACTACCCTCCTTGCCCCCAGTTTACCCAGGAGATCTTGTCTAATTCCTCTTCCCAGGGCAATCCATGCATCTTTATTAGGGTTCTCCTTGTTACCTAGCTTCTCTGGAACTGTGGGTTGTAGTCTGGTTATTTTTTGCTTTACATTTAGTATCCACTTATGAGTGAGTACATACTGTGTTTGTCTTTCTGAATCTGGGTTACCTCACCCAGAATGAATTTTTTTCTAGTTTCATTTGCCTGAAATTTTCATGATGCCATTATTGCTTACAGCTGAGTAATACTCCATTTTCAGAAAGGGAGGGGGTAGAAAGGAGAAAGGAAGAACCGTGGAGAACCTGGGGTTGTGGGAGGGTGGAGATCGAGGAAGGGTGGATATTGGAGAAGGGAATAAGATATCTACATTAACAGGAGTCATTCTAAGATTTGCAAGAGACTTGTCTCTAGAGGGGATCCCAGGTATTCACAGGGATCTCCCAGCTAGGTACTCGGGCAGCAGACGAGTGGGTGCCTGAACTGAACTTGCCCCATAGTTACTTTGTTGAATATCTTAATCATCACCATAGAAATTTCGCATGATGGATGGAGATAGAGCCAGAGACCCACATTCAATCAGAACAAGGGACTGAGCTAACAAGGTCCAGTTGAAGAGCAGAAGGAGGGAGAAGATGAGCAAGGAAGTCAGGACCGTGAGGGACTGGCCCACCAACAGAGACAGTGTGCTCGATCTATTGGGAGCTCATCGAATCCAGCTGGACCAAGACTGAATGAGCATATGACCTAACTGGACCCTATGAATGTGACTGCCAGTGGGGACTGACTGAGAAACCAATGATAATGGCACCGGGACCTAGCTCTTCTGCATGTATTGGCTTTTTAGGAACTTATTCTATATGGATGCACATCTTCCTAGACCGAGATGGAGGGGGGAGGGCCTTGGGCTTCCCATAGGGCAGGGTATTCTGCCCCATCTTAAGGAAGCAGGGGGAGGGTGGTGGGGTAGTGGGGGAGCGGGAGGGCTGGGAACAAGGGGAGTAAATGTAAATTTTCTTTTAACAATAAAAAAAATAATTATGTGAAAAAAATATTGAAAACCACTTATGTTGGAGAGGATATGGCATAAGGGGAACACTCTTCTACTGCTGGTGGAAGTGCAAACTTGAACAGCCACTTTGGAAATCAGTATGGGCAACTTCTTAGAAAATTGGACTTGATCTACTTCAAAACCCAATAATACCACTCTTAGGCATATACCCTAAGGATGCTCAATCATACCACAAAGACATTTGCTCAGCTATGTTCATAGCAGCATTATTTGTAATAACCAGGACCTGAAAACAACGTAGATGCTTCTCAACCAAAGAATGGATAAAGCAAATGTGGTTCATGTACACAGTGGAATACAGGTTTTAAAAGTATGACCTAATGATTTTTTGTATTTCCTAGGTGTCTATTGTTATGTTCCTCTTTCTGTTTCTGATTTTGTTAATTTGGTTATTCTCTTTCCCTGTGCTTTAGCTAGTTTAGATAAGGGCTTGTCTATCTTGATTTTCTCAAAGAATCAACTTTTTTTGTTGATTCTCTGTATTCATTTCTTTGTTTCTATTTTATGATTTCAGCCCTCAGTTTGATTATTTCCTGC
Source organism: Dicrostonyx torquatus (assembly GCA_028555095.1). Lineage (NCBI taxonomy): Eukaryota > Metazoa > Chordata > Mammalia > Rodentia > Cricetidae > Dicrostonyx > Dicrostonyx torquatus. The sequence continues at coordinate 3,742,982 of JAQHUG010000032.1, read as the reverse complement.
TGTCCACTCCTCTTGAGTATACTTGTTTCTATTTGTTTTAGAGCTTTTATGTTTGCTTTTAGGTTGCTAGTATGAGATCTGTCAATTTTTTTATGTAGATACGTATTCCTATGACCATTCCTCTCAGAACCACTTTCATTGTGTCTCATAAGTTAGGGTATGCTGTGCAATCAGTTTCATTAATTCTAGAAAGTCTTGAATTTCTTTCTCTATTACTGTCTTCACCCAGAAACCATTCAATAGAAATTGTAGTCCCAGTGCTTTTCTACCTTTAAACTTTTATTTTTGAAAAATATCAGGCTTACTGATAAAATACCTTACTAATGCAAATATCAATTTGCAATGATAATGCAAAGAGTTCCTCATTCTGTGCTACTCTCACCGAAGTTTATCATTTTGTCACACTTGATTTCTATCTAGGCAGACACATTAGGAAACAGGTGGATAAATGGATGGATGGCAACAGGAATGGATGGATGGATGAAAAGAGGAAGGGAAGGAATGAAGAAATGTGTTGACAGACATTTCTGTCCTGACCAATCCTGCAGCCGTTCAGCCCCAAAGAAATACACAGAGGTCGACATTAATTATAAACTGATTGGCCTATTAGTTCAGGTTTCTTATCAACTATTACAACTTACAGTAACCCATAATTCTTGCCTGTGTTAGCCAGGTGGCTTGATAGCTTTTGTCAGGAAAGCATTCTCATCTTGCTTCCTCTGTGTCTGAATGATGACTGCAGACTGAGTGTTTCTTCTTCCCAGAATTCTCCTGTTCTTGTTGCCCTGCTTATACTTCCTGCCTGCCTACTGTAAATCAGTGTTTTATTAAAACAATACAAGTGACAGCGTACAAGACCATTGTCCTACAACAGAAATGAAGGAACAAGAGCCAACGAATGTATAGTCAGACATATAACATATGATATATATATATACCCATGTGTTTTATTCTATGTATATATGTGTATATGTATATATACATGAATATATATAAAACATATGTTATATGTCTGACTATGTATACATATGTGTGTGTATATGTGTATGTATGTATCCTAATACTACAGACATATTTCTATAACCACAATACAGATATAAAATTAAATTATGTATTATATACTATTATCTATTGCCTAATTTGTATTCCATATTCAAATGTTGCCAATACCGTCCTATAAAAAATTTCTATTCATAGCTATACATTACACCTAGATGCTGCACCTCTTTGATTTTTCTTAAATCTGAAACATTTCCTCAGCCTATCACTGTATTAGAAGAGCCTGTCAGTGCTAAAGATGACAGGCTGGTCATTATGTGCAGAATGCTTCAGCCTTTGTTTGTCTTATGTTTCCTTATAGCTACAGCCCCAGTATGCCTTTGACAGAAATAATAAATGAGGTGTCTTTTCAAAGTGTGCCTGCATTTACCCCATGTGTGCATTCACACAGGTGTGTGCATTCATGTGTGTGCAGATACAAATATATGCTCCTGTTTGTGGAGACCAGAAGATGACCTTAGAGATCATGCCTCAGGCACTGTCTATCACTTTGATTTTGAGACATGACCACTCACTGGCCTGACTGGCCAGCAAGCCCTAGTGTTCCACATGTCTCTGCTTCCACAGTGCTGAGGTGAAAAGATGCCACTATGCTTGGAATACCTTCTGGGGGGCTGAACTCAGGTCCTCACGCTGGCTGAGCAAGCACTGGGCCATTTTCACAGCCCTAAAACCAATGCTGATTCCCAGCTTACCAGTTCTTTCATAGTAACTTAGTACTTTTCCATTTGGAAATTGATAAATGATTGGAAGAAAAATATTTTGAAATATACAAATATGACATTCCTAGTCAGACTTTTGTCCAGTCATTTTAGGATTCATTGAGATTTTCCTGACCAAGTTTTATTATGTTGGATAGAGAGACTCCCTTACTCCTTTCCCAGTTAACTAATCACCTTTCACTGTTGTGGAGACCTTCTTTCTCACCGTCTTCTATTTCTCTACTTAGTCTTGGTATGAACTGATTTATTCTTATTTTACTTGATGTGTTGAAATCAATTGCTGTCATTATTTGCTCTGGTGTTTAAGTTGTCCCATACTGGGTCAGTGAGAGTGCCTTTGAGGTGGCACCAAAGGCCTTTTCATACTTAAAACAGTGAGTCATTGGTGACAGTTTGAAACTGGGTAAAGGAAGTATCATTTCTACTGCATAGCCTGAGGTAGTCCAGACGGCCCGCCATCTAATGAGCATCCATGACTCACAGACAGGATTCTCTTCCTCATAGCACACAGGGATCTATCTCACAAGGATAACCTCCCCCTACCCACCGTTTCCCTACTCTCATTATGCTTCCCTTTGACATCAAAAGAGATGTGAGCATCATGAGACACATTGGCTTAAGTAGCATCATGAGTGATATACAAACCACAGGCATAAACAGGGACTGAACCCATAAGATGAACCCATCCAAGAAGCAGGGTGGACAAACAAGGAAACAGAGAAGGCAATTCTATGACAAACCCCAGAGTGGGTGATCATAAAGCACAAAGAGAAGGAAATCTATTTTTCTTCATCTTCAAGTATTTTAAAAGGAAAACCAATTATCAGACTTAATGATGCCTATTTCTTCAAGGAAAAGAAAAACAACTTGGAAATGCTCCAGGCTGTGGTCACAGCACCCTTAGCAGAATATAAAAGGGGGCATGAAGCAGGGGAATTTTCAGATTCACTACACTACTCACTCCTTTGCTAATCATAACCTCCACCTCTGACACCATGGTCAACTCCTGTTGTGGCTCTATCTGTTCTGAGGAGGGCTGTGGCCAAGGCTGCTGCCGCCCCAGCTGCTGTGTGTCCAGCTGCTGCAGACCCCAGTGCTGCCAGTCAGTGTGCTGCCAGCCTACCTGCTACAGACCCAGCTGCTGCAGACCCAGCTGCTGTGTGTCCAGCTGTTGCAGACCCAGCTGCTGCAGACCCAGCTGCTGCAGACCCAGCTGCTGCAGACCCAGCTATTGCAGACCCAGCTGCTGTCAGTCTGTGTGCTGCCAGCCCACCTGCTATCGCCCCAGCTGTTGCAGACCCTCCTGCTGCCAGCCCACCTGCTGTCGTCCCAGCTGCTGCATCTCCAGCTGCTGCCAACCATCCTGTGGTAGTTCTAGCTGCTGCCGCCCCTGCTGCCGCCCCTGCTGCTGCCTGCGTCCAGTCTGTGGTCAGGTCTCCTGCCAGAGCACTTGCTACCGCCCCACCTGTGTCATCTCCACCTGCCCCCGCCCCATGTGCTGTGCCACCCCTTGCTGCTGCTGAGACCCTTGCCATGAATCCATTTTCCTCTCTCTAGATTCAGATCTATTGTGTATGTGGGTTGATGCCATGAACCTCATTCTCATGAATTCAGTGAGGAGCCAGACAGTGGATAATGTCTGGAATCTAGATTTGATTTCATCTGGAAACAAATTTTACTCAGCCAGCAAACAACTGGAAAAACACGTCTCCTCGCACCTTCTCTACAGGATTTTGTAGCTGGAATAATCTGATATATTTCTGTACCAAATGAAACTTCCCAATTCTCTGCAATAAAAATTCAATGTGACTGGTACTCTTTTAAGATGGCGTCTCCTCTTCTTTTTTCCTCTATTTTTATTTTTTATTTCATGTTTTGGTTTTTCAAGACAGAATTTCTCTGTGTAGCTTTGTAGCCTATCCTGGAACTTGCTCTGTAGACCAGGCTGGACTCGACCTCGCAGAGATCCGCCTGCCTCTACCTCCCGAGTGGTGGGCTTAAAGTGCTGGTTGTGCAATCTCCACCCAGCCTAGGTGTCTACTCTTCCTAAACAAGTGAGTTTGGGGGTTGGAAGACAGTTCTGTCAGTAAAGCGCTTGCTGCACACGTGTGAGGACCTGAATTCAATAACCAGACTCTGTGTAAAAAGACAGGTGTGGTAGCACATGCTCACAAATTCAGTGCTGGGGCAGCAGAGCAAGGGAGTCCTTTGGGCTGCTGGGCTAGCAATGTTAGCCTGATTGGTGAACTCTAGGTCCCAGTGAGAGACTCTGTTTCAAAAACTAAGATGGACAGACCCTGCTGAATGACATCAGAGGTTGACCTCTGGCCTACTCAAATCTCAAATATACACACACACACACCACCACCACCACCACCACCACACCACAGAATACCACACACACACACACACACACACACACACACACAGGAGGTGTATTTCACCTACAGAATACACAGATATATACCACACACACTCACACCACAGGCACAGGCACACCACACACACACACCACACACACAAAGCAAAAAATAAAACCTTTGTCCTCTTCAGTTTGCACACAGTATTTTTGCCTGTAATTTTAGTCATAGGGATAAAATTGAGCTTTAGAGTTCCACTTTAGATGAAAACTGGGAACTATCCCCTCTAAAGGATATTTTTATTAATGACATATCCTATCTTTCCATTGTAGAGAGCACCTGAAATCTTATAGTTTGGAGAGGAAGCCAGAAATATAGGCTCATGGATGAGGGACAAAATGGAACTAAGTCCTCAGCTATGTGTTTAGGATAAGAATTAAATAACCCAAAGGCATTGTTTGAGACAATTATTATTGTGCTGATGGTGACATAAATACGTAAATATAGAGCAAAACCTGAACCCAGAAACTCTAGGACAGTGGATGACCTCTTTGGGGGGGTTAAACGACCTTCTTACAGTGGTCACCTAAGACCATCAGAAAATACAAATATTTACATTATGATCTGTAACAGTAGAAAAATCACAGTTATGAAGTAGTAATGAAATAATTTTATGGTGGGGTCAGCACAACGTGAGGACCTGCTATTGAAGGTTGCAGCATTAGAAAGGTTGAGGAACTCTAGGAGATGCAAGACACAGAGCAAGTCAATACACTATGTGACTAAAGAGAGAACACACAGGAAAACTGACTGAATTGGAAGTAATTAATATGCAAGGCAAAGCTTATACTTGGCAGTTATCTCTAAACCAAGATAAAGTAAAATACCGCCTCCCTGAAAATTTTCTTTCAGATGAAAGAAAACAAAACAAAACTTGGGATAGCCCAAATATTTCTCAGTAAAAGACTAGCCAGACGAGCTATATTATGCCGACAAAATTGAGTATTGGATAGCAGAAATTCAATGAGAAATATCTGATGCCACTACTATAGAATAAACAGTAATTTGCCATTGCTGTGGTACATTGAGCCAAAGCAAACTGTAACCAACTGTGCACAGTATAAGAACATTTATTAAATAAAACTTGCAGTAAACGTGAACTTGTATTAAAATAATGATGTAAAGACAGGCTTCAAGTTTAAAAATAATAAGCATTTAAGTTTGTTGACATGCTTAATTAGTCTGAGGTAAGAATTATCCAATATGCACATGAGCCAAGAAACTGCGCTGTACCCCACAAATATGTACACACAGCATGTGTCAATCAAAAGCAGGTTCTCTTCACAGAGGAGAGAAGAATGCATGCAGCAAAGAAAGACAAAAGCAAGACTTCCTTGGACATGTCTCATTTTGTAAAAGTTATTTTGGAACCCAAAAATAACTTATATAATTATAAAACAATTAAAATTTTAAAGTAATTTTTAGGAGTGTGAGAAGCAAGCATGGAATGTGTAGTCAATTCCAAGTATATTCATTTTTTCATGATCAGACACCTGGAAAAGGCAACTTAAGGAAGAAAGGTTTGCTTTGCTTGCACTCGAGGGACTATGATCCATTACGATGGGGCAGACCTGTAGGGAGGGTGTGGAGTAGCTGGTCACATGAAATCTGTAGTCAGGAATCAGAGAAAGATGACTGCCAGCTCTCTGATCCCTTTATTCCTTTACCCTGTGTGGAACCACAGCCTAAGGAGTGTGTCATCAATGTTCAGGGTGGGACATCTGGAAACACTCTCTTTGACACATCCAGCTGTGAGTTTTCATGGAGATGCTAAAGCCCCTCAAGTTGGCCATGAAGATCATCCATCAGCAAGCGTGATAATGATGTGGTAATATGCAGTTGTAAGTCATCACTTTTGGAGTTTATAGTCTGAGAGAAGACAACTGAACACATTCGGAATATAGTCATTTGGTCTTGAACAGGGATCCTCCCAGTAAAAAGAAAAATAAAAGAAACAGATGAAATTTCCATAAACTAATAAAATAATGCCAAAGAAATACTCAAAAGAGGGATGGTGGGGCTACCCACTGATTTGAAGTAAAAGAACTTTCTGGGAAGAAGCAGAAGGAGATACATTCTTTTTCTAATTTTTATTGAGCTTTACATTTTTCTCTGCTCCCCTTACCTCTCCCTTTTCCCCCCTTCAGCTATCCCCCAAAGTCCCCATGCTCCCAATTTACTCAGGAGATCTTGTCTTTTTCTATTTCCCATGTAGATTAGATCTATGTAAGTGTCTCTTAGTGTCCTCATTGTTGTCTAGGTTCTCTGGGATTGTGGTTTGTAGGCTGGCTTTCTCTGCTTTATGTTTAAGAACCACCTATGAGTGAGTACATGTGACTACTGTCTTTCCATGTCTGGGTTACCTCACTCAAAATGACAAAAAAAAAAAAAAGCTCCACCCATTTTCCTGCAAAATTCAAGCTGTCGTTATTTTTTTTTCTGCTGTGTAGTACTCCATTGTGTAAATGTACTACATTTTCTTTATCCATTCTTTGGTCGAGGGGCATTTAGGTTGTTTCCAGGTTCTGGCTATGACAAACAAAGCTGCTATGAACATAGTTGAGCACATGTCCTTGTGGCACGATTGAGCATCCTTTGGATATATA
>JAQHUG010000032.1:3681516-3705592 GCA_028555095.1 Dicrostonyx torquatus | reverse complement strand
TCTGTGCAGGCTCCCTGCTGCAGGCCCCCCTGCTGCCAGCCTGCCCCCTGCCGCACCACCTGCAGGACCTCCCCCTGCAACACCTGCTGCTGAGCTCCTGGCATCCCCACCAAGGATATGCCATCAACTACACACCTATTTGGGCTTTTAATCAAATTGAAAGAAAATATGAGATTTTCCCCCAAAGGTGACAACAATTTAACACCCTGCAACTTGGATCCAGTGTGAAATAAGGACATTGTTATTCCTGTTCTAAGCCAAATTTGCAGATATCTGTATCAGCAGGTATCATCACGGATGATAAATCCCCTTCAAAGATCCCCAGAATGGGCTGGAGAAGCCCATCTTAAGCCCGTATGATTCGGGCAGTTCAAATCCTCACCAATGCCTTTGTCATGTGCTGCTCACTCTTAAAAATAAAATGATTTTCCTGGCATAGCAAATGCCACACTCCTGATTCATTCATTTATATATGTCATCAAGGTGTACAGATGAACAGGAGTCTAGACTGCACAAGGAAACCAAAGTTCTGTCATTTTTTTCAAATATTTGTCTATCTCCTTCTTTCAAGTGCTTAGCTATGTTCATTTCTAATAATCATCTCAGTCTCTCCAGCAGACATGTCTGAAACCTCATACCACAAGAAACACACATGCACATGTGCACAGCCACTTGTGTGAAATCAGGCGACAGTAGGTACCCCAGCGTGTTCCTGGAGCATCCTGAGCTAGCTCACTCCCCATAGAGCACTGCACTGAGATGATCCAGTCTCTGCTCTTGAGGAAGAGATGGCCATTTATTGGCCTAGGCTGTAGAGATGGGGCTCAGTGTTTAGTACAAGGTTGGTGCTCAGCTTCCACTTGTTAAGTGAAGTGAAGCTGCAAAGGCATTGTCTTTACAGGGACTGAAAACAAGGAGGTATTCACTTAAAGCAGAAGAAAGCCATCATACATAATTTAGCTTCTCTAACTTAGTTTCTGTTATAATTTGCTTCAAGCTGCTGTGATAAACATCATGACCAAAAGCAACGTGGAGAAGAAAGGGTTTGTTTCATTTCACAGGCTACCGTCACCAGCAAGAGGAGCTGTGGCAGGCTCTCCAGGCATGAACTGAAGCAGAGACGGTGGAGGGATACTGCCTACTGGCTAGCTTCCTCTAGCTTCTGCAGCTGCCACCTACCTAGGGAGGACACTGGCAAATGGGAAAGGTAGCAATTCTCAACATAGATCAATGCTCAAGGCCATTATTAGTACCAGGTATACTATGTCTTAAAATAACAATAATCAAACAAACAAAAACGTGCTCACTGGTTCAAATCAAGTCATTGGGGGTCAGAGAGAATTCAGGGGAAGATCTTACAAGTTTCAATATTTTTTCTGAGATACTTCACAGACACTGGAGAAATGTATTTTCTAATTAGTGTCAGTATACCTTGGTGTCAGATTACTATGGTCTCAGAGTGAAAAGAAACCTTTAAAACTTATTGCAGTTTTATTTATTTATTCAATAAATTATTTTACATTCCAACCATAGATTCCCCTTCCTCCTCTCCTATCATTCCCTCCCCCCACCTCTTTCCTGACGCCCCATCCACTCCTCCTCTGTTTCTATTCAGAAAGGGGCAGGCCTCCCGAGAGTATCAACAAATCATGACATATTAAGCTGTGGCAAGACTAAGCACCTCTGCTTGTATTAAGGCTGGGTAAGGCGAAGGCAATCTGAGGAACAGGTTACCAAGAGCCAGTCAAAGAGTTAGAGACAGCCCCTACTGCCACTGTTAGTGGAGTCCCACGAGTAGACCAAACTATACAACTGTCACATATATGTAGAGGACCTTGGTTGGTCCCATGCAGGCTCCCTGGTTGTTGGTTCAGACTCTGTGAGTTTCTATGAGCCACGTTAGTTGTTTGTGTGGGTTTTTCTGTGATGTCCTTGAGCCCTCTGGCTCCTACAATCCTTCCTCCCTCCCTTCCAGCAGGATTCCCTGAGCTCAACCTAATGTTTGCCTGTGGGTCTGCATCTGTTTCCATCAGTTACTGGATGAAGGCTCTGACGAGCATTGGGATAGTCACCAATCTGATCATAGGGAATAGCTACTTCAGGCTGAGACTATTATTTCTCAGAAGTCTCAGTTTTAAAACCATTAGAAATGAGCTCTGGACCCTAGGACTTGCAAGGAGAGTTTAGTAACAAGAGAAAGGAGCAGTGGGTAATATGTGTATCTGAAAGTCTCTCTCATGCTTACCCATTCAAGGGGCTCTAAAACCTAAAAGCAGGGAAAGATTCCAAAATATTGGTTTAAACTTCCTGACTTTAGGGAAGAAACTTGAGAGATTAGGTGGATATGTTATATATTATTTACATGTAATTCTATATGATATTATACATAATATATATAATAACTAATATGTATATATTAGTTACAGAAATAAATTCAAATTTTCCACCTGTCCTCTGACTGTTACGTTTCTGTATTTTTCAGTTTGACAAATTTCTCTTTTTGGTTACTCATATGTATCTCCCTGTCTTCTGTGTTTGCATGGATGTTTTAATAAAATGGTCCATGAAAAACTCCAGATACTGAAGACTCCACTTCACAGATGAGGAAACTTGGGCTATGGAGATTTCATCTTCCCTGAGATAAAACTTCCCTTTTCCCTTAATCCACCTCATCCTCATCTCTGGCTCCTATGAGTGTGTTTTTAAGATTGCTACCAAGAAAGAATTCCCTATGAAAACCATTTATTCTTCAGAATGTTAAACATCTTCTGACATCTAGAAACCCTCAAACTAGCTCCTAACAAAACATAATCATAAAACTATCAGGATGAAGACATGGCCTACTGGACCAACAGTCACCATCACTACATTCTCTTCTAATCCAACCACAAAAATCTCACATTAATTATCATTATGCTTAAAATGCACATGTTCCCACTGGTGATTATGCTCTTGCAGAATGCTTGGAATGGGAATAAGGTGACTTTAACGTTCATATCATGAAGTCAAGGAAACTCCCCTTTCAACGATTCTGTCTCTGAATGTGTGTCAGCAAGAACACCCACCCAGCAGAGCAGCAAAGAGAGGCAAGATCACCGGTGATGTGATCCGATGGGCGGTGGCATTTTGGTAACACTGCAGGGAATGGTCTCTAGATAAGTGGAGCAGGACTGTTTACAAAAGCACCGACATCAGCATGGGCTGTCAACCAGACAGAAGACCCCTCTTCTGCAGGAAACGACATGATGAATATAGAGGACAGTGTCGCAACTTTGTATCTCCTCTCCGAAATTTGGGATCTTCTATTAGTTACTTCTTGCTGTGACAATATTCCTGACTATGGCAATTTGAGGAGAAAAGGGTTTATTCTGGCGCACAATTCCAGGTCACAGCACATTGTTGTGGGGAAGTCAATGTGACAGGATGTTGGAGCAGCTGGTCATATTGCATCTGTCATCAAGAACAGAAAGCAATGAGTTAGCGCATGCAGGGTGGAGCTCGGCTCGTTCTGCACTGTTCATTCATTCCAGGTTCCAGTCTATAAAATGGTGCTATCCACCTTCCAGGTCACTCTTCCCATCTCAGTCAACCCAACAGAGAAAACAGCTCAGAGGCGCCGCCACAAGTTGACCTAGTCTAGACAGCTCGCCATTGCCACTCCCTTCCCAGTTGATTCTACAGCATGACTAGTTGACATTCAAAGCTAACAATCACACATATTCGAGGCAAATCCAATCGCAAAGTCCCCAGCAACCCTTGTCCAGTGATGTCCGGTACTGGTGCTCACCTGCATCCCTACCCTTCCTTTATCTTCTATTTCCCCTTGTTGTGGTGATGAAGCACAGAGCTCTTTATCCAGTCACCAGCTCACTGAGTCTCCTATTGTGGAAAAATCCGATCTCATATTTTATAAGCAGTCAAAATTCTCAGCCAACAAGCCACACAGTACTGACTACAGAAAGACGATTGATTCCCTCACGCATCTTTCAATAGATTTTATTTATTTTGCTATTTTGTGTGTGAGTGCACACACCTGCATGTCTGTGGGTGCAGGGGTGTTCTGGTGTATATGTGGAGGTCAGAGGACAACTTGTAGGAATCTGTTTTCTCTTTCCACTATGTGGATCCTAGGGGGAACAAACTCAGGCAGTCAGGCTTGGCAGCAGGAGCGTTTGCCCAGGGAGCCATCTTACCAGTCCTACAACAGAGTTTAAAGAATTTAACACGCAGTGTTTATGTCATACTTAGAAAGCAAGAAATAAGTAAATTTTTCTTTTAACAATAAAAATTAAAAAAAAAGAAAGCAAGAAATATAGCAATCATAGATTCAAGACAGGCATGAATAAGATCATTTGGTTTAATATTATTGACCTTTGAAAAGTTCTTCATCTTTAATTGCTTTTAGTTTTATCTTGTCTTCCTACAAATTGTGACTGCAAAGTGTGATAAGAAATTTCGGGGCTTAGTTTTCCGTCTCCACCCCCTAATCACCATGTTCACATAGTAAGTGTCTCATGAGAGGTTGTGAGTGGTAGGACAATTCAGGTTCCTTTCTTACGAGCCACTCTGATGCTTTGGTGATTATCCCTCCACAAACAAAGCAATTGGCTATTTTTCAGAAGCCTTGGGCCATATTTTCCATAACAGAAGAGACACACAGCTACTTTTACGAGCCATCTTGGCTCTTCAGGAATTGTTACTTTGTCTGAATGTCAATCAGACACCAGGCTTGTGACTCACCTGCATCGTAGCCTCACACCTCATCAGAGACTGTGAACACAGAGAAAGTGACATCAGAGTGTGCCCTTCAGACGTTCAGTCTGTCACATGGCCTAGCCTGGGAGGATTGACTGGCAGGTGAGTAATTGTTCTGTGATACACACTATCAGGTATTCATTCCAAGGGAAAGAGTAGAAGGGAGGAAAGCATCCTTGCAGATACTAGAATTGTTGCCTGGCAACTGAATCCAGGCTTCCTTGGGTAACCACAAATTCAGGAAATGGCCTTGTGTCCTTAGGATCATCAGCACTAGGCAGGTATATAAAGGGACCCGACCCAGAGGGCACATCACACCTGAGAACACCCATCTGCTCTCCACTCCTCAGCCCTACTCCAGCCCAGACACCCACCATGACCGGCTCCTGCTGTGGCTCCTTCTCCTCCCAGAGCTGGGGAGGCTGCTGCCAGCCCTGCTGCAGCCGCGACCCCTGCTGCTGCCGCCCAGTGTCCTGCCAGACCACAGTGTGCCGCCCTGTGACCTGCGTGCCCCACTTCACCAGGCCCATCTGTGAGCCCTGCCGCCGCCCCATCTGCTGTGACCCCTGCAGCCTGCAGCAGGGCTGCTGCCGCCCCATCACCTGCTGCCCCACCTCTTGCACAGCTGTGGTCTGCAGACCCTGCTGCTGGGCCTCCACCTGCAGCCAGCCCATCTCTGTGCAGGCTCCCTGCTGCAGGCCCCCCTGCTGCCAGCCTGCCCCCTGCCGCACCACCTGCAGGACCTCTCCCTGCAACACGTGCTGCTGAGCCATCTAATACACAACTTTTTAGATGAACAGAACTCTCCCTACCCCTGCCGGAGCAGACAAGAGGCGCCACCTTTGCAACCCACGTGTTCCTCCACAACTATCAAATTTCCCACATACATGCAGCTGGTCTCCTGCATGCCTCTAGATATCTCCTAGCTCTCATCAGCTTAATTCTTGACTTCAAAAACATCTCTAAACAAAGATAAAGTTCTTTAGCAAAGCTTGATCCCATTGAGTTACTGTAATTTTCTATTTCAGGGTTCAGATTGAATATATTTTCAGCATGATAGTTTTAGCCTATGATTTTGCATGATAAAAAATAAAATTTTATTTCTGGCGAAGCATATATGCTTTTTGTATTCTTTCTTGATATTCACTACCTCATTTGCAGAATAAATTGCAGTGTTCAGAATGAGAAGAATCTAGGGCAAATGTTTCTAAAGGGTGCACTTTGAACTCTCCCCGTCAGAGCTTCTGTGGTGCATCATCTGTAATTGTAAAAAGAATTCAAATATTTCAGATAATTTGGCTAATGGGTTTTCATATTTAAAGACACAGACTTTTGTGGTGATGGGACAGAAACACTGAGGCAGAGCTTTGTGAATTTGATTCATGAGTGGTCCATTAATATTTTCGCATATACATACAAGAAAAGGGAGAAAACCCAAGCTGTAGCCTCATTTGCCTCCCAACACAGGAAGCTATGCAATGATCATATAGCTAGAACCCAGGAACACCGTCACCACTGAATTCCTTTGTGTTTACTGGATCAGCCACTCCACACTCCACTCCGTCATCTCCCGAGCCAGGACCACTATGGCAGTTAGGTTTCCAAGGCGGCTGCTGATGAGAAGGCCAAATATACAGCCTTGGTTAGAACCCCACATACAGTCCCTGAAACAGTGCCACTGTGGGTGACATGACGCTCACATTAATCCTTGTGAGATGGCTTCACTGCTGTTGCATATCTGTCAGGACAGTTAGGAAAACTACTGTTTTTTGCTCATTCGTTGGTTCATTTTGTTTCTGTTTTATTTATTGCTTTTTTTCTTGAATAAAGCCCTCTACCACAGAAAACATTACAGAGAAAGGACAGACACAAATGAATTACAGAACAAGGGGTAAACATCATGCTATAAACTGTTTTAGTCCCTGGAGTCTAAATGAGTCTATTGAATGCACTACTGTACACTTAGCCATACGTTCTGACTGGTGAGAGAAGGCGAGTGAGGGAGCTTGGTGAGGGGAGGGACTGGACTGGCTTTGTTCAAGATTGGGTTCTGATTCTTCGGCACAGTATTTGGCACATAGAATAGAATAGAACGGCACTGAGAATAAATAGGCACCAAGGAGGCAAGGAGAGAAGACATCACCTCCCCAGCTCCCCACTCACCTCATTTTTTAGATGTGTATTTTCTATAACACTAAACAGATTAATCACACGCTGTATCAACAGGAAGCCATGTGCACAGGCTGTTCTGTGGCTAGGAACCTTTAGGGACCATCTGATGGTGATATATCTTTAGTATGTGTTTCTCATCAGACCTTTGGTTAACAAATCCCATTTCTTTGCTTTGCCTTCGCAATGCTGTGGATGGAGCCTTAGGAACACGAAGAAAGCGATCTACCACTGAGCTGTATCTCTCTCCCTCTGCAAGTCAAATTTCTCTCTGTGTCTCTTTGCACCCCACTTAAAAAGAAAAGAATCTCTAACTACCTCTGCTTTGCTGACCTCACTATTTTCCATCTCAGACTTCTAGAAACAGTCTTTGATCTTACTGCATTTGCTCAGATAGATAACATTTTGTTTTCTTCCAAGCACATTATTGTTGCTGATGCTTGTTTAGTTTCCATGGTAACCCTACGCCCTGGTCAGCTATAGTGGCTAGGTAAACTTATAGGGAGCTAGGCAAGCAGCATGATGAACGAAAAGGCATGAATGGGGGCCTTCGGCCACAGATCGAGAACTGAAGTCATTGTAGAGAAAGGCCAGACACAAGGGCTATAAAATAGTGATGTCATTTTTTATAAGGACTGATAGTTTGAAGCATTTGAACATCACAGGTGATTCTGTTGATGGGAATTTAACTTCACGAAGCCTAATACACAAGGAGGTATTTGCAATACTAGATACAGACAAGATAGGACCGAAGCCCATTGGTCTAGGAACTATCTAGCACTGTTACACCGGCAGATGGAAGCCTCCCTGCATGGGTTCAGGCTCTTTGACTTCCTCAGATTTGGAGTGGCTTTGTTCAGAGTGTCCCAGGACTATTTAATTATGTTCAGTTTCTTTGGAGGCATTTTTGGGGAATTTTTAGAATTCCTAAATTATGTGGGACTCAGCTCTTCCCATTCTTGGAGATATTTGGTAAGAGAGAGAATGCATGTAGATGGCTCTAAAATGTCACGTATAACAGTTGTAAAAGTAAATACACCATTAAAATTCAGAAACAAAGCAAATATTCTATAAGATCTGGTCATATGAGCCTCATAATTCATTCTGCAGCTCACTGGACTTATAAGCAATACTGTGACACATATTTGGGGTCTGAGTATTGGCTGCCGCATCTGCAAAATACATGGCACTAAGAAAATAATACTTAGTCTGGTACAGGGAAGCTGAAAGATATAATAATCCCTACCCTGTATGAATTTATAAAGAATAAATTGATACATTTATTTAATTAATCATGATGTTTGAGACAGTTTGGATTAAGTGCTACTAAGCTAAGACAGAAAGCAGTAGAATCCCCCTTGACACAGAAAGGCGAAGAAACTGAAATCAGGGAATGTGTAACTAAGGCAAAAGCTACTGAAGACACAGGACTATTAAGATGTGTCCCTGGAACTCCTGAAGGAGATGGAAAATTCCTTTCCTATTAAAGCATTTTTGACATACTCGTACACATTCTTGCCTTGTTTCGTCGTGAGCAGTAGAGAAGGAACTACACAATGATGTGCTGAATTCCCTGCCACTGTTAGCAACTAACCCCAAGGGCATGGCCGCTCTGTTGCCACCAAACCAGCAACTGGCAAAAGCATCATCAAACTATGAAGATAATTGGCGACTTTGAAGTTAGGGCTATTAAGCTCATATTTGAACCATAAATAGCAAAATATAATGAGTTGTCATTAAATCAGGGACACGAATAATCTTTTACAAGGACCTGAGCACCTAAAGCATGTTAAAAGAACTTACTAATCCACCAATGACATTACAGAAGAAATAAACCAAAACAAGGAAATGGCCTTGTGTCCTTAGGATCATCAGCACTGGCCAGGTATATAAAGGGACCCGACCCAGAGGGCACATCACACCTGAGAACACCCATCTGCTCTCCACTCCTCAGCCCTACTCCAGCCCAGACACCCACCATGACCGGCTCCTGCTGTGGCTCCTTCTCCTCCCAGAGCTGGGGAGGCTGCTGCCAGCCCTGCTGCAGCCGCGACCCCTGCTGCTGCCGCCCAGTGTCCTGCCAGACCACAGTGTGCCGCCCTGTGACCTGCGTGCCCCACTTCACCAGGCCCATCTGTGAGCCCTGCCGCCGCCCCATCTGCTGTGACCCCTGCAGCCTGCAGCAGGGCTGCTGCCGCCCCATCACCTGCTGCCCCACCTCTTGCACAGCTGTGGTCTGCAGACCCTGCTGCTGGGCCTCCACCTGCAGCCAGCCCATCTCTGTGCAGGCTCCCTGCTGCAGGCCCCCCTGCTGCCAGCCTGCCCCCTGCCGCACCACCTGCAGGACCTCCCCCTGCAACACCTGCTGCTGAGCAGTGAGCTGAGCACCTGGGGCAAACAGCCACCCTGTGGGAAATAGTCATCCTCCTGTTTCTCCCTCTAACCTCCTGCCCTGAGGCACCGTGCCCTAAATCAACCAGCTTGTGAATGGAGGCCTGGAGCCTTCCATTAAGATTCATGCAACTCTTTGTAGCAGTCTTTGTCCTTCTTTCCTTCTTGAGTATAAAGTCTTTGAACATGTTTATTTTTTAAAATAAATTTCTCTTCTTTGGCCTCACAAATCATTACCTTTCTCTTACTTGTGCCTTTTAAATTATTTTAATATATTCTTTGAGAACTTGCTACACATTTACAACCTATATTGATCACGCCTCTCTCCCACACTCCCCCTTCAACTCCTTCCAGACCACATCCTCTCCTCTCCCAACCATTACCACTAACAACTTCATGCCTCCTTTTTGTTAACCCACTGAGTCCAATCAGTGCTGCATTTATTTGCATAGGTAGCGGGCCATCTACTGGAGCATGGACAGCCGACCACAGGAGAGGAGTCTGTTTCTTGACATTCTTTTTTTTTTTTTTAGTTAGATCTCAAAGAAAATGTTTTCATTTTTGTTTTTCGAGACAGGGATTCTCTGTGTAGCTTTGGAGCCTGTCCTGGAACTCACTCTGTAGACCAGGCTGGTCTCAAACTCACAGAGATCTGCCTGCTCTGTCTCCTGAATGCTGGGGTTAAAGGCGTACGCCACCACCTGGCTCAAAGAAATTCTTATTGGTGCAAGTCACAGACTTCACAGACTGTGAGAAACATTCAGTTGAGGTTTCAAGATTTTCCCTTCCAAAATCTCACAAGTTCACACCCCTAGTTGGAAAGTCATATACAGTTAATGACTGCTACTAAAAGAGAATCAAAATCTTCCCCATAGACAGATTATTGCTCACTCAGTACCAAGTGGTCATCTCTAAAACATACACACACAAGCAACACATGACTACACGTAATAATTATAAAGAAAAAGAAAAACTAAGTCCTTTTCGGTTCGTTTTTTGTTTTTTGGGGTTTTTTTTTGCTATTTTTATTTCATGTGTTTGAGTGTTTTGCTTGTGTGTTTGCCTGTTCACTATGTGTGTGCCTGGTGCTTTCAGAGGTCAGAAGAGGACAAGGAACTGGAACTGGAGTTAGAGGTGGTGATGAGTTGCCCTATCTGTGTTGGGAATTGAAACCAGGTCCTCTGGAAGAGCAGTCAGTGCTCCTAACCACTGAGCCATCTCTCCAGCTTAAATAACTTAAATTTTTTTTCTTTCATTAAAAGCCTCTGGGGAGATGAGTCCTATCTATCTTGATATAATTACATAGAATATGAGAAATAAAAGTGTACATATTATCATACAGCATCCACAAAGACATTACTATTGTTCAGAAAGAATCAGAAAGTTTGGGAAATGTTAGTATCTCATATGAGGTAAGGTTTTGTTGCCCAGATTAGGAGAGCAGCTTTCTCATTGGTGGAAACAGTACAGCCAAAGGTATGGAGGGAAGTAACTCAAGGGTCATCCGTACATTTTGGCCAGAGCACTGGGTTTATCAGAGCAACAGCAGAAGGACTACGAAGAGAATCAATATGCTTTGCCATGTCCATGGCATTGGTAAGTAAGCACTAAGGAGCTTACTTAAGGCATTTAAATCCTTGGGTCCATAATGACATGGCAGAAGTTGGTCTACGCGAGTTTTTTCATGGAGGCAAAAAGGAGATGGCTCAGTCAGTAAAATTGTTTGCCATGCAAGAATGAGAACAAAAGTTCAAAGTTCAGTACCCATGGAAAGGTGAGACGTGGTAGTACAGGCTTATAATCCCAATACTGGGGTAGACACAGCCTAATCAGCAAACCCCAGACCCCCACGAGGGACTCTGTCTCAGAAAAAAAAAAAAAGACAGTTCCTAAGGATGACACTTGAGGTTGAGTTCTGGCTTTCATATATACGTGCATACACAAAAACCTGAACACATATGTTCACACATACAGAGAAAGAGAGAGAAATACACAGTGAAGATGACAAACACAGAAAACCAGAAGGTACATTAAATTTAAAGGGGGAGGCAAGAAACAACTAGAAAGTAAATGTGACTGATTTCAACTCTGGGCTAAACTTTTATGGTCTAAAAATGCTTAAAAGGATTTTAACGTATTTATGCTTCTTCATTTTGTGTTTTGGAGTCTTACCTGTAACATGTTCTACCCAACACCTCATGTTTGCACTCTTGACCTGCTAAAAAGTATTTAAAATAAAGGCGGTACACAAAGGGCTTTACTGGTACTCTCTGAGCCTGGAAATCAGCATGTTATGAAATGAAAAGAATTGATCTAGGAAAGGGAAAGGGGACTGCTTACCAGGTCTTCTCTCTGAGTACAAATGCTCATTTAACCTCTACGAATTTATTTCTGCTTTTTTATTCCTGCCTCCCGGCTAGCTTACACCTGAAATAACCACACAGAAACTATATTATTTAAAACACTGCTTGGCCTATTAGCTCTAGCTTCTTATTGGCTAACTCTTATATCTTAATTTAACCCATTTCTATTAATCTGTATAGTGCCACATAGCAGTGGCTTACCAGCAAAGATTCAGCATGTCTCACTTTCTGTCGGCTCCATGGTATCTCCTTGGCCCCTCCCTTCTGTCTCACAGCATTCAGCTCTGTCTTCCCTGCCTACCAAAGTTCTGCCCTATCAACAGGCCAAGGCAGTTTCTTTATTCATTAATGGTAATGACAGCACACAGAGGGGACTCCCACATCTCACATTGCATTAATTTTTGACTATCATAAGGAAGCATAAATTTCACTTGACTGTTCTATGGGTGCTTTGCACCCACTGTTTATAAATTTTAGCCTCTTCTTTAAATTAAATTGGAGTGCAGCTGTTTGTTCCCATATACTCTCCTAAGTGATAAATAAATGTTTCCTCAAATATTAATGTCTTCAGTTTAGAAGGGCTCACAGAATCACACAAAAAAATTATCTGGAGAGATCTGTGAATTCCTCTTAATGTGTAACTCACCTTTCTATGTGTAGCTTTCCATGAAATGGTGTGGAAACTGTGATCTTACCCATAAAATCAAGATAAAACCATAAAGATAGGCTTCTTGAAGGACAACCCAGGGTCAATGATTCTTTTCTGAATAGCTGAGATTTGGTGAGTATGTCCCCATAATTATAATTACAGGTGAGAGTCACTTTGTCAGGTGCTATGACCACAAACATAAAACCGAGGCCAAGACTCAGAAGTAAATCACGACTCTGTTTGGACACAAAGCATTTAGCATGTCTACCTCAGATGAACATATATGATGAGCATTAGCTGAGCAACAAGGAAACAACCATTTAAAGATATGTTTAAAGTAACCCAGAGGGCCCAGAAAATCTGGTTTTAGGAGTAACAAGATAAAAATGTTACCTGCCGCAGAGTGATTACCCGAGGTGTATAAAAGGCTGCAGGTAGACTAAGCAGTCAGAATTCAGAAACTCTTCTCAACTACACAGCTCTCAAACCAGCACCTGACACCATGGCCTGCTGCGCTACTAGCTTCTGTGGCTTTCCCACATGCTCCACCGGTGGCGCCTGTGGCTCTAGCGGCTGCCAGCCCAGCTGCTCCCAGTCCAGCTGCTGCCAGCCCAGCGTTTGTCAGCCCAGCGTTTGTCAGCCCAGCTGCTGCCAACCAAGCTGCTGTGGAACTGGCAGTGGCCAGGAGGGTGGCAGTGGAGGCGTGAGCTGCCGCGTTAGATGGTGCCGCCCAGACTGCCGCGTGGAGGGCACCTGCCTGCCCCCCTGCTGTGTGGTGAGCAGCACACCCCCAACCTGCTGCCAGCTGCACCATGCCCAGGCCTCCTGCTGCCGCCCATCCTACTGTGGACAGTCCTGCTGCCGTCCAGCCTGCTGCTGCTACTGCCCCCCCAGCTGCTCTGAGCCCAGCTGTTGAAAACCTTCTGACAAGAATCTTGAGAGGACAACACTTCAAAATGAACCGACTAGAGCCCTAGAAACCTTCTGAATTTCAGTACTGATAACTCAGCTATTATCACAGCTACATAATTTCCCAGGAGGTAAATTCATTTGCGGTGAAAGAGCCAACATCTTTGTTGGCTTGAACGCTGGCAAAACCCCTGCAATGTGAAGAGGGGCATATAATACATTACTATAAGTATTACCAGAAATATTTCAGTAGCTTATTGGGACTTGTATTTAATAAAAAGTATGTGATCTCTTCAATGATAAAAAAGTCACTGTTGATACTTTCTTTCCTTTGGAATTCATTAACAACACTGGGATTTGGAATTTTATTTTTAACTATGCTTGTTCTTTTAATAATCTTTTTTCTTTGTTTCCCACTAAATGGTCCATTATTTCTACAACCAAAATGCATCAGTAAAAAACACAACAATCAGAATGCTCACCTGAACAAAGTGGTCTCAGTGTTCCAAAAGGTCAGTTTTACAAAGAGGAAGTTTGTATGGTGTGGGAGTCTGAGGCATTCGCAAACCCCTCCAGTCACTCAAAAATGAGTCTCCATGTGATTCTTTCAAACATCAAAGGGTTACTAAGTGTAATGCAAAATGAAAGACCATGAACTCAAGGTGGCAAAATAATAGCACTAGATGTTTCTAGTCACAGCTTGCAAGCCATGATCCATGGCTCCCTGAGTAAGTCATTCGCTTGCCTGAGCAACTATTTCTCACCTGAAAACTGAGTTAGGTGCCTTTCAGGGAGAGATGTGTAGGTCATCTAATGAACAGGTGACATGCGAGCAGTGTCCTCAGACAGCTGAAAAGGAAAAGGACTCAATGATCCAATAATATTATATACTTTATTGTTGTCGTGATCACGCTGTTAACCTCACATACTCTAGAATCACCCGGAAAGAGGGAATCTCAAATGAAGAAATGCCTTGATCAGATTGTCCTGTGGGTCTGCCTGTAAGGAATTCCCTTGATTGTTGACTGATGTAGGAGGCTTCAGCCCACTGTGGGCAGTGTCAACCCTAGGCAGCTGGTCCTGGGTTGTGTAAGAGAGCAATCTGAACCAGGTTGCAATCCCACAAAAAAAAATGTCAAAAGGCTCCCTTTTCCCTTCATCTTCACCATCACTGGTCAGTTATTTCTGGATCTTAGCCATTCTGAGTGGGGAGAGAAGAAATATCAAAGTAGTTTTAGTTTGCATTTCTCTAATTGCTACAGATGCCAATGCTTTTAAAGATATTTCTTAGCCAATTTAAACTCACTTTTGAGAACTCTCTGTTCATATCTATAGTCCATTTTTTTTTAAAAAAAATAGGTTATTTATTTTCTTGGTTCTTTGCTTTTCTTAGTTCGTTGGACATTCTGGATGTTAATTCTAGATAAGAATACGTTCTCAATATTCTACCCCTAAATGAAGAGCCCTAGGCAACCATTGACTGCTGAAAGAGAGACAATTTTCTTCGGGGACAGTTCCCTGATAAATCAGCCAATCCCAAGCAGTCAGCCCTAGACACAAGCACGTATCAGCAGCACTAGAGATTCAACTCAATAAGAGATAAATAATCTTTTAAAAGAAGAGGTTATGAATTTGAGAGGGAATGGGGGTAGGAGAGGAGTTGGAGGAGAGAGGAGAATGGGTCGAAATGATGTTAATACAATATTCCAATATTCATATATGAAAATTTCAAAAGCTAAACAAAATTAAATAAAAAAGACAACCCAGAACCAAAATAAAATAAAACTAACTAAGCATAAGCTAATGAGTAAGCCAGTAAGCAACTTGGTTTGTTCCTGCATGGCTTCCGCCTCAGTTCCTTCCCTGACTCCCCTCAGTGATAGACTGTGACTCGGAAGTACAAACGGTTCAGTTGCTTTTGGTCAGAGTGGTGTGGGATATACTTGTATATGTGTTGCTTTTATTGGTTAATAAACAAAGGATAGGGTAGAGCAGAGCTAGGCTGGGAAAACTAAACTAAATGCTGGGAGAAAGAAGGCAGAGTCATGAGACGCCATGTGGCCGCCAGAGGGGAAAGACATGAACTGCCATTTGGAACCTTGCTGATTGACCAAGGCCTCAGGGTAAAATATAAAATTATGGAAATGGGTTAATTCTAGATGTAAGAGCTAGCTAGCAATACACTTAAGTGATTGGCCAAGCAGTGATTTAAATAATACAGTTTCTGAGTGATTATTTCAGTTCTGGGTAGCCAGGAAATGAACAAACAACCTCCTCACAACAAATCGGTGCCCAATATTCTGCATACAGGCAGAGTAGTCTTATCAAGGCAACAGCAAAGCAAAGCAGGACCGCCATCATTGTGAAGACTTTACAAGTTGCCTTAGAACATTAACGAGGCCGTGGTATCCTGCAATAAGACTGTCTCTATCCATCATGCCCAAACTGAGAAAGCCAGGATGTTTGTTGTTGTTGTCTCCCTTGGTAACGTCTTCTAACTAGGGATCTTCCACATGAACCTTGGAAAAAAATGAAAGAGAATATCAGTCTAGCAACCTGTAGTTCTGTACCCATACCATCGCCTCAAGTGCTGTGAAGCAGAATACAGAGCACAGTGTTGGCCACATCTTCTCACCATTCTTCTTCTGCTCTCCAAAGCGTGTTCTAAAGCAAAGCAAGTATGAAACGCAAGATGTACAATGGAGCTTCCATTCCCTGGGATGCAATCTTCGGGCATAGGAGCAACGTGCTGAACTACATACAGGTCACGATTAGCAGCGTTTAGCAAGTGATTGTTGCAAGGTTATAGGGTATTCTGCTGAGGTGACTAAAACGATTTGACATCAGAGGTCGGAAATGTATCATGAGATTGAGAAGATGGCACAGTGGGTAAGAGTATTTGCTGTAAAAGGAAGAGGACCTGAGTTCAAGTCCCCAGTGCCCACATGAAAAGCCAAGCATGGCCATGCATGCTGGTAACACCAGCACTGGGGGAGTTGAGACAGACAGATTCCAGGAGCATTTTGGCCATCCAACCTAATCAACATAGAGAGCCTTGGTTTCACTGAGAGATCTTGTCTCAGACAATAAAGTTGAAGAACTATCAAAATGGCTCAGTGTCACAAAATCTTAGCCACCCATTATATCCCCAGAACCCACATTAAGAAGGAAGAAAAGAACAGACTTCACAAAGTTGTCCTCTTACTGCTACATGCACCCCATGACGTGTGCACACGCTCAAGCACACACACATCAGCACCACCAACAACAACAATAATAATGAGAGCAATAGAGGAAGATTCCTTATATCCTCCTCTGGCCTTCTCCATATACACATACCTAGTAGTGTGTACCCACACACTCCTGTGTGCATGGACCACACAACCCCCCCCCATGCACACAAAATGTGCTAAATGTCACTTTAGTACACATTTTAAGACAGTATATGAGTTTTACCTCAATTTATCAAAAGTAAAGGAGTGAGGCATCCTCTAATACCACTTCTCAACGATTATCAAACACCACCTTGGTGCCAACATATACCCAAGGGACACAGTTTATCGGACCTACAATGCGTTCATATGAAGAATGGTAAGCTCCTTCTTCTGTATGAACACAGTTCCACATCCAGGCATAGCCTAATAGGCTTACAACATGGTCAACATCCCAAATCCTAATATATAGACTGGATAAAAAGGTTAAGCGTTGAGGCATCTTTTTTTTTTTAAGAAGGACTTGAATTCAGAAGCATCAAAAGAACGTAGATTGGTATTTAGAAAACTCAAGAAAGACCTTATTACTTGATTAAGGCACGAAAGTCGGGGGTGAGAGGAAGTCCTCAAGGTTTACTTGCTGACCGGTTGAGGGCCCTGGGATAGGATATGAAGCACAGAAGCGTGGGTGCCCTAGGCAGGGATGGTGCATTCATTTGGTTGGGGCATGAACTATTCACACATCATCCTTCAGAAATAAGAACGAATTAGATCAGACTGGCTTAGAGTGTCAGTGTAATAATGAAGATGAAGAAAGTTGGAGAACCCCCGGAACCAGGATCATGCTGTCTTACGCAGAAACCACTCACACATCAGTATTATTCTTTCTTTATTTAAATAACATTTCCTTCATTTGTTTTATATACCAACTGCAGTTTCCCCTCCCTCCTCTCCTCTCGCTCCCCGCTTCCCACCTCCCTGCTTCCCCATTCTCTCCTCCTCCTCTTCATTCCAAAAGGGGCAGGCTCTTAAACAGAGGGTCAAATAGTCACAAATAATAGTCTAAAAGTCCCTTGTTCTTGTCACACAGGAGTAATCTGAGCCCTACAAAATGAAGAAGTGAAAACTTAAGAGAATAAGCAGAATAATTTTTTATAACACCAATGACCAGACACCTGCATTTCCACTGAGACGCAGACACAAGCTCATGGTATTCAAAAAGGATGGAAAATTCTACAAAGAGACACATCATGAATAGTTTTATCTGTTTTGATTTCCATGGAAATCAATCCAGAAGAAACAAACTCAAGTGGTAAGGGGAAATGTCTGGTTATATCCCATTCTGGAGTCAATTGAGGTTGGTAAGGGAGTGTTTGGATTCATCTTCACTTTATGGTGGAGAAGCAGAATTCTCAAATTCCAAGTGACATTTCTAACTGCTTTATTCGATCTACTACTGTGTGTGCATCCACATGTACAGAGAGGTCCGGGAGGAGGAGCCAGCTCCTCCTCCCACTGCATGAGTCCCAGGGATCAAACTCAGGTCATCAGGCTTGCTGGCATGCTCTTTTATCTGCTGAGCATTGTGTTTCATTGTTAGTAATTACCTAAGTCCGTAATCATAAAAGTTGACTTAAATCTTGTGCTGAAGGAGCTATTGAAAACAGTGCCAAGGGAGAAAGGGCAGAAACAATAATGCCATGCACAGTGCCATTATCTCCTGAGCCTTTTATCAACAATGTACCACAACACCTCAAATACCCGAGATCAGTATCTTTAGCACCAAGCATCCTGCTGAATTTGAATTTTAACGTGAATTAAATAGCTCCTGAGATTGTTATCGTGACACCTGCACATTGCAAGCTCCTGAGGTGAAGAACTAGCCAACCAAAGGAGCCAGGGAGAAGACTCAGTGGGTAAGGTGCTTGCCACACGAGTATGAGGGCTTGAGTCTGGTTCCTGGGATTTCATAAAGCCAGAGTGATCTGTAATCTCAGGCCACCTATAAAAAGATGGGAACTGGAGACAAGAAAATCCCCAGATGCCTGCAGGCCAGCCATCCTGACCCATGCATTGGAAAACAAAAGACCCTCAAACAAGGTGGAGGATGAGGACCCATACCTGAGGCTGTCTTCTGAACTCCACAGGAGCTCCATGGTACATGCATGCACTCACTCACATGAATAAATGTGTATATACATACATATACACACACTCATACACGCACAAATAGAAAAAGGAAACTAAGTCAGATGGTAGACACTCAGACTTCAGATTCACAACTTGGTTTTTTGATGACCTTGGGGAGCTTTCCTTTCTTCCTTCCTTCCTTCCTTCCTTCCTTCCTTCCTTCCTTCCTTCCTTCCTCCTTTCTTTCTTTCTATCCTTCTTCTTTCATTCCTTTCTCTTTTATTTATTCTTTTCTCATATAATGCATCCTGACCTTCATTTCTTTTCCCTCCACTCTTCCCAGTCCCCCCTCCACCTTCCCCCTCCCCCAGATCCACTCCCCCTTTGTTTCCCTTCAGAAAGCACAGGCCTCCCAGAAATAACAATGGTATAATAAGACCAGGCACAAACCCTCATATCAGGGCTGAGCGAAGCAACCCAGTAGAGGAAAAGGGTCCCAAGGGCAAGCAAAACAGCCAGAGACACCGCCACTCCCACTGTGAGGAGTCACACAAAACTCCAAGCTAATGGGTCAGTTTCCTCCCCAGTATTATAAGAGCAGCAGTAGGACCCAGCCTAGGAATGCCACGAAAAGGAAATGGATTAATATCAGCTCTGATCGGATTTCTAGGTACATAATAAATGCTCATAAAAATTACTGGTAACCATCCAATCACAGAGTGCAGAGAAGGAATCTTTTCTATCCAGTTGAAACCACCTTTGATTCCCAGGAAAAGGAAATAAAGGAATAAAACTCCCATGTGAGATTCAAGACCCAATTACAAGGATCAACACTGAGTAATTTTGACTCTCCTTAAGTAGAAGCAGTATTAGTCCATTATCCTTCACCAATAGGAAAATTATAGCGAATATAGGTGATCCATGCTTATGCTTCCAATGAACACTAATGACTGCTTCACTGTAGTTAAGAACCCTAATTGAACACCAAATAAAATAACCATTTACAGGCTTTCAGAAGACTGAACAAGTAACTCAGGAACAAGCAATTATCATTTAGAGGAAAATTACATAAACATAAACAAGGAAGAGGCTTTGGAAATTAGGGAAACAGCAGCCAGGCAAGGATTATAAAAGGACTGGAGTGGAAGTCACTACCCAGACTCAAAAAACTTCTCCAAGCAAAGAAACCTTCAGCACAGAGCAACGTCTGACACCATGGCCTGCTGCGCTACTAGCTTCTGTGGCTTTCCCACATGCTCCACCGGTGGCACCTGTGGCTCTAGCTGCTGCCAGCCCAGCTGTTGTCAGCCCAGCTGCTGCCAACCCAGCTGCTCCCAGTCCAGCTGCTGTCAACCCAGCTGCTCCCAGGCAAGCTGCTGCCAGCCCTGCTCCTCTCAGTCCAGCTGCTGCCAGCCCAGCTGCTGCCAACCAAGCTGCTGTGGAACTGGCAGTGGCCAGGAGGGTGGCAGTGGAGCTGTGAGCTACCGCATTAGATGGTGCCGCCCAGACTGCCGCGTGGAGGGCACCTACCTGCCCCCCTGCTGTGTGGTGAGCAGCACACCCCCAACCTGCTGCCAGCTGCACCATGCCCAGGCCTCCTGCTGCCGCCCATCCTACTGTGGACAGTCCTGCTGCCGTCCAGCCTGCTGCTGCTACTGCCCCCCCAGCTGCTCTGAGCCCAGCTGCTGCCAGCCCACCTGTTAAGACCCAGCTTGTTACCCAAAGGTTCAACCTCAAATCCTGGGCCACTAACTCCTTCTTGAACTTTGATTTGGCTTATATTTGATGAAGAGGAGTCACCAAATAGCCACACAGAAAGTTTTTTTCTAATACTGGAAAGACTTTGATATCCCCCGTGAAAATAATGAAATCCAAATTTGACGCCAAAATGAGAAAATCAATTTTCGTTGGAATTGGTCCCATGTTACAAGGGTTGGGGCTACCAAAACCATGGAAGAATCTTCAATGCTAGGATATTTTCCATTTTTCTTTCACTGTTCTGTATATTGCTCTTATGGGAAAAAAGACTAATGTATCAAAGGTAATAAATTATGTCTGTTGTCATATCAAAAAACAGCTTCTTTTTACTTAGTGTGCAAATAATAGATACTTGATAGAGCCACATAAAAAATTTCTTTGTTTGATTTTATACCTTTCTTTATTTTGCTTGGGAAATGAGGACATGAACGTGCCATGGCATGAAAGTAGAGATCAGCGTAGTCTCTCCTTCCAGCTTATGGTTTACGGATTGACCTTAGGTCATCAGGCCTGGTGGCAAGTGCCTTTGCCCATTGAGCTATCTCATCAGCCCACTTTTTATAGTCTATATTGTTCTTCTTATACTTTGTTAGGAAATGGGGTGAGCTCCAACGGTGATTAAACCCCATAAAAAGCTGCAACCCTTCCATGTTCTTGTGTCATTTTGTTGCTGTTATTAAACACCCTGACCCCAAAAAAAGCAACATGGGGAGGAAGAGGGCTGTTTGGCTTACACGTCCAGGTTGCAGTCTGTCACTGAGGGAAGTCAGGGCAGGAACCTGGAGTCGGGAATCATGGAGGGAAGTTGCTTAGTGGCTTGCTCTCTAGCCCACTTGCAGAGTCAGGTTTAGCTAGCTTTCTCATAAGACCAGAGCCATTGCCTAGGGATGGTGGTGCCCACAGTGAACTTAGCCATCCTCCATCAATTGATAAGCAAGACAGCTTCTTGCAGACTAACCTGAAAAAGATACTCACTTTGTTGAGAATCCTTTTCAGGATATTGTAGGCCTTGTCGTGTAGTAGGAGACTGCTTTTCATTTCCAGACCCAAATAATCCCACAGAAACTATATTAATTACAACACTGTTTGTCCAATGACCCGTGCATATTTCTAGCTAGCTCTTGTATCTTAAATTAGCCCAGTTTATTAATTTGTGTATCACCACGAGGCTGTGGCTTACCGGCAAGGTTCCAGTCTCTCTCCTTGGGCAGCTACATGGCACCTCCTTGACTCTGACTCCTTTCTCTATATAGCCCTTCTGACCTGGCTATATTCTGCCCTGCTATAGGCCAAAGCAGCTTCTTTATTAGCCAATGGTAATAAAACATATTCACAGCATACAGAGGGGAATCCCACATCATTGTCAGGTTGACAACTATCACTAACTAAGATACCCAGTGTCTCTCAATCTCACTCAGTGCTTTTACAAATAAATGATTAGAAGCCACAATTGCAGGACCTAAATGTGACTTACTTCCCCATCCACTAGAAGGAAGCTGTTTCAGGCAATCTTAAAACAGTAGTAACACATGCTAACAAGCCACTCATTTCCATTTAATTAGAGTCTTACAGGACAGAAAGGGGTGGGCAAGGATGGCCAATCTCTCCCAAGAAAACCCTCACAAACAAAAGAAAATTTTAAAACTGTCAGGGACCGTTGCCCCAACATAGAAACTGAAGCTTTTCCCCAAATGTGTGCTCGGAGATGCACGGAAAGAAACAAGCTTTCACACCATCACAGTTTAAAAGGCTTCTCTTATTTTTCAGCGAGGCCTTCTATTTATTCTATTTCCCTAAAATTCCTCCTGCTCTTTAAGGCTCTCTTAAAACCATTTCTTCTCTCTTATTGCTTTCTATTTCTTCCTCTGCTAAGCTACATTTCTTCTTCTCCCGATTCTCGCTCTGTCCTCTCTGCAAACTGCTCTTTAAAACTCTCTAAACTCTCTAAACTCTCTTATGTGCCTTTTTGTCCCTATTTCATGCTCTGTCTCTGTCTTCCTTCCCCTCTTGGGGGTTTTTCTAACTTTCCTGTCTTCTGGGCAACTCTTTCATCCACATACATTCCCATTCACACATCAGCTCGGAAATAGCTACCTTTCCTGGGGCAATCTGCCAAATGACTCAGAAAGGCTGGAGCCAAAATCTCGGCTATTGTCTTTCTAAATAGTCGGGCGCTGGGTGAGAAACCATGGCATCCCCCTGGCTAGCAGGTAACAGAGCCCACATTTCACTCTCCTTTATAATTTTTAAGAAAAACCCTGAGCTTCCTGCTACAGGACAGAAATGACCATGTCTGTCTTAGATCCAAATGACCATGTCAGCCTTAAACCCAAATTTCCCCGTCATCAGAAAACAAGTATCTTTGGCCTATGACCTGTCTTAGGTATTTGGGAAAAGGGATGCTTTATATCTGTCACTGACTGTTGGTCTCTGTAAGGAAAAAGGGAGAATTAGTCATTAAGCTCTGTGTCTTAATAGTCAGACCTTTTTGTCAGGCATCACCATAATGTCATTATAATGCTTTACGAGTAAGTGTGCTCCCAAAGACTATAGTCTCCTGTAATGAAGGATAGTAGAATTGTCCATGTTGGAAGTTGCTTTTCTCCGCTGGTTAGAAAACACCATTCAAACCTGTCATACACAGCTCAAAGCATCCATTCTTACATACCCAGCACGTCACAACACTTCTGTAATTGTTAATCCTGACAAATCAAAATATTAACTTCCTTTCTCATAATCGGTTAATACGGAATTTTCTGAATTTCCTGTTATCTATTTTTGTACCATATTTTGCATTGTCGGTCAATACCGACTCTCCATTTATTTTTTTATCATATTCTGTACTACCAACTCTCCAGTTATACCTTTTTATAACAAACTATTTTTGTCGGTCAATACCAATTTTTAGTACCATTTTGTTAATACCAAAATTTAAACATCTTAAATCATTGTACATCTCAGGTAAAAATATAAACATTTGCTATTACAATATATTATTTTTAGTCTTTGGGCAGCTGTTTAGCTGCTCCATTTGTCCTTCCTTAAGTAAGGAAGGTTTTTATTTATTATGTGTCTTTCTTTCCCTAAGGGGAAAGTTTAAGTCTTAGTTCTTAGTTTTAATTTTTTATTTAAAAGTGAGTTCTGTGTGCCATCTCAGCATTGGATTTAAAATGTTTTAAGTTCCGGGCTCTGTAAAAGTCAGCTCAGTGGGATTTCTTTGTCCACAGTCTCTGGAGGTCGTCAGTCTTTGTGTAGCAGCTTTTGGCAGCGTTTGTAGATTTTATCTGTTTTTGCTCTCCGTGGGGGTTGGGAACACTGGGTCTCAGGTTTCTGTTGTCCTGCTTGTCCTGTCTCTCCCGCTGGGCGTCTGTTGGGCTTCTGTGCTGTCTCGCTGTTGGACGCTCCGCACTAAACGTTCTGGTAACCATCTCGCCTGGTTCTCTTTCTGTGAAAAAACACAAACACTTCCTCTCCCCCAGATTATTACGGGATCTGGCCCTTTCCAGATTCCGGTGCAAGGGTCTCTCCACTTCGCTTTGGCAAAGGTGGTCCTAGTTCCATGATGCCATTTCAGCTAGAGCATTACCTTCAGATAGTGGACCTGGGAGACTCGAATGTGCCCTGATATGTCCCACAAAACATGGCAATTTTCTACATTGTATGGCTTCCTGAATCTGTTGAAATAACACCTTAACCTGCTGATTGCTAGTTCCTATGTATGGCACTGTTTTAAGGATTTG
>JAQHUG010000032.1:3650108-3677789 GCA_028555095.1 Dicrostonyx torquatus | reverse complement strand
GATAGATAGATAGATAGATAGATAGATAGATAGATAGATAGATAGATAGGTGGGTGGGTGTATAGCTACATAGATAGATGGATACATAGATAGATGATAGATAGATAGATAGATAGATAGATAGATAGATGATAGATAGGTGGGTGGATAGATAGATAGATGATAGATAGGTGGGTGGATAGATAGAGAGACAGAGATAGATAGATAGATAGATAGATAGATAGATAGATAGATAGATAGATAGATGATAGATAGATGATAGATAGGTGGGTGTATAGATAGATGATAGATAGGTGGATAGATAGAGAGAGAGATGATAGATAGATAGATGGATAGATGGATAGATAGATAGATAGATAGATAGATAGATAGATAGATAGATAGATATAAAATCATTGGACCATCAACATGGCTCCATGGTAAAGGAGCTTGTGGCCAAGACTGACCACCTGAGTTAACACTGGTGGAAGGAGAACTGAGTCCCTCAAGTTGTCTTCTTACCTCCTCATAAGCCCTGTAGCCCACAGACAGATACACCATAAAATACATAACTGCAAAGAATCAAATGAGAATTTGCTTTGGCTTAAATCAAAATTTATACATTCAAATAGTAACAAACGCAGAAAAATAGGAGGTGTGAATAACGGGCAAAAGATAAGCCAAGAGCTCACTTCCCTGACAGACTGTCTAGCCACCTACTCTAATCCAAAAGTGTCTTAAAAGGACAGGGAAGAAATGGAGGCACAGTCTGTCCTTCTGCCCCCTTAATTCTAACCACCAATTACTTTCAAGTTCATCGCTTAAACTGCTCAATGCTTATAGAAGAAAATGAAGCACAATCACAAGAGACCAAGGTGCAAATTTAACCTTCCATCGTTATTGCATACTGTTTTGCATTTGGGGTTTGTTTGTTTGTTTGTTTAAAAACAGGGTCTCACACACCTTGGCTAGCCCCTGTTTTACCATGTCTGAATATGTAACCTTGAACTTCTGGTTCTACTGCCTCCACTCTCAAGTGCTGAGATTGCAGGTATATGCCACCACATCTGGTTCTTTTAGTCCCAGGGACTGGACCCAGGGCTTCATCTAGGCTTGGCAAGCACCCTACCAACTGAACTGCAGCCCCGGGCAAACACATACTGTCAGTCATTCTTCTATTGTTTGTTTGTTTTATCTCTATTGAGGTCACGAATCTCAGAAGAGAAACTACAGTCACTTTATGAAACCCACATAATTCCTAACTGCATTATAAATATCTGTCCTAATACCCACAGATAAATGTAGCCCTCATCCCTCTCTTTGCAACAAAAGGAGACCGTTACAGAAAACTATAACTAAGAAAAATGCAGAGAACCTCTGGTTATGTTGTATCGCATCCCAACAGCTGCATCTACAGCGGAACTTCTGCATCTAAGGTTCTGGAAACTGTGGATGAGGATGTGGAGAGGGGACCAGGAAATCTGCTGTGAGATTGTCTCCTAGAAATGATAGGGAGCATCAGTCATGGTACCTCAATAGCATGGCTGTCTCAACCAGACCAGAGCAAGGACAAGACCAATAGACAAACTAACATGGAAAGAGGAACACTCAAGGGCCCCACCCCTGGACAGAGAACCACAGACAACTAAGGAATGCTGAGAGCAGGAGAATTAGACTTCTTCAAGGATGAGGCTCTTAACTCATCATACAACACCAAATGGTCAGATCTGAAAACATGTATGTACAAGCAGTAGTGAACAGATGCAACAGACCGTATCTATAGGCTTATGTCCATCTACACAGAACAATAATCATTAAAGAAAAAGAAGACACTAATTTGAGATGGAGTAGAATGTGACAGGTGGCATGGGAAGGGCTAGGGAGTACAAAGGGAAGGGGGAAATTGTGTAATATGTTTTTGTTTTAAAAATTAAAATTAGTCTGGTGGTGGTGGCACATGCCTTCAATCCCAGGACTCAGAAGGCAGAGGCAGGTGGACCTCTGTGTGTTTGAGGCCAGCCTGGTCTACAGAGTGAGTTCCATGACAGCCAGAGCTGTTACACAGAGAAACCCTGTCTTGAAAAAACAGAAACAAAACCAAAAACAACAAAAAATTTAAGACAATTTATAAAAATCAGTAAACTCAGCTATTGTCATATTCTGAAGTATTATATAACTCTTAAAATGAGCTTTATATATAAGATCTACTAAAAAAAAAAAAAAAACTGGGATCAGTTGGTCAAATGCTTGTCACTTAAGCATGAGAACCTGAGTTTGCTCCTCAGCACCCATGTAAGAAAAAAAGTTGAGTGTGGCCATGAATACCAACAAGCTCCAAGCTTACTCAACCTGTCTCAGAACAATGAAATGGAGAGCAATTGAGAAGATATCTAGTATCAACCTCTGGCCTCCTCACACATAAAGAAATTGAATAATATAGATAAATGATATCCAGATACAAGCATATCTGTGGAAAAAAATTCTACAAACATACAACCTATCAATACTCAGCCATAAAGAACTGACTACAATCATAACTAAAAAGGACACAGAATTTGTAATCAAAAACTTCCCAACAGAAAAGTCCAAGGACCAGATATGGTCACAGATAAATTCTACCAAATACATAAAGAGAAAAATTACTAGCAATTCGCAAAAACTATATCCAGAAAAAATGTTCATTGTCCTGGTAATTAGGAGTAAAAATAGAAGAGGAGGAAAAATGCTTCCAAACTCAGTCTATAAAGCCACCATCAGTCTGATGGCAAAGTAAAATAAGAAAACCACAGAATAATATTCCCGATCAATATTTATACAACAGTAATCAGTCAAATATTATCAAACAATTATCAATGGGATAATAAAATGATCAAAAAGCATTACTAAGTGAGAATTTAATCTCACAATGCAGGAATGGTCTAGCATATAAAACATCAGTGTAATCATTATTTAACAGATAAAAAAGGGGACACATACATGGTTCCCACCCCCCCAAAAAAAGTTTTGATGAATTTCAAAACCCTTTAAACATTTTAAAAGCACACAGTAGGGCTAAGAAGATGACTCAGTGGCCAAAAGCTACTTCCAAGTCAGACAACCTAAGTTTGATCCCAAGAATACATATGATGGAAAAAGAGAACTGATTCCTGCAGGTTATCTTTGACCCTCCACACATGCACTAAGACATACACATACACACACACACACACACACACACACGCATACCCTGATACATACACAAATGTAATTTTTAACTTAAAGAACTCAATAAGCTAGGAAAAGAATGAAACTACCTCAATAAAGTAAAAGCCATCAATTAAAAGAATACAGTTAACCTCATACTCAGTAGCCAAAGCGTGATGGATTTTCCCATTAGCTTGGGAACAAGACAAGAATGTTAACTTTTGGTATGCTGTTTATTATACTATCAGAAGCACTAGCTAGAGAAAGTAGGCAAAGAAAAGAAGTAAATGTCAACCAAATTGGAAAAAGTAAAATTATCTCTGTCAAAAGATAGCAGGGCCGGGCGGTGGTGGCGCACGCCTTTAATCCCAGCACTCGGGAGGCAGGGGCAGGTGGATCTTTGTGAGTTCGAGACCAGCCTAGTCTACAAGAGCTAGTTCCAGCGCAGGCTCCAAAGCCACTGAGAAACCCTGTCTCGAAAAACCAAAAAAAAAAAAAAAAAAGATAGCAGGATCTTGCACACACACCTAAACATCCACACACAAAAGAAGTGTTAAGGCCAAGCAATGAATTTAGCAAAGCTACCAATACAAACACACAAACAACACACACACACACACACACACACACACAGAGAGAGAGAGAGAGAGAGAGAGAGACATTTGGATTTCTATATACTAAAAGTAAGCCATAGGAAAAAGAAGTTACAGAAAGCATTACATTTACAGTGGCCTCAGGAGAAAAACAAACTCTAAAGGGATCATATTTGGGAAAATATTTGGACAACAAAAATAACAAAAGATTTCTGAGTCAAAATTTAAAAGATGTAAATAAGTTCAGTACCCCATTTTTTAATTGGGTTATTTAGAATTTTAATGTCTAGTTTCTTGAGCTCTTTATATATTTTGGAGATCAGACCTTTGTCTGATGTGGGGTTGGTGAAGATCTCCCATTCAGCCTTTTTGTCTTAATGACTGTGTCCTTTGCTTTACAGAAGTTTCTCAGTTTCAGGAGGTCCCATTTATTAATTGTTGCTTTTATTGTCTGGGTTATACGTAGGAAGTGGTCTCCTATGCCCATGTATTGCAGGTTACTTCCCACTTTCTCTTCTATCAGGTTCAGTGCAGTAGAATTTATTCTGAGGTCTTTAATTCATTTGGACTTGAGTTTTGTGCATGGTGATAGATATGGACCTATTTTCATTCTTCTATAGGTTAACATCCAGTTATGCCAGCACCACTTGTTAAAGATGCTTTCTTTCTTCCATTGTATAATTTTAGCTCCTTTGTCAAAATCAGGTGTTCATAGGTTTGTGGAATAATATCCGGGTCTTTGATTAGATTTCATTGGTCAACATCTCTGTTTATGCCAATATCAAGCTGTTTTTATTACTATAGCTGTCTGTAATAGAGTTTGAAGTCAGGGATGGTAATGCCTTGGGAAGTTCCCTTATTGTATAAGATTGTTTTGGCTATCCTGGGTTTTTTTGTTTTGTTTTGTTTTTCCATATAAAGTTGATTATTGTTCTCTCAAGGTCTGTGAAGAATTTTGATGGGATTTTGATGGGAATTGTATTGAATCTATAGATTACCTTTTGTAGAATTGCCATTTTGACTATGTTGATCCTACCAATTTAAGAGCATGGGAGATACTTCCAAATTCTCAAGAGAAGAAGTTCGAATGGCCAAAAGATACTTAAGGACATGTTCAACTTCCTTAGCGATCAGGAAAATGAAAATCAAAACAACTTTGAGATACCATCTTACACCTGTCAGAATGGCTAAAATAAAAAACACCAATGATAGCCTATGCTGGAGAGGATGTGGAGTAAGGGGAATACTCCTCCATTGTTGGTAGGAATGTAAGCTTGTGCAACCACTTTGAAAATCAGTGTGGCGGTTTCTCAGGAAATTGGGAATCAGCCTACCTCAGGATCCAGCAATATCACTCTTGGGAATATACCCAAGAGATGCCCAATCATACTACAAAGCATTTGTTCAACGATGTTCATAGCCACATTATTTGTATTAGCCAGAACCTAGAAACAACCTAGATTCCCCTCAATGGAAGAATGGATAAAGAAAGTATGGAATATATACACATTAGAGTACTACTCAGCGGTAAAAAAAAAAAATCACATCTTGAATTTTTCATGCA
Source organism: Dicrostonyx torquatus (assembly GCA_028555095.1). Lineage (NCBI taxonomy): Eukaryota > Metazoa > Chordata > Mammalia > Rodentia > Cricetidae > Dicrostonyx > Dicrostonyx torquatus. Next base: position 3,672,470 of record JAQHUG010000032.1, on the reverse strand, counting down.
AATGGATGGAAATAGAAAACACTATCCAGAATGAGATAACTCAAACCCAAAAAGATGATTATGGTATGTACTCACTCATTAGTAGACTCTAGCCATAAACAATGGACATTAAACTTATAGCTCACAAGCCTAGAGAAGCCAAATGGCAAGATGAACCCAAAGAAAAACACATATAGATCCTCCTGGAAATTGGAAGCAGACAAGATCGTTGGGCAAAAGTTGGGAGCATGGAGGTGGGGGTGGGGTGGGGAGAAGAGTAGAGGGGGAGAGAGAAGGGAGAAGAGGAGGATTGGGGAGAGCTTGGGGAAGTGGGATGGTTGAGATGGAGGAAGGGCAGATATGGGAGCAGGGAAGTAGATATCTTAATTTAAGGGAGCCATTTTAGAGTTGGCAAGAGGGTTGGCTCTAGAGGGGCTCCCAGGTGTCCACGGGGATGTCCCCCAGCTAAGTCCTTGGGCAGTAGAGGAGAGGGTACCTGAACTGGCCATGTCCAAGATAGACTGATGACTATCTTGAATATCACCATAGAACCTTCGTCTGGCGACAGATGGAGATAGAGACAGAGACCCACATTGGAGCACTGGACTGAGCTCCTAAGGTCCAGTTGAAGAGCAGAAGGAGGGAGAATATGAGGAAAGAAGTCAGGACCGCGAGGTGTTGGTCCACCCACTGAGACAGTGTGCCTGAGCTAATGGGAGCTCACCAAAGCCAGCTGGACTGGGACTGAATGAGCATGTGATCAAACTGGACTCTCTGAATGTGGCTGACAATGGGGGCTGATGAGAATCCAATGATAATGGCACTAGGATTTGTCTCTACTGAATGTACTGTTTTTTTCGGATCCTAGTCTGTTTGGACGCACACCTTTTAGGCCTGAATGGAGGAGGGAGGACTTCCCACAGGGCAGAGTACCCTGCCCTCTCTTAGGACTGAAGGGAGAGTGGGGGAGCAGGAGGGAAATGGGAGGAGGGGAGGAAGTGGAAATTTTGAATGGGTATTATTTATAAAGCAATAAAAATAAAAAAATAGTTCCCTTAAACTGGAGCCAGAGATATTGGGATTTCACCTGTGACAAAGAGGAATAAAATATTATTCCCTCCCCAAAAAAAGATGTAAATAAGTGGAAATATATCCCATGTTCATGAACTGTAAAATTTATGAAATAAGTTTTCAGCTGTGAAAATAACGATAGCACTGGCAGATCTACAGATTTAATGCAATCCCTATCCAATCTCAATGCTGCTTTTGTAGAAGTTTCCTCCAGCACACACACTGAGCTGCTCACAACTGCCTCAAACTCCAGCTCCAAGGGGATCGTCTCCTCTGGCCTCCACAGGCATCTGCACTCCCATGAAATGTACATACCAACGCATATACACAGAATGGAAAACAAAATAAAATTTTTAAAATAAGAAGACTAGCTTTGTAAGCTTCCTGATTTCAAATGTATTTAAAAGCTAAAGTAATCAAAATAGTGTGGCATTAACACAAAAATAGACGATCAGAGCGGAATGCTCAGAAACAAATCCTTATGCATAGTCAAAAGGTTTTCAATGGGGGTAGTAAGACCCAAAGGTTAAGATGATTGACATAGATACTTTAAATGTTGACATAAATTTCATGCAATGAGTATTTGTCACAATTAAAATTTGAATTTAAACATGTATAAAACTCACATTTTATTGAAATAGAAGATACACACACAAACACATCATTACTTCTAGAAGTATGAATGATGGTGTCAAAGAACAAACACCAAACTGATATTGGTCATCTCTGGTGTACTAATTTAGGAAAAGATATGCACGTGTGTGTGTGTGTGTGTGTGTGTGTGTGTGTGCATGTCTGTGCACACTGAGGAAAAGAGACACCAACTTTTCTTCATATGACTCCATTATTGTTTGACTTGTTAAATGGTATTGATAGCATATATATTACATTAAATAAAGATATTTAAAGTAACAAAGACAAAACAATGCAAAAGCAAAATCATTAAAGGCTTCAGTGTGTGAAGTGTACATTGGTGATTACCTTGTTAAATAGTATCCGTTGATATCATGCAATAAATACTATACATAGAATGCATGGTAGATAGATAGATAGATAGATAGATAGATAGATAGATAGATAGATAGATAGATAGATAGATAGACAGACAGACACTATGACAAAGACAGAAAACAACATAAAGGCAAAGTCATCAAAGGCTTCAGTTTGTAATGTGTGCATTGGTGATCAAAAGGAGGAAGCATTGAGCCTTAAGGATCTTCTGTCCTGCACAGACTGATCCCAGAGAGGCAGACTTTGTTTAGATGCTGATCAATTAAATGGCTCGTGCCTTGATGACACCAATATTAGTCTTCCAGAGTCTAAGGAAACTGTTTATGAAATCATGATTGTTATTGAGTGGCTGCTTAGGAAACAAATGGTCCCTTTGGATGAACTGTGCCTAAGGTTGTCAAAGGTCAGCTGAGACAAAGCAAGCCTAGGCCCTGTTTGGCCCACAGTCTGTCATGTGACTTTTATAGAGGGCTGTTGTGTTTGTCAATACACCTTCCCTTAGACCAGAGGGAAAAGAGGAAGCTCAGTGCCACTTAATTGATCACTGACTACAGCAGACGATGTAAACAGTGTTTATAATCTTCTCAATTACTCCGATATTGACCAATCAAAGACCGACTCTGCAACTAACATCAAGGAAAGATGCTAAATGTTAGATGAATATGCAGCTCTAAGGAATATATAAAAGGCCAGGTGAGGAAGGTACAGTCCAAACTCAGAAACTTCTCTTCCCAGAACAACCAACTTGACTCCTGACACCATGGCCTGCTGCGCTACTAGCTTCTGTGGCTTTCCCACATGCTCCACCGGTGGCACCTGTGGCTCTAGCTGCTGCCAGCCCAGCTGTTGTCAAACCAGCTGCTGCCAACCCAGCTGTTCCCATTCCAGCTGCTGCCAGCCCTGCTGCTCCCAGTCCAGCTGCTGTCAACCCAGCTGCTCCCAATCCAGCTGCTGTCAACCCAGCTGCTCCCAATCCAGCTGTTGCCAGCCCTGCTGCTCCCAGTCCAGCTGCTGCCAGCCCTGCTCCTCCCAGTCCAGCTGCTGCCAGCCCAGCTGCTGCCAACCAAGCTGCTGTGGAACTGGCAGTGGCCAGGAGGGTGGCAGTGGAGCTGTGAGCTACCGCATTAGATGGTGCCGCCCAGACTGCCGCGTGGAGGGCACCTACCTGCCCCCCTGCTGTGTGGTGAGCAGCACACCCCCAACCTGCTGCCAGCTGCACCATGCCCAGGCCTCCTGCTGCCGCCCATCCTACTGTGGACAGTCCTGCTGCCGTCCAGCCTGCTGCTGCTACTGTCCCCCCAGCTGCTCTGAGCCCAGCTGCTAAGAGCCAGGGTGCTGGGTATCTCAGAATGAAACGGAAAGCCCTGTAGAATTGCATGGATCTCTAAGAAAATGCTCTGTGTGGTGGATGCTAAGGATCTTCATGCCGCTAACCTGCTCATCGGTAGTGGAACTATTCATCAGGACCCCACAGATGTGCTGGAATGAGCATACTGCAAACACGCCTCAGTCAGTGTGTTCAAAGGACTCTGCTTTGCTTAGGCAGTGCACCGGGATGGGGTGCAACTTCATTCCAGTGACATATGGACTTCCTTCCTTAGTTCATGGTCCCCACATATCTTCAGCCATGCTTTCTACTTAAATAGTCCCTGTTTCTCTCAAATAAAGTGTTTTGTGCACACGTGGATAGATTTCTATCAATCTTCTAATTTTAAGGTGCCCACCTACAGACCGTAGTAATCTTCAGGTGTAGACATCTAAATCTAAAACAAAATTGTGATGTGAAAATTACCTTATGTTTGAATCATCTGCTAATAAAAATGTTCTGTGCATTAAATAATCTTCATGGCTATTTTAATATGTGGATGTTTTATTAAAATAGATCCAGACAAATAGAGTTACTCCAGATGAGCTTTTTCTATCAGCCCGGATCTTGTCCCTTTCAGTCCAGTAGATGTTTTTCTTCATTCATGTACAAAATAAAGAAACCAAATTATCTACTACATAGACTAAAAAATATCTACCAGTCTTATTTCTGAGACAACTTGGATTTAGTTCTTACTACTTGGCTGCCTTTTTCCCATCGGGTTCCAGCTGTGTAAGCCTCAACTGCAGTATTCACCTGCCATTGCCGAGGGTGTGAGGGGTGCCTCTGTGCTAGGTGAGAGAAGAGAAGACAACTTTGGGGTATAACTGTTGAGTTCCAGCCTTATGTCATACAGATGTGTTAGAAAGCTCAAACATAAACATCACAATCTAAACTCTGCAAGCCAATCAAAACATGCCTTTCTTGAGAAATGAGCTCAAGAATGGAGACAGATTCTATCATCTAATTTTAACTCTTGGGTAAGACGTTGACTACAACACATAAAATGCAAAAATCTAAGAAGACATGAGAAAATTCTTTCGAGGTTATTTACAAGTACCCAGCACTTACCTCTCTCATTAAATTGGCAGCAAGGATGGATCACAAACAGGATGGTACATTCCAGAAAATTGAGCGGCTGTGCATTTTTTCAAGGTGTCGTGACTCCTAGATATTTTCCCCAAGCTTTTGTTCAACCGCCAAATTAAGACAAAAATAACTCGACATTCCCCAGTGTCTCCACAGCAAATGAGTCTCCTTTGTGGGCGGTGCTACAACTTGAAAGTGTTATTTACTCATCCTTGAGTGGCTCAGGCGTCCATGAATCATGCCTTATGCTCCGCCCCCTCAGTTAATCCCCACTGAATCAGATTCAATAAACATTTAATAAGACTCTATCAAAATCAGGCTGGATACTTTCTGGAAAACCATGTTGTTTGGTTCACAACAAAGAGCTCTGGCCTGAAATACAAGGCTTACACATTACCAATCAGCTGAAATGGCAAGAGTTATAAAGCTCATTTGAGACGGTGCTGGATAGAGCCGGTGTGAGAGGTGCTCCTATTACATGTGATCAAACACCCCAATGTTCTAAATTAAATGTAACTTGGTCTATGTATCCAGGAGGGAAAAAATGATTCTTGGAAAGAACAAATTGTCCCCTGCTTCAGAGCTGTGCATTGGTGCCCAAGAGGAATGGCAACTATTCAGAGTAAGGGTGTTGCCTTAACCCAAAGTGAGAAGGCTCTTTGAACATGGAAACCACAAACACTCCCCTAAAGAGTATGTGGCCGATAGAACGAGTCACAGCAACCTTATAAAACAAAGTCATTCCCATCATATGTCACAAGAATTTCAATGGAAGCCAATCAGAGTACCACTGAGGAACAAATTTAAACAAAAACACGAAAAATATGTTAAGAATTTTATAAGCAGTAGCTTGCTTGACTATATAAAGGGCCCATGTTCAGGTCAGCTCCCAAACTCAGAAACTCATCCCAGCTACTCAACACTCAACCAGCTCCTAACACCATGGCCTGCTGCGCTACTAGCTTCTGCGGCTTTCCCACTTGCTCCACCGGTGGTACCTACGGCTCCAGCTGCTTCCAACCAAGCTGCTGTGAAGGTGGCTATGGTTATGACATCGGCAGTGGCATTGGCTATGGCCAGGAGGGTGGCAATGGAGGCGTGAGCTACCGCGTTAGATGGTGCCGCCCAGACTGCCGCGTGGAGGGCACCTACCTGCCCCCTTGCTGTGTGGTGAGCAGCACACCCCCAACCTGCTGCCAGCTGCACCATGCCCAGGCCTCCTGCTGCCGCCCATCCTACTGTGGACAGTCCTGCTGCCGCCCAGCCTGCTGTTGCTACTGCTGCTAGCCCACCTGTTAAGAGCCAGGTTGCAGAGTTTCAATGCTCCTGAATTGTGCATCTCCTTGACCAACCCTGGACCAGTAACAAGTTCTTCAACCTTTGCTTCATTGTCTATTATGGGGCTATAGTACATCATAGTCCCCTGGTTCTGTTCTATAATCAATATCCTGACCTTCACAGTGGATCCAGAAATGCTAAGAACCTGCAAGCTGATCACCAAATTCTTCTGAATACACTGGGTCTGAAACTCTTGCAGATTTGAAAATTATCATACTCTCGAGAAATCTTTTCTTAAGAACAGACCAGAACTCTATCCACCCTGCTTGATGACCAGTTTTTCATTTCTGTTTACTTAAAGCTTTTCAGCATCAAAGACACCAGACTACAGCAGAAAGACATTCTTCAAATATCATCCGAGAAAATGGAAGTTCTTTACTGCACCTCCAGCCTCTAAGTAATAAGCTAGACCAGCCTGGTTGTGGTGGTGCACACCTTTAATTCCAGCACTTGGGAAGCAGAGGTAGGCAGATCTCTGAGTTCAAAACCAGCCTGGTCTACAAAGCGAGTTCCAGGACAAACTCCAAAGCTACACAGAGAAATCCTGTCTCGGGAAAGGAAAAAAAAGAAAAAGAAGGAAGGAAGGAATAGATTGGGCCATTCCTCATTTGGTCATTGATTCCCTTGCTTATTTTTTGGATCATAATTAGCTTGCCTATTGGCTCTTGCTCTTTCCATTATATCTGTAGTATTGTGTCTTGTGATGTTTCTTAATAAAAATTATATCCTGGGCAAAGAAACCATGGTTTTTGTTTCTACTTGTTCATCTAGTATTTCACTTACTTACAATTTTAGAAAATGTATGTAGATGAATTCTTTTGTTTCTTCTGAGAAACTAAAGTCATTCATGAATCATGTATTATTCTCGCCATTAAAATGCATTAATGACCACTTTAAGTCAGGAAATTGGAAGACATGAAAAATCAGTTCCATTCTGTGACAACTTGGCTATCCAGAAAGAAAAAGCATATGGTCAAATAGCTACAATGTGATGAGATAAATTATAATCTCCTCCCGGTTCACAGAAGCACTCTTAGTGGGTAGTGTTTGTGGTCCATATGTCTTGAGAGACCTGCTTACAATAAGGTATTTCTCCACAGGCCAGGAAGTACCAAAATACTACTTGAATAATAGGAAATAACAGCACACAAAATTGAGAGAAAATTTTTGTCTAGAAATAGAAAAGAGAAAAAAGAAAGAGGGGGCAGAATTATGTCATTGGGAGCTCATGGATCTTGCCATGTGATCCCTCCCCATCAAGTCAACAAATTGACATCATCTTTGAGACTTTCTGTGAAAAAACACTAAAGTGGCTGGGTTTTCTGTGTAAATCAGTTTAGAAAAAGACAAAAGTCACCGAGGGGCTGACAGAACAAAGGGACCAAAAGAAAGCAATGCCTCAAGAGATTACAGAAATGACCAATGGTCTGTGGATGGTCTCTGCACAGGAAATAATACCTTCGGTGTGTTAACTGAAAGGAACACACAGAATGAGCAGCAGGTTCTGAAAATGTAAGTGATTGCTTCACCATGGGACCAATAAGGTCTGTGTGATGGCATCAGTAGCAAGAGAGGTTTACAAAGAAGAGAATCCTTATAGGGAGCTGTGAAGGTCTTTCCCAGTGAAAATAAAAGGATGAAAAAGAAGAACCTATACACCTATTAGAATAATTGAATCCAAAGCAACAACACAACCAAATGCTGATGAGCATGTGCAGCAATGGAAACGCTCACTTGTTGTTGATGGGGATGCAGAATGCTACAGCCCTTAGGTACTCTGGTGCCTTATTACAAAACTGAACACACTGTTACCATAGAACCTAAAAATTGTGCTCCTGAATATATACCAAATGAGATGAAAATTTATATCTACTTTGAAAACCTGCACTGATGTTGATTGTAAGTGGCCAAGATATCTTTCAGTAGGTGAATAGGATAAACAAACCCTGGGACATCTATCTAGTGAAATGCTCTTTGGATTATTATAAAAACAAGTGAAATAAACCAGTCTGAAAAGGCTACATGCTAAATAGTTCAACAACAGATCATTCTTCTGTCAAAGACACAGAAACAGTCAACAGTTAACCTAACTGTGCTACATACTTGCTGTGCAGATGTCTGGGTCTAACACTAGAAGACAAGCTTAGGATTTCAAGAAACTAAGTTACAGAAATAGAGCATCACAGGACTATCTGATGAAACCTACAAAGCAGAAGGTTAGGTTTCTGAGACAGCATTCCTTCTCAGATAAACGGAGCACGAGAGATGCTATACTCACTTCCTTGTCACCTCAGCTAAGCGTTCTTATTTGAAACACGCACCTGATGCTTCGAACCAAGTCCTGTGAAATTGGCAGAGCCCTGGTCCTGACATCGATGAGTCTGTACCAATGCCCACAGCTAGAACATTCCTGTTACATGGTACAGTAGGTTGCAGTCAACTCTCAAAAATGGCAGCTTCCCACATACAATGTCTACTGGTCATAAACGGTCAAGTAACGGTAAAAGGACACACATTTCAAATTCCAAAGCAGAGGTGAGAATGTTTCTTTAATGGGTGATTATTGGCATGGAAGGGTTGGTGAAAAACCAAAGGATAGGAAAGAAATTAAGTATTGAATGAAGGGGAAAGAATTACAAGATGAACAAAAGAATAAAAGAGAGGAGAAAAAAGACAGAGAAGACACAGTGAGAAAGAATAAGGGACAAGAGGTAGAATAGAGAAAGAGCCCTGAGAAAGATACATAGAAAAGGGAAAGGCGGAAACCAACCAACCGCTTAGTACTGTGCACTGTCCCAATGCTAATACTTAACGTCGATGCTTATGCCAGACTTATTCTGTGTAGCCCTCATATCAATCATATGGAATAGATATGTGTACCTTGCTTATACATGGATAAGGAATTTTAAGAGACACAAAATGTCTTGCTTTCTGATGCATAGCTCATAAGAAAGAAGCTGAAATATGAATCCACCTCCATATGACTCCAAAATCCACAAAAAGGGGACTAAAGACTTAGATGGACAGTGTGCTAAAGTTCCTACGACTGGGCCAACAAGATGGCTCAGTTGGTGAAGCACTTTCTGCCCACCATCCTGGGTTCAGTCTCTGGAACGAGTGTAAAGGTGAAAGTAGAGAGCCAAGTCCACAAAGTTGACTAACTTACACGTGTGTATCCATCATATCATGCATGCCCACACATGCCATACACACAGTAATAATAGCAGTAGAAGCAGCAGCAATAGCAGTAGTAGACTAAATAAAACAAGCCTCTTATGGGGTTTAGTGAAAATGCATGCCTTCTTCAGAAAATACCTATCTACTGATAAACTTGGGATATGCCTGTGAGCGAAACCTTCCCAGAGGCGGCAAACAGCAGCACTTATAATGAAACAGGTGATATCTGGCCACCAGGCTGTCAGGCTACATATACTGATCACGGTCTTCGGTATATTCCCAACATCACTGGGTCTGCTGGTTTCTAGGGATCAAATGAGGTAACAGCCTGTATCACACATGGGAGTTCGCTACAATGCCTACCATTGCTCTCATCCCCCCAGTCACCAACAACATTCTGAGTTATCATTAAACAGGTTGGGCTATCACACTCAAATACATTAGACATTGACTGATTAATATCCCAAAGCCCATAAAGTGCTGTGCATTTTTCAAGTTAAAGTTAGTTCAAGGTTCAGCAGTTTTAATTCAGTGTTAGAGGAGAGATCCTAGCATGTTCTGGACCCCTGGATCTAGAAGCATCACTGAGGTAGTGGTTTTCTAACTTTTGTAGAATTTGCCTCTTTTGCTAGAAGTATCGGCATGATGTCATCCAGCTAAGAGAGTGACGTAACATGTAGAAAGTCACCATGATTAAATTCTCTTCTGTGAGCTTTATGACAGAGCAAGGAGAGCCGGCACAGTCCCGAGGCCATAATAGGAAAGTTACTGTTGATCACACTAGGTCCAAACAAACTTCATCCTGATGCGGGGAGGGGTATTTTTAAACAGTATTTTTAGTTTCACACTGTGTTAATTTGTCCCATTAAAGATGGATATCAGAGCCAATTGGACTCTCCACTTGAATTATTCTATTACTCTCCAAGATTGGTCTGTTTTCTCAGAAGAAAAGGGTAAGCTAACTGTGAGGGTACCAGTACCCTGGCTAGTTTCAAGTCCCTGGTAACGGTATTCATCTTCAAGATTTCCCTGTGGGACTAGAATAAGTCTGACTTATTTATCCTGATACACAAGGGAACATCTAGCAGCTCCTACTTAGACCTTCTGCTTCTTGTCATTTGGGCTAAATTTTATTGTTCAGGTTGACGTACAAAGGTGAGAATTCCAACAGTTGTCAAACATGATTACTTCAATGGCACACCCACAAACCAAAGAGAGAGTTATAGCTCACTGTGCTTCAAATGAACACTACGATTCCACATTCACCTCCCACGAGGGTCATAAGCCTTCACCACCAGGTCCAACTCTAAAGTTAAGTCTTTGCAGCCATAGCAGGGAAGCCTCTCTATAATCAGGTGAACAAGTGGAATGTTCTCTATGTGTCACGCAGCCTTTTTCCTCGGCTGTACCAGTGTCACTTGACGCACCGGGTACAATGGAGCCCGTGGCCAGTGACGGTGGTAGAATACCAGGCTCCACAACACAGGTTTTCCCTACTCCAGTGTTAAACTGGAACCTTCTACTAGTGAAGTCTTACCCTGTCAAAAGCACCTTTAAGAATGAGCTCCTGACTTGACATCACCCTCTGGGTGTGGGCAGAACAGCTACACAACTCATGGTAAAGTTCCTGCCTTCCCTCCCGTTATAGGATAAGAACTCCGACTTACCTGGACGAGGAATTCTGAATATGGACACGTAGAGCCTACCCCACCTTCAACATTCCCAGGCTTGAAGAACGTTCTCTCTTCTGCGATGCGGTCCCACACACATTGGTTCTGATCAGATAATTCATCTCATATCAAAATTAACTTTTGAGAATAAATAATTTTGATCAGTCCATACCTATGGAACCAATTAGTCGTCACCTTTGAGTCCTTACCCCACACCTGCTATCCTAACCAAGAAGTCCAATGGCCTCCTGAAGACCATTGAGCCATCATTTCAGAATAACACTGAAGACTGATTCTTTACAGGATCTATAACATGTTTGGACCTGTAACCTGTGTCAGCTGAGACCATGGCTTCTGAAACAATGGGAGTAAGAGTAGCTCCATGACAATTAAATGCAGACTCTCTGTTGTTCTTTGTCCCACAATTGTGAGCTATGCTGGTTTAGCGGTCTTGGTTCTTAAGGAGAAAACACTTTTGCCAGGAGGCAAATGACGGCTTAGGATCTGGAACTGCCATTGTGCTATTTTGGTCTCTTCCTGTCACTGAACTCAGAGGGATAGAAAGTAGGTCACTCTGATGACTTTTGTCCTTGATTCTGAATCTCGAGATGAAGTCTGGTTTGCTGCCACTTAACTGTGGCAAGAAAGGACTAGATGAAGAAGATAGGTTATTAAATGAAGAGTCAGTATTAAGAAAAATTAATGGAAAATTCATGGCAAAAATGTAGGACCACTGTGGATGCAGACTCTTTAAGGATGAAGGCTAGAATCACCCCCAAGTTAAAATCCCAGACCAACTGAGAGCCAGATAAAGAGATGAAGTGAGTGTTAGAAGAAAAGAATTATAGATACCATGTATATATCCCCATCACTAATTACAGAAACTTCTTGAAGATTGCACTGAAGTAGTCATTGTTTAGAGGGTCTAGAATATGCTTGGAATTGCCCTCCTCACCTGCTTTTCTCCTCTATGCCCCCTTTGTGGTACTACAGGCTAAACCTCACATGGATGAAATTTTACTCATAGATCGATCTTGGGAAACATATTCTGTTATCATGGTTTACAGATGAGTAACTATGTTGCTTACACTCAGATGCTTATGAAAGAGGAAGAGAAAGTAACTATCTAACTCCAGACTTAATGTTGAAGCGAAGCTTGAGCAGATGGCCCTTCTGGGAAAATCCTTGCTGCACAAGTATGATGAGGTTCTGAGTTTAGTCCTCAACACTGTCATAAAAAAACGAGGGTGACATTTCCATAGGAAGGATCCCTGGAGATTCTTGGCCAGCCAGTCTGCCTGAGCTCCACATTCAGTGAGAGACTTTGTCTCTAAAATATGATGAAAAGTATGGAGATGTATTCCCGACATTGATCTCTGGCCTCCACACGCATCCACACATATGTGCATCCCATACATATGTGCATGTGCACAGACAGGAGTATGTAAAAACAAAACACCAAAACCAAATGACAATGAAAATCACCTCAGGAACAGGCAATGAAGTAAGCAACTGAGTCAGGTCTGTCATCTCAGTCCTCCAGAAGCTAAGTTAGAACTGCTGAGAGTTCCAGGACAGCCTGAGTTACAGTGGGAAACCCTGTTTCTGAAATAAAACAAGAGGCCCGGTGAGATAGCTCAGCAGGCAAAAGTGCTTGCCACCAGACTTGGCAACCTGTATTTGATCCCCAGAAACCACACAGTGGAAGGAGAAAACCAACTCCTGAAAATTGTCTTCTGGCCTCCACAGGGGTACAGGGATGTGCTTACACACACACACACACAAACACACACAAAGAGTGAAGAGTGGATGGGCAGATAGATAGATAGATAGATAGATAGATAGATAGATAGATAGATAGATAGATAGATAGATGAGAGAGAGACAGAGAGAGAGAGAGAGAGAGAGAGAGAGAGAGAGAGAGAAACTAGAAGTAAATGACGTTGTGTGGAGATTCCGGACACCTAAGGATGACTGTCTTGGAAGATGTAGATTCCCGAGTAAACTGATCTGTGTACCTGTTCTTAAGTTACATTTTTTAGCTCCATCATCCTCCTTCTGATCTCCAAGTATCCTGTCTTGGTGCCCAGCATCCCCCATTTTCCTTCTGCCCGCGTCTCTGCTTAACTTGACCACTAGGGGGCAAGAGAGGAAAACTGCATGGTCTGTAGAGAGGGGCACTTTCTGCTTACTCGGATGCCAGTGGGTGCCAGGATTATCACCTCAGGATCTCCACTTCACTCCAGCAGGCACAGATCCTTGCCCTGGAAGCACCTGAGTTCAATTTGCAGTTGTCTCCATCCTCGGAGAACCAACTCCATTGCTCTTCTCAGTCCCTACAGGAGCTAGCCAGCCATGCCCCTTCAGAAGGTGTTTCACTCTTCTGGGTAAAGCCCTCTCTAAATTTGTATGCCTTCATTTTTTTTCTTCTTTCTTTTAAAATGAATGTGTTCTGCATGTACTAAATTTAAGATGTCTTAAGGGTTTTTTTAAGCCCTTTTAACCTCCTAACCAACGACTTGAAGATTATGTGTATTAAATTAATTCAATACAAATGTTGTGTGTGTGGCTCACACCTCCTGACTAACCTCTCGTATATTTGCCTCCTTTAATTTTTTAAATTATTAGTGAGATATTTATTCCAACTTTTCACTCATTCTCTTTGGTTGCTCATCATAGTTGGCTGTGGGGAACACACTAGTCTATGTACTTTAGAGGGAGCACCCAGAGAGTCACATCTGAGCCACATCAACTCTAGTTTAGAAACTAGGAAGACCATCCAGCAACACTGTACTCGGTGGTTAAGAAACCTCCACGTTTTCTATAGAAGGCTTCTTAGAGGGAGAAGCTGGTGCTTAGGAGGACCCTCGGTTAGTTCCTGACATGCCCCAGACCACAACTTGAATGGAAGAAGCCCTAATCCCATGGGGCTCTTTAAGCATCCATAGGCAAGTTCATTTGAGGAGTCCACGGACACAATGCAATGCGGTTTGGGGAACTTTTAAAAAGAGACCATGTGAATCATCACATGACAGCTGAAGCGTGACAGCTTTGGGTGAAGCAGAGGATTTGAGAGTTAAGCAAAGTTGTGTTTGTAAGCGTGACAAGTGCTAATCCGAAGCAATCAGTGTGACTTCACGTCAGGCCTGTGTGTTTCTAAGCGCAGGCCTTCCTCACCTCCCCGTGAGTTAGTTAGCAGCAGCACCATGGGGCAAAGAAGTCTCAGCATCTCTGGAGAAGTTGACATCAGGGAAGATGAGGGAGTTGGAGCAGAGTTAGAAATGACAGTGTTTGGGAGTGACGGTTGCAAAGAGTTCAAAGAAGGGATCCAGGGCTCTCCACTCAGAATGAGGCGAGGGAGACAAAATAACAGAATTTTGATCTAGCACTTGGAAAACTATGAGATTCGTGTTTTTAAACCTTACCCCAATACTCACCATTTTAGTGACCAGAAAGGAAAGAAAGCTGAAGAAGGGCCAGGGATAGAGCAGGAGCTGGGTTTGGGAGGATGGCAAGGGGTTATATGTTAACACGCGCTAAGTGAAGCAAATAACTTGCTGTATGGACCATGAAAGGAATCAAAAATCACAAGTTAAAAACCCCAAATCTACTCACTGGCTCATGTAGATGGAACTCAGAGATTCTCTGGAACTGGTTTTAATTATTTGGTAAGGATTCAGTCTCTCAGAGAACTGCTGTGAGTACCCAGTAGAGACATAGTCATGTGCTTGGCGCATGCTAGGCACTCCATAGGAATGCTCTCTGCTTATCTTCATTCGAATCTAGGTCTTTTGGAGCAGACATCCCTTTAGAATATTAAAAAGACAGAAGAGCCAGACACACGTGTGAGGGTGGGAACTCGCTGTGCCAACAAGGAAGGGAATTACAAGAGATTTCTCACTCTATTGAATGATTGGCCCTTTGTCCAATTAATCTACTCTTAAAAACCAAACATGTACCCAGGCACGATGGCACAAGCCCATAATCCCAGCACTCAACACTCAAGAGACTGAAGTAGGAGGATTGCCAGTCCAAGGCCAGCCTGGGATTTATAGTGAATCCTTATTTTTTTTTAAAAAAAAAAAATCAAACCACTCTGGCTACTCTAGTCTCCTCTTTCTTCACAGCTGACCAAAAAAACAAATTCTCTCACTGACCAACTAGGATTTTAAGTGGTTCCAATATACCCTGTACTTCAGTTACATTTTCTAAGTGTACTTAAATGGCATCCCGTCAATATAAATCATAAGTGTTAAAGAAAATCCAAGAACAAAGAGGTAGTAAAAGAAACAAAACAGCAAAGAAAGGAGAAAAAGATGCTGACAGAGAATTGCTTCCAGGCCCAGCTGGTTCTTTGTGGCTAACATGTCCACCCAGGCAACATCACAGGACTCCAGCAGGGCAACGTAGAGAGAAAGTAGCCCTTCTGGAGACGGCAGAGACTCCACTGGCTTCAGAGGTTTTGAGGAAGTCAGAGAAGGACTTCCAGAAATGAGACACCTTTACCCCAGGCCACCCACAATAAAAGAGCTCCAGGTTCGGTCTGCTTATTCAACCACCACACCTCCTAGAACCATTTGCTGAGCACTTACTGCTTCAACCATCTTAATGTGTTATTCAACTTAGTCCTTCAACACCGTATCAGTGTGACAATAACAGCCATCTTCAGTATTTCCTTGGTTGTCAATGGTTGACCTGGTGAGGTTGGCCTTACCCTGTGCTTCTATAGTTAGACCCAATCTTGTGTGGTTGTGGTCAGAACAGTCTCCACTCCCTGTTGTCTATGGGCATTCAGTTCCTTCCCACTGCTAGCATTTGCTGCTGCTGTTCACGGCCATTGCAACGCCTTACCCTACACACACACACCTTGAAGTGTACCCTTATACCCTCTGTGAACCCCAGCAGACACAGGATGCTCCAGAGTACACCTGGGCCCTACTTGCCGTCACCTACCTGCCGTCTCCTAACACAGGACAAGTCACATTGAAGTATATAGTATATATAGTAATATATACTAGATTAATGTATAGTCAGATAACAACAGATAACAACAGATTGTGAAACCAGAGACCTTTGGTCTAATCACAGTTCAATTCCCTTGTCCCTTACTGATATAAGAGAGAACTAACAACCTTATCAACTTTTATAAAGTGCTGTAAAACTTAAATGGTATAATACACAGAAAGACCTTAGATCTTACTTTTAAAAATTATCTGAATTTGTTGCTACTCTTTATCCTTGTATATAGGTACCTATTTAGTAAATTCACATATTGAAGTTCCAATATCAACTAAAACTTAAAAATATAACATTTAAGGGACTGGAGAGATGACTTAGCAATTAAAAGCATATACTGCTCTTGTAGAAGATCTGAGTTCAGGTCCCAGCACCCACTACCTCCTGTAGCTCCAGCTCCAGGGACTCTGTCACCCGTGCCTTCTTCCAACCTACACAGGCACGAGGCATGTACATGTTACACAGACATGCATGTAAGCAGGGCACTCATACACATAAAATAAATCTAAAACTATATATACTATCAAACTTGACTCTAACTACAAACTAGAGAAAAGCACCATTCAGCTGGGGGAGGTGTGTCCACCATTTAAACCCAGGCTCAAAATCCTTTGCAGGTATGCGTTGCCAAGTGTGCATTCCGCAACGAGAGGATTAGTATTCCTAGTAGCCCTGAAGACAGCCACGCTTCCTTTCCATCTCCTCTATAACGACGTTCATCAGAATCGTGGGATTCCGTAAGACAGACCTAAATGTTTTTACTCACAGCCATTTTTATTAGAATGAGAAACTTCAAAGATTTCTATGTTGTACGATTGGGACGAGATAAACTACTCCAGACAACTTCGGGAATACCACGTGGCCCCTGAGTGGGAAGCTGCTAGCATTGCTGCTGATTCAGGAGATGCCGGAGTGGGAGGGTTTACCCAACATCAACCCGGAAATCCTTGGAGTTCTTAGGAGGTGGTGGTTGGTTAGGCACAGGCAGGCTCACAACAAAGAGTGACTAACACACATAAAAAGCATCAGCAGCCTCCATTTTGAAGGTGGTAAGCAAAATTTCCATGCGTGTGCTCGAGCCTCCAGCGTCTCACTCCAGCCCTGCTCCTTCCGGTTCATGGGTTTGGCCCTGTGGGGCCCCCGGCTGAAGGCAGTAGCGACTGCTTTCCCCACCAATCAGGCAGCTTTTGCTCAGGACCCATTCTGAAGAGTAGATCTGAGACCTGGATAGGATCCTTGGTTTCGGTTACAGACTGTACACACAGCCTATCATTCAGCAAAACATGCCACCTCCCCTTTCAAACGTCACCCAAACTCTACCCTCTCTTATCAGTGGCTCACCGGCCACCGGCATCAGTGACCATCCTCTCCCTGGACTCTAAACTCAGTCCGTTCCCACGCCAGCTCTAGGCAGATCATTTTCCTTCAAACATGAAACCTATCCCTCTCTGCTTTAAATCAACTGAGTAGAATAAATAACTACTAATTTTTCACAGCCGAGGAGGATAATGGTCCTTGCCAACTAACTGAATATGTCAAAATGGCTCTCAGAGGTGAGTCTGAATGTTTCAAACACAAACAAATGTCGTGTCTGAGATAATAAATATGTCAGTTACTCTGATCAGGCTATTACACATTGAATGCATGTATTGAAATGACACATTGGAACCCCTAAATATGTACAATTACAATTTTAAATAAGTTTAAAATATGTAAATCATCCCGTGAATTTTTCAATGCCCTTAGAATAAAATCTAAACGCTGTAGAATATCCTAGAAAACCCTACCTCACCAGGAGCTGGCTGACTTCTTTAACTTCTTCTATCATAATTCTTCACTGTTTCCCAGCCACCCTGGCAAGAACAATCTGACCGCCCAAATCATAGTGGCCACCCTCCACTGCCATCTCCCTGTCACGCCACGTGTTAATGTGTTTTCTTTCCTGATGGCACCTGTCACTGTCTGAAGTTCTTATGTGTTCACTGGTTTATTCTGTGACTGCCAGTTTCCCCCACTATGATGGACATTGTAACAAGGACCCTATCTGAATGCTTAGTGATGCATACTTACAAACAGACATAATATAGACCATTTTAGTACATGAATAAATGAAAACAGCAGTATATAATCTACAATTATATGAGGCTTAGGATTGAAGATAGAGCTCACAGGTAGAGCCCTTGGAAGGTTTTTTTGTTCAACTCCTCAGTATGGTCACATGTATACACACACACATATATATTACATTATAATACATTATGCATAATATATTATCCATAGCTCAATGCATGAGCTATTGATGTTAGATAAGCCATTTTTAATTAGCTATGCAATTTTGCACCCAAAAATAAATCTTTTTCTCTTTTCATAACCTGGAAAATGGGCGTAGTGATAATCCCAATCTTACAGAATATAGAAAAAAATGCATATTAAATACTTAGTACTATGCCTGGGGCACTGCATGCATAAAATAAGAGCTATGTTTTAGTGGATGATTAGTGTTGCAGTTATCTTAAAAATATTAAAACTAGGAAAATGGTTCCCCAAGACTGAACAGTGTGCTGTGAGATCCAAGGTTAAGATCATCTAACCATCCCCATTGTTCATTTGAGATACCTTTGAACAGCTTGACACAAGCTGGGCTCATCTGGGAATGGAGAACTTCAACCTAGAAGATGTCCCCCGTCAGGTTGCCCCATAGGCAAGTATGTCTGTGGGGCATTTTCTTGATTGAGGACTAATGTGGGAGGGCCCAGCTCACTCCGAGCAGTGCCACTCCTGAACAGGTGGTCCTCAGTTTTATAAGAAAACATGAACAAGCTATGAGGAGCAGTCCGGTAAGCAGCACTCCTCCAAGGACTCTGCTTCATCCCCTATCTCCAGGACCCTACCTTAAGGTCCTGCCTTGACTCTCCTCAATGGACTGTGACAAGGGCTACATAAACCCAAAAAAACCCTTGCCTTCCCAAGTTGTTCTTGGTCACGGTGTTTACCACAGCAATAGAAACCTCACTAGGAAACCCATCCAACTATGCCATCCTTTGTGACAGGAGCCATACTTCCCTCCTAACTCCCCTACATCACACAAATATGTCCCCAATCACTTCCTCTGTCTTCGAATCAGCAGGAGGGCATGTGAAGTAAGAAGAGAACATGGAGTTGGAGACACACGGTTGACTTCACATGCCAGAATGTTCCAGAGAATATTTACTGACTTACCAGTTATGAAAATAAACAGGAGTATGTGGTCAAGGACGGTAGCCGGAAGTTCATGCTCTAACACCTTACTGAGAACTTCCAGAGCCTTTTGTCATATTGAAAGCTCTGAGAAACCCCCTAGGGGGGAAGTTGGTACGTACCACATTTGACTAAGGGTCGTTTTTGGGTTCCCCGGAGCAGCTGTTCCTGGGACTCACTCTAAAAATGCTGTATCCTTTCATCCTTAAGTCCCAACACAACCCATCTTTAAGTGACAAAAAGTCTAAGCACATAGCACAGTCAGATGAGGTTATGAGGGCTCTGGTCCTTGTCACCCTTACAGTTCTTTGTGGCCATCCACATACCCCTCCCAAGTTTTCGATCAACACATGTTCAAAGGCATAGAAAACAAATGATTTTCTAGAATTCTGTAGAAAGCTACTTCTTTGCACATTTTCCAACCTACTTCCCATAGATTCCACCCACTCCTTTTGGACTCAACTTCTTGGAGCAACAAGACATAAATTTTTTCTCTTACTTTTTCAGTCAGAGAACCTAAACTGTCTCGTGGAAACTCATGGTTGCTGGAAGAAGAGAAACCCAAAAGCCAGTGACGTGTTCATCTGTAAAAGAGACACAGAGCACAGGGAAGTGCTGCAGATACCTGCCATTCCACGCCACTATTAGTGATGTGTAATGATTGGAAGATAATGGCTCTGTGCCTTTGAAGACTAAAATGATGAAGCTGTCTGTGCAATGACAACTGGCCAGTGTGAGGAGTCCTCATTTGACAGCAAAACAACCTGAATCCCTTTTATGAGGTATGGAATGTGTCTTAGGTAATAAACACTTAAGTAATTAGATGGATTTTATGGAAGCAGCCATAAACTGAAACATGGGGAAAATGCCTTGGCAATAGGGTTGACGCCCGGGGAGGTGGGTATATAAGAGCCAGGGCAGAAGTCGGGAGCATTCACACATCAACTGACCTCTCTCCTCTCAACCCAACCACAACCCAACTCCCAAAGCCATGGCTTGCTGTGTTGCCCGCTGCTGCAGTGTCCCCACCGGCCCTGCCACCACCATCTGTTCCTCAGACAAGTCCTGCCGCTGTGGAGTCTGCCTGCCCAGTACCTGTCCACATGAGATCAGCCTCCTGCAGCCCACCTGCTGTGACCCCTGCCCCCCACCCTGCTGCCAACCTGAGGTGTACGCGCCAACCTGCTGGCTGCTCAGCTCTTCCCACCCAACTCCTGGCCTGAGTGGCATCAACCTGACCACCTATGTCCAGCCTGGCTGCGAGAACCCCTGTGAGCCCTGCTGTTAAGCCCTACTCCCAGGTTCAGGGGCCTGGCTTCTCAGCATCCTCCTCATCACCTGCTCTTAACCAACTGCTTCTGCCTGCATCCAAGATTAATCAACCCCAGGGCCCAGGAACAGAAGCCCATGGACATGCTTTAGCTCCTCGTGTGTTGTTATTTTGGGCACAGATGGTCGCCTTCTCTCTTTTAGGCTCTGTCCCTCCTTTTTGAGAGCTACCATTTGGACTACTCATTAATAAAGTTCATTCTGGCATAGCATTCATGGCCTCGTAGCTGTTTATTTCTGTGTTTCCTCTTAGGGAAAGTAGAACGCCAAGCTCTACCTGAAAGCAGTTTGTTATACAACCCAAGGGCCCTCACACAGTGAGAAATCATTATATATATATATAATGTATAATATATATAATATATATAATATATAATATATATAATATATAATATATATATTATATATATAATATATATATAATATATATAATGTGTGTGTGTATACACACATATATATATGTAAAATGTTTATTCATTTGAATAACAACCATAATTTCCCCTTTCTCCCCTCCTCTTCTTTCCCTCTCCCCAAACCACACCCATCCACTCCTTAGGAAGGGTAAGGTCTTCCTTGGAAAGTCAACAAAGCCTGTCACATTCAGGTGAGGCACTACCAAGCCCCTCCCAATTGCATGGAGGCTGAGTAAGGCATCCCACCATATGGAATGGGCTTCAAATAGTCAGCTCATGCACTAGGGCTAGATCTTGGTCCCACTGTCAGGGAGCCCTGAAAACTCCAGCTGGTTCTTTTGTAGGATCTTTCCATTTAATGAATATTTTTGGAGCTATCCACTGTGCCATGTAGGATCTAGACATGTATATAATGTTCTAATTTTTTTATTCAACTCTTGTTTCTTCCTTGGTTAACTAAGCAAACAAAATGATCCTTATGCTGGCATGTGAAAATAATTTCTACCCTCTTACTCACAGTCAGCAAAAGTTTCAGGCTCACAATGGAGGTTACTTTGAAATTTCAAACTCTAAAGACAAGTCAATGCACCCACGGATGAGTCTATGGAGAGCTGCTCTCCTCACAGGAGGGCTTCTAGGAGACTTCATTATGCTAGAATGTGCCATGACTTTGTAATGAAACAGTAGAGTGTGGACTTCTCCCTAATCAACTTGACCATTTGTTTTTGTAAATTAGCTTCATAGACAGGCATTTTCTGGAGAACAAATGGGGAGAATGAGCCATCCCTTCCAGGCTCTGATGTCCAGGGAGGGAAAAGACATCATTAAATTATATCCAAGCTACTAAATCTAAGTAAATAGGAGCTTAAAATTTTGTATTGTGTTTTATTTTTCCCCTTTGGAGTGGGAAAATAGTAAATGTGAAAAAAAAAACTTTAGCATTTAGAACTGATTTGCTTGGGAAAGCTTAAAAGTGTGTAAGTGTGTGCTTGTGTGCACATATATGACCTATCTTGGATAAAATAGTTCAAACTGTATCAATAAGCAGAACCTACATAGCATCAAACATGGAGGAATCAAAGGCCAACGACATATAAATCAACAACACTACGGTAAAGACACTGGACATGAAGATGCTTTCATGGTCAGACATTGTCTTTATCAGAATTCTTATGGTTTGAGCTCCCTGGGCTATAATTTACATATTTACATCAGCTGAGCACTCATTGCTCAGAGATTAGTTGCAAAAGGGAATAAGCAAAAGTTCCTGCCCTTGAAGGGTTCTGGGGAAGAGGTATGGACAGTTGATATCTTTCAGAATAATCATTTTATGTGAATATCAACATTTATTGTTTCTTGTCCCCTTAAGTGAGGTCCTGCTGAGTTCACAATAGTCTCAACTGTGCTTAGAAGTTGACTGGCTCAAGTGGCTTATACTATCACGTCACTGAAATATCCATAAAGCATTAGGCCAAAGTGAAATATTTTTTATACTACAGAATTGGAAACAAGGTTCTGACAGCACAAAATATACGTTCCTCTTGGGAAAAAAAATCTCTGTGTTGACTACTATGTTATTTCCTTAGTTTTGATGAACAACCTAAATATAGTAAGATCTCTCCACAAAGCACCCAGATTGCTGAAATCTAATTGTATAGTTGAATAT
>JAQHUG010000032.1:3630896-3634821 GCA_028555095.1 Dicrostonyx torquatus | reverse complement strand
TGAGACCCTGTCTCAAGAATAATAGTAAGGTAAATAAAGAGCAATTTAAGACACCCAAAATTAATCTATAGCTTCCACACAGACACAAGCACACATGCATGCACACACATGCATGCACACACATGCATGAACATACATGCACAGGCACACACATACAGACAGTGGGGTCTTATTGGCTCTGGAAGCAATTTTCTCTGTGTACTTTTGAAAGTGAAATAAAAACCACAATTAAAGCAAAAACAACATGAAAGAGTACTTTATAATAGAGTGGAATTCCTAGAACACATGCAAAGAAGTTCTGCCTCAAATCTGCACCCACCTGGTTCCATACCAGAGGATTTAACGCACTGGAACTGCTGTTTGAAACAGACATTACATAATCATATGCTCCCTAAGTTTTAGTAGTCTTAACTTTCATGAAATTGAGACTTTCATAAATTAAGCAGATTCCGTATAACAGAAGATTAGATTTTTGTGGCTTCCTTAGCTCTATGCCTAAGTACAATCAGTGAGGTTTCCCAAATCATCATAATTTCCATCTCCACTGTCCTTAGAAACACAGGTAAGGACTGTGGCTATACTTTGAGGTATATAATACATGTAGCCTGAACAATGCCTTATGTTTGAGCCCCAACACCAACATAAGTAAATAGTAACAGCTTTTTTAAAAATAGCATAAGGAATATAAAATGGAAATATGTGAAGGCAAAGTTTGCATGTATGACCATCCTCCCTGAGTATATCCAATCTCGACAACTAATACAGGTCGGGCATGATTAGTGCTTGGCTAGCGATTGAACATTTGAGATAACCAAAGATCACAACTGAGAGCTTGACAGCCAGTTTCTACTTTGATCACAGGGCACACTTATTCTCATTGTTCTAGAAAATGAACACACATGCTTCACCCTTGGTATATACCTCTTTATCATGTAAGCACATGCTTCAAGCATACACACACACACACACACACACACACACACAAACATGTCAAGGTTGGTAGCCATTTTCATGGTGCCTAGTAGCACAAACAAATGCATGCAATTTAACGAGCTGTGGTGTCTATTTTTAAAGTAGACAAGAGCAATCAATTTTCAAAATCAAACCCTATGGAAATAATATTTTATGTATCTCTCATGAGCTCTACCTATAGTCACTGATGGCTCGATTTTTCGCTTTGGTTCCTAACTCTTTGAGAAGGATAATGTTTCCTATGGCCATTTGCTAAAATAAGGATTGTATGCAAGCAACATGTGGAAATGGCGTGAGTCCTGACTTAGTAACCTGAAGTTATCCTCCTTTTACAAGGCATAAAACTTCCTCAGTAAATAAGCAGCACTAATGAGATGTTTGTAGGGAAACTGGTACCCGTGGTGCTCGAGAAAACATCGGTGTGTCCTGTAAACACCCATTTGAAGGATGATATAAAGGTCTCAGGAGGGAAGGAAACGTTTGGAGACATCGGCCCTACTGCATCCAGTCTGTTCGTTCCTTCTCAGAAAATGGCTTCCGAGGGTTCCCCTGCATGCTGCTCTTCTGAGCCCTGTCCCACCGACACGACTTGCCTTCCCAGCACGTGTGCCACATCCAGATGCCAGACCCCGGGCTTCCTGTGCAGGGCTCACCTCTCAGCCGGCCGCCTCTCACCCTGCTACTTCGCCAGCAGCTGCAGCAGCCCGTGCCTGGTGGGGAGCTGTGGCTGGTGTGAGGAAGGGGCATTCAACAGCAACGAGAAGGAGACCATGCAGTTCCTGAATGACCGCCTGGCCGTCTACCTGGAGAGGGTGAGAAGCCTGGAGGAGAACAACGCCGAGCTGGAATGCAGGATCCGAGAGCAGTGCGAGCCTGATGCCCCATTGGTGTGCCCAGATTATCAGCGTTACTTCGACACCATTGAAGAACTCCAGCAAAAGGTTGTGTGTCCCACTCCCTAATAATGCTCTGTTTGTCATTCCTGATTTCTCTCATAGTTTTACTGGAGCAGGCTGCTTTATAGATGGAAAACACAGGGATTCCAGGAGCTAATATGCCTCCAGAAAAGAGGGCTGTAGATGACAGGGAATGTCTCCATATCAGCACTATTGAGTGACTGTAGAAATGGCATCTCTCTGCAGAGTTCATGATCCACAGACAGGGAGAAACTGGACTATAATATCTAAAATCTGTTCTGTATATATCATTGTATATTTATTTGCTTTAGCAAACAGATATTGAATACCCTCTATATTAGTTCACCTGGTAATCATTTTCTTTTTGTGTGTACGTGTGCATACATGCGGGGTTGGTGGGGGAAGTGGATGTATGTGTGGAGGGAATGTATGTATGTGTGAGGAGGCCTGAGGTCAAGGACAGTGCCTTCTGCTCCCCGTCTTGTTTTTTTTTTTTGAGACAGAGTCTCTCAAGGGAGCTGGAGTTCACTGATCTGACTGACTGGCTAGCCAGAGTCCCAAGGTTACTACTCTCTCCACCCTCACCCCCACCCCCAGGACAAGGGGCAACAAGCACACACTGCTACACTTAGGAGGTTTTTTGACATGAGTTCTGCAGGATTGCACTGTAAAGGCTCTACCGACAAAGCCATCTCTCCTTGTCCAATGGATGAATTCCTATGGCCATAGACAGAGATGCAACTCTAGCAAACACTCACAGCAGAGGAAACCAACATGGCTCAGCTGCCACTGATGACTGCAAAGCGTCTTGCCTTGAGTCACTTACAAAGGAAACCTTAAACCACAAAGATGGCCCAGCAGTGGACAGCAGCATTGTCCCGCTCATGAACAACCTGAGTTCAGTTCCCAGAATCCATATACAGCAGCTCACAACCACCCACGGTTTCATCTCCCGAGGACCTGACACCCTCTTCTGAGCGCCTAAGGCCATGCACAAGTCTGCACACACACAACTACACACAGACCCACAATCACACACATACACACAATCACACACACACCTAATTGGAAAAAAAATAAAATCTTTCTTTTTTAGAAAGAGAACCTCCTTTATTTCTGTATTTTGTTTCTGAATTGGCATTACATGGTTTGGTTTGGGTTTTTCTTCCTGGGATAGTTAACAGGAACCACAGGTTGAGAGCGATGGTATGCTAACTGACAAAGACTTCCATAAGCTAATGAATGCCATGGCTGTTAAAATAGACATATGAGTTTCTCCCAAGAGCTGCTGATTCCATGATGACTTACCTCTTAGATACTGTGCACGAAGGCAGAGAATTCTAGACTTGCCGTACAGGTGGACAATTGCAAATTGGCTGCTGACGATTTCAGGTCAAAGTAAGTCAACTTATATTTATTTTTTAAACCACGCTGTATTTTAGATGTGCATTTTGCGTGATAAGTTTTAAATCTAATCTGAAAATAATAATGGCTCCAGTGAGAGAGGAAATAATCCCTGCATGAGATATATTTTTAAACGGAGAAACTTCAACTCACCATCACTTGGGATGCAAGGGAAATGGTGGCATCTGGCTCCCTGGAGGCCTCAGGTCACTCACCCTGTACCCCAGCACTCCGGTCAGTGTTTAGCCAAGTCAGCCCCTCCCCTCTCTTTCTCTTGCTGGGAAAGGTATGAGAGCGAACTGTCTCTTCGTCAGCTGGTGGAGAATGACATCAGTGGCCTTCGTGGGATTCTGGGTGAACTGAACCTGTGCAAATCAGATCTGGAGGCCCATGTGGAGTCGCTGAAGAGTGATCTCCTTTGTCTTAAAAAAGACCATGAAGAGGTAAGCCAAGAGGCTTCTGGGACAAGGACGACAGGAAAAGTTCTACTGAGAGATTTCATGGGTAAACTGAACTGGGGCAGACACTGACAAAGCTGGAACGAAACCAGAGGCATGTCTACTGCGCGGCCCGAGTGCCCAGTGTATCTCAAGGTAGATGTGATAGTGTGTATCATTATGTAGCACCACCCT
>JAQHUG010000032.1:3618396-3628396 GCA_028555095.1 Dicrostonyx torquatus | reverse complement strand
TGAGATCCGCTGTGACCTGGAGCGGCAGAACCAGGAGTACCAGGTGCTGCTGGATGTCCGGGCCCGGCTGGAGTGTGAGATCAACACATACAGGGGCCTGCTGGAGAGCGAGGACTGCAGGCAAGTTCCACAGTTCTGCAGTCCCCAGAGTCCTAAAAAAGAATCCTGTTTCCTTGAGGTCTGACCATAGTTAACCCCTACTAATAGGTTTAGAGGGTTTTCTTTTTAAAAAAGAAAAGAAAGAGTGAAGAAAATGCCTGGCTAGGTGGCTCAGTGCATGTTTTCGTTACTTCTCTGTTTCTGTGACCAAATACAACTTAAGGAAGAGAGTTGATTTTGGCTAACAGTTACCAGTGGGCAATAGTCTGTCCTGGCAGGGCAGGATGGCAGCAAGCATCAGGCCTGAGAGCAGGAGAAGGGAGTTTAGAGATCATATATTCAACTGCAAATGCAAAGCAGGGAGTGTGAACCAGAAGTGGTGCAAGGCTATGAACTCTCAAAGCCCACCTCCAGTGACATACTTCCTCCAGCAAAGCTGCAACCACCACCAGAAAGAAAGTCACACCAATCAGGAACCAACTTTTTAAATATCTGAACCTATAGGGGACATTTCTCATTCCAACAACCACAGTGGGTAAAGGTACTTACTGCCAAGCCTATTAACTGGTGGGCCATCCCTGGACCTGGAACCTACATAATGGAAGAAGAGAACTAACTGACTCTATGGGCTGTTATCTGACCTGCTCGCTCGCTCTCTCTCTCTCTCTCTCTCTCTCTCTCTCTCTCTAAGTTTAAAAAGAAAAGGCTGAGGCTGAGTCTATGATAGTGGAAAAGTCCGATAATATCCTCAAGTTCTGAAACAGAATGATTTTCATAGATGACATTCCCACAAGAGGAAATCGGGACGGCACATGATATAACATTTGACAAACTACAGACAAGGGGTTGCACGGCAGTCCCTACCACAGTGAACGTGTAGCGCTACCGGAGGTGGAAGTAATGACTGTCCTGAGTCCAAATGGCACAGGCTAGAGGCAAATCCCAGGCCTCTCCTGAGCACCATTTGTAAAGCAAGTTGTGTTCCTGAGACAGCATGCTGCCAAGATCCTCTTGCTAAACTTAGTTTGAATTGATCTTGCCCAGGCTCCCCTGCAATCCATGTTCTACAGCACCCACAACAAGCAGCACATGTGAGCCGTGTTCAGCCTATGTGATTTGCACAGTTGAAAACTGCTGTGCGTGATATTCGATCTCCAGCAAGGTGGGTGGAGATTTGGTGCTGGTGCTCAAGAAAGAAGTCCAACCTCAACCAGGCCGCACTCAGTCGGGACACACGGGTCCGCCTGGGAGTCAAAACCTCAGCCTGGCACACCCAGTGCAGAAAGAGGGATCCACCCAGCTTACAGTGCCTGAAACTCAGCCCTGAGCGTCGGGGTCTGTTGATGATGTCTTCTGCCTTAAGCAGGAGTGTGGTATTCTCAAAGCCCATAAAGCATTCTTGTTAATCTCCAAATAAAACTTGTTTCATTCCTTTAGGATGGTTAAGTATAGTTTAGTGACTAATTGCCATTGATCATAATGGCCTTTTAACACAAGAGAATTTGTCTAAACCCATATGACTCTGGTTTGAACTTGCATAAATTCAAACTGAAAGTATCTTCAGTCCACAGTTAGATTAGATAATCTATGAGAAATGTTGCATATCTAAATAGATCAGATCTGAGAAATGTTGCATATCTAAAAAAAAGATATTTGTATGTATTTCTCTCAGAAATAAAATAACATTTATTTTACTTTTAATTCTAAGTGTGCAGGGTTCTCCTATTTTATCTTTTGCATATTAAACAAAAATACTCTCAATCCCATCCCATGAATGGCCACTATTTAGTCAGGACTTCCAGTTTTCTTCTTATAATTGGTTTTTCCACATTGTGGCAATTATACTTAACAGTTCATATGGTTATTTAATTTTTCCCTTATGTTATCTAAGCATTTTCATCCCTATTTAAAAGAAAACATTTTTTGTGTTCATCATTTTAGTGGTTGGGTTGCTTAATATATCATAAGTTACACCTAGGCATAAAAACAATTATTCTCGTACATTTCAAAAGCAAAGTATTCATAAGTGGTTTTTAAACATAAAGCAAAGAAAACCAGCCCACAAATTACAATCTCAGGGAATCTAGACAACAATGAGAACCTTAAGAGAGACATACACAGATCTAATCTACATGGGAAGTAGAAAAAGACAAGATCTCCTGAGTAAATTGGGAGCATGGGGACCTTGGGAGAGGTTTGAAGGGTAGGGGAGAGGCAGGGAGGGGATCAGAGAAAAATGTAGAGCTCAATAAATATTAACAAAAAAAAAGCAAAGTAGAGCCAGGTGTGGTCTACTGCAATTAACATCTGCAATCTTAGCAATCAGAAGAGAAAAAGCAGCAAGATTGCTTCCATTCAAGACCAGGTTTGTATGCTATGAACCTAAGTCTGGTGTCCATAGAGAGCTTCAAGGCTGTAGAGCAAGGAGTACATAGTGGGCTTCGAGACTATGGAAAAAGGCTATGCCTCAAGAAAGAAAGGGAGAGAAAGAAAGAAGGAAACATCCAGAAAGATTAAATACATACATGTTCATTTCTTTATTCTTCCTCCTAAGAGAAATACCCAGGATTCTTTTAACGTAATGTTTTATTAATTCTTGGAGAATTTCATACAAGAATTTGATCATATACATCCCACCCCTAACTCTACACAGACCTTAGTGTCCTCTGTTTTTTTTTTTAACCCACTTAGTCCAGTTGCTGCTGTCTGTATATTCACGAGTGTGGGGACACCTACTGGAGCATAGTCTGCCAACCAAGAATCACACCCTTAAGGAAAACTGACTCTCCCTCCTGAGGAAGACATTACTGCCCATAGCTCGTTGGCTAGGGGCGGGGAATTGTGGGTCCCTCCTCACTCCGTGGTGAAATGTTGACTGACTGGCATCCACTGATGCCATGAGCTGACGCAAGCTCACAAGCGCAGCAATCCTTCCATGCTCAGATGATGCTGTTGGCTTCTGGACTTCCGGCTCTTACAATCTTTCTACCATCTCTTTCGTGGTAGCCCCCTAGTCTTGGAGGCAACTTCATGTTGCAGATGTCTCATTTGTGACCGAGCATTCCCCTGACAGATAGTCTTTGCACTTTGACTAGCTGTGAGTTTCTGTGTTAACCACTATGCCCTACACAAAAAAACGTCTCTGATGAAGTCTGATAGCTGCACTCATCTGTGGACACAGAGATGTGAATTTAGAGGGCAGGCTGATAACATATCCATTTAGCAAAATAACGGCGGTAGATATGCAAGCTAACCAGCAGGGGTAAAGCTTCTGGTCAGTACCAATACGATTTCTCTATGATCTGTATCATTAAGTCCTGTGAAACCCTGCGATTCTACAAGAAACAAATATAATATGCTGAAAAGTGGAAGAAGCCAAATCATCTGAAGATTAGAGTCTCAAAAAATGACTTTGAGGTGGGACCCGATTTCCTTTTTGCCTCTTATATCCCAAAGCAGGAGCTGGGGGGTGTGAGGTAAACATCCCAGTGACATCAAGAAGTATAAACCAGAAAATGATGTGTCAATGGAGACCTTGAGCTCTCTGAATAAAGAGCCAGAAAGGGGACCACCTAGAAAGATATAAAACCTTTAGATACTGGCCACTCAGCCCAAACAAATGCCACAGGGACAGAAGATCACTTTGTCTGTCACCATGCCCACCAGGAAAGGCCAAGTGAAAAATCCAGACTTCCATCTTTGCCAGGCCATAAAGGCCACTGGAGTCAAGTCCGAGAAGGCTAAGGAAGGGTCCCAGGGCTTTCATTCTCACTGGGCGATCCTGAAACCTTCTCCTAACACAGTGAAGACTATGTGGTGAGCTTGGATGTAATGCCTCATTCTAGCTGTGAGAAATCTTCTTCAGGGGTGGTATCCAAGGAAGCCTGGAGATAAGCAACAACAAGGGCACACAGGAAGCAAGAAGAATTCGTTATCCCACCCAGCCAGGTAGTACCTGGGAAACGAGCCTGAAATCTCAGCCTTCTGGCACTAAGGAAGACACCTCCCTTTGGGTGTTAAAATAGGAAGTGGAGAACCTGGGACTCCATGCCTCTTTGTCAGCATGAGATAGTTTCTCCCTTTCCTTTCAAAACAATGTCAGAGAGACCTGCTTGAACAAGATTGAAATGACAGCCAGAGTCTCACAATATAATATCCAAATGTTCCTGTGTCTATCAAAATTTATTCGTCATTTCAGAGGCCAGGAAAATGTCAACTCAAGTGAAAAAGTGCAACCAATAGATTCCAAGGTACCCCTGGAGATGCTAGAATAGCCTGATGTGGGATTCAACAATGTCATCATAGAAATGCTTCCGTGACCGTGTTCTGACTAGCTTCTTCAGCAAATGAAACCCACAGCAGTGGCTCAGCAAAGATGTCAGGAAGAGCAAGAGGAAATTGCAGAACTGAAAAATGCCATCAATCCAAAATGTGACTCTCTGGAGAGGCTTAGCAACAGAACATCATTGGTGTGCCAAAAAGAAAAGAGAAGAAAATCTGATCACAGAACAGGAAAACGCCAACCAGCCTGAACAACAGAGACAAATTAACCCAGAAACCATGGAGCATTCTGGGGAGGTTTGGGACCAGAACAGAAGGGCTAAGCTTCATTTCTCCATCTCAGGGAGGAGAAGGAAAGTGGATGGCAAAGTGTATTCAAAGAAATAAAGGCTGAAACTTTCCCATATTTTACAAAAGACAAACAAATAGACTCGAGAAGATGCACCAACTTCCTAAAGGATAGATTTAGAAGCAAGAGCCCATGCACGATATATGATGACAAACTTCTGAAAAACCAAAGATCAAGTGTTAAAATAAGAATGAGAAATAAAACATCTACTGGAAGAAAAACTGTTAAAACCGTGGTAGATTTGACACCATAAACCATTGTGTGAGTTTTTGTCATGGAGACAAACACCTGGGAGGAACAGCTTAAAGATTTATTTCTGATCACAGTTTCAGGGTTCCAGTCCACGGCCAGCTGGGTCCACTGGGCCAGTAAGACAGGCTGAGAGTGCAGCAGAGGATGGTCAACTCATAGTGACCAGGAAGTGGAGAAACAGACAAACAGGAAGATGCACACCACCTCCAGTGACTTCCTGCAACCCGACCCTACCTACCTCTTCAAGTTTCCCCCACTCCTCAAAATCTTGGCACCCCATGGAGGCCAAGCCCTCAACACCTGAGTCTCTGGGAAACACTGCATATCCAAATCACTACAACCATGGAGGCCAGTAGGAAGAGGCACAATTTTTTTTTCAGATAAAAGAAAAGAAATTATCAACACGTATGTATTTCTTATGTTTATGTGCTTATAGATTCACTCAGAAGCGGACCGATTTAGAGGCTGGGAATGGAGCACAGTGGATAGAGAACTTGTCTTGCATGCTCAGAGCTCTGGATTTGATGACAGCACTGGACTTGGCGGTGCATGCCTAGAATCCTGACACTCTGGAAGTGGACAAAAGAAGGCTCCAGAAATCATACCTACTGTAACTACAGAGCAAGTATGAAGCCAGCCTGTATATTCAGTTGTAGCCACATATATGTGTGTCTGTATTTGTATACATATATATGTATCATTAATTTACATTAACTGTACAAATTAGTGGATATCATCGCAACATTTTCGCACATACAGACAATGTATTTTGATCACACTCAACACCCTTATGGACCCTTACACCCTCCCCCGGATCCCTTTCCTCTTCTCTGTTGACTTTCATGTCTATTTATTTCTAGATTCCACACACTTATGAAAGAAACACAATCCCCCACCACAATCCCAAGTCTGACTTATTTTGCTTCCCTGGTGATCTCTAACTTCACCCATTTTCCTGCAAATGACAGCATTTAGGAGATTGCACAGAACTAAGATGGCCCAAAGCTTTGATGTTAATTTCCTGATTTTGCATCTGTGGTTTAATTAAATAAGATGTAAGTACTGGGGAAGCAGAGCTCCCAGGTCCTTGGCATGTCTTCCTCCTGACTTCCTGTGCATATGAAATTAATTATTTCAAAATCTAAATTTTTTAAAAAACTCAGTAGACAGCTAGAGGATAATTCTTCTTTTTTTATAGTTCTCTTTTAAACGCTCACAAAAAATATACTAATAGCAGTTAACATAGGTTTAAAGTAAAATCAAATTTCAGACCGAAAACTTTATATCAAACGTATTTAGATGACACAGCTCTTCTAACAATAGAAAGTTGTGGAAATACTTAAAATGCTTTCCAGACAAATTAACATCCCAACTCTAGTATTGCTCTGATGATAAAACTGGTAAGAAACACAAAGTGCAATGCTAGAAAATCGCAAACTACAGCCATTTGGAATGTTCCAGCAGATACGCGTCTTCACAGGTTGTTTGGCTATCACCCGCCTGTTCTCTGTCTTCATCATACTTTTGTTTCAGCCGTAAGATTATAATATATAGAGTATTATTTATATATAGTTAATTTCAATGTATCTTATATAATGTATTTTTATTTATCATATGTGTATATTTCTGTTTGTTTAACATTTTTCTCAGTACCTATAAACACTTCTTGGAGAACTATATGAGTTTCCCATCAGAAAGCTAGTCATGGCTAACTCCCGCCATGCAAGACAATTGTATGGTCAGAAAATCTGTTTGTCTTTGGAAAATTAGAGGCTGTCAGTAGTCTGGACACATATAAAATCAAAGTAGGAAAGTCTTTATCATGGGTGGTCACTTGGGGGACCCTACCCAGTTACCTTTAGAAATTCACAGCCCTTTGCATGGTATTAAACTGGCACTATTCTAATGGTTAACCCCAACTCCAACCTGTTTTTTTAAAGCCCCACCCACCCCACCATTTACAAATGGTGTTAAGGTTGGAGAGTCGAGCTTTTTTGGCTATGATAGCCCACTTGCGCAGGCCGAATGGCCATTCCTATCTCCCCACAGTGATTTAAAATCTCTAAAATTGCAAGACCTTTTTTATCTTACCTCACAGCCATATAATTACATTTGTATAGCAACTCAAATATGCTTTTTAATACTGGAAAATTAAAAGCCAATATCTATGACTGACACGAATCTAGATCATTATGCACTCTCCAGCTCACCCGACACCCTACAACAAATTCATGATGCCAATGATGCTGATGATGATGACGACGTTGCTGCTGCTGCTACAGATGATGGTGATAATGATGGTGATAAACCAAGAGCAAATTATACACAAAGAGCAGGAACGTCAGTCCTGGGAACCTTAACATCTCAAAACAGTGCTGAGGGGCCTTTCTCCACACGCATTTCAGCACTGAGCACGTGCGCATTACGCAGTAGGTACTCTGGATTGTCAACCATTTAAATGGCAATTTGCCTCTGGACTGATTAATAAAAATTCACCCAGTGAAAGGTAGAAGGTTTCTCATTTTTTGTTAAGAATATAATGTTTTCATAGTATTAGTAATTCATTTATGAGGATGCCTGTAATTTTCATACTTAGTGTTACATAAAAACTATGGCAACCTCTCATCTATAAGCACTGACACACACACACACACACACACACATACACACACACACACTTGCACCCTATGGTCCATAGCAGCACACCAGAAGGACTCTAATGAAGAACAGTGGCCCTGAACCTCAGCTGTAAGAAGTATTCATGATCTGTGGAGCACCTGCTCCTCTCAGTGCGTATTTAGGACAGTCAGGTCTTACTTCACAGCGGGAGTTATGTTTGGATAATATGTTGCTAGGCAATATCTTTCATTTTGTGAATGTCAGAGTGTAGTTATGCAAACTTAGGTGACTGGCCAGTCAGGCCTCTTGAGGTAATAAAAAATGTGGGAAACATAAGCTAACTGAGGCTGCTGCGATGTAACACAGCATCCTACTTTAATGGAGTTTCACAGTTGTTTTGCCTTTGAGACAGGGTATGGCCATGTAGCCCAGGCTCTCCTCAGACTCACAATCCTCCCAAGTGATGGAATTACAAGCATGCACCATCATTCCTGGTGAGCATAAGGCTTTATAGTAAGCTGTTCTATAAGTAGAAAGAATGTATTCTAAAATGATCATTAAAGAAACAGGATAGTAGATCGATGAACGAGTGAATAGTTTATAATCATGCCCTACATGTAATTGGGTGTGCTATAATGCGTATAGCACCAACTGTTTGCACCAGCATCAGCACAAACACTGCAAAGGACATCACAGTGGCCACGGTGTCACGGGGTGATGGGAATTTTTTTAGTTCCAATGTACTATGATCCCATCTTTTTCTGTACAGTTCATTGCTAACTGATAATAATTTTTATGTGAGACATGATTGTGTTTGCAATTCGAGGAGCCCTTACTGGCTCTACAGCAGGAGGCCCTGCTGAGCCCTCAGCTACCCACCACATGCTGACTGTTAAGCCATCTTCCTCTGTCCCGCACAGCCCCACACCCAGAGGTCTTTGTGCAGAACACAGCTGTGAAGATAATGCCTGCCGCTTCTCTCAGCTTTGCCCTTACAGGAGAGACGTTGAACTTAAACTTTACTACTTTAAAACCCCAAAATTATAAGACTGAAAGAAGAGAAAACACATAGACGCCCAGAACTTGGAACATACTTCCTCAGCACCTCAGATGTGTTCCCTGCACCAAGATCTTGACTTCGGGTCTGGATAGATGGCTCAGTGGTTAAGAGCACTTGTTGCTCTTTCTGCAGACAGGGGCTTGGTTTCCAACACCCACGTGGTGACACGCAACCACCTGTAACTCCAATTCCAGGGGATCTAATGCCCTCTTCTGTCCTCTGTGGGCACCAGGCACATGCACGTTGCACAGACATACATGCGGGCAGAATACTTGTGATTTTAAAAAATCAAAGATTTGATAACATTTTGTCTGTCATAGGACAGGAATATCCATCTTCCCATGTGTCCCGTAGAAGAGAAAAGCTAAGCTGTTCTTTGGGATAAATGGAATATTTAAGTGTGATGTTAACAGAGAACACTGTGAAATGTAGATTGGACTCCATTACCCTTAAAACATTTTATAGATGAAAAATAGCTAAGAAAATTAAGGAGTCACCGGGCGGTGGTGGCGCACGCCTTTAATCCCAGCACTCGGGAGGCAGAGGCAGGCGGATCTTTGTGAGTTCGAGATCAGCCTGGTCTACAAGAGCTAGTTCCAGGACAGGCTCAAAAGCTACAGAGAAACCCTGTCTCGAAAAATAAAAAAGAAAATTAAGGAGTCATAGACTGGGTGAACACTCACTTCATGTTCATTTCTTATTAAATATGAAGTATAATATATTACATTTTAAATATATAATATATAAACATATATATGTTCTGAATTTCTCATTTAGTGTGTTTATAATGAAATTCTATTCTCTCTAGAAGTGAAACAAAGACAATATATTAACATTATATATAAACATATTTGCATTTTGAATTAGTACATATATCAGTATCTTTCTGGCAAATTCCCTTTCCTAGGACATCTAGTTAGGCTCCCAAGAGAAATGACTATATGCACACACAGAGAAGACTTGTTCAAAACATCTCACAAAGGCTACCTTCTTAAGAGACGCAAAATAGAAACAGCCCAGCTGTTCACACAGAGCAACATCTCAGGGGAGGCGGTAGAACAGTACCCAGCAGCAACGGGTTATCAGAGCACGAGTGAATCTCAGATACCTGAGGAGATGAAGATCTCAGGGACAAGGAAGTATCAACAATATGATTATATTTATACAAGCTTCTAGAACACACAAGGCTTGCCTACAGTGTTGAGTGTCTGATGTAGGGGCCACTGTGAGGGGGGTGATTTAGCTGAGGAAAAAAAAAAACATGAAGGAAGTTACAAGGCTGATGTCTGCTATTCTGTCTCTTAATCTGGGTGATGATTGTGTGAGTGTGTGTGTGTGTG
>JAQHUG010000032.1:3600224-3617690 GCA_028555095.1 Dicrostonyx torquatus | reverse complement strand
GTGTGCCACCACCGCCTGGCCAGTGTGCTTTTATATCAGTTCCACAAATTGATTTATTACTTTCAGGACCAAAATAGGAAAGTCGGGAAATTAGTTCTTCTCTTCATCTTACTGCCTCTCTCCTTGCAAGCTGTTTCTCTCATGACTCACTTCCTTAGTTTGCGCAATCAGACAGATTCCCCTTTGATTCCTGCAAAGCCGCAATCCATCCATTAACTCCCACTGGACTCTTCCATATCTTCGTTACTACGTCGTCAGTTTTCCTTTCCCTGTAAGCACGTGTGTTTCCCACCCATGAAGTCCCTCTTCCTCATAGTCCTGAAGCTCTCCTTCCACAGAGGGGCCGGCTGCCTTCCCTTCATCGTCACAGAACAGTGGGGATTTACCACCATCAGTTTTCCCCCGCCTGCTCGCTTGGTTTATTTTCAACACTCTGGCTATGGCATGGCTAGCCTTCATAACCTATCTAGATGTGTTTCTTTATCAGTCTTGAGACAGTCAACAAGCAAAATTTTGGGGACTCTTAAGATAGCCGACAAACACAAGAGTTGAACATACAGAACATCTTAACGATTCCTGTGGAACAAATTCAAGTTCTTGGTTGCCTGGCAATAGTTGCCTGCATGCCCTTGACCTAGCCAGCCTTGTCCTGTAGTTCCTCTTCATTCTGCCTAAGCTGCATCCTCAGTCATCTTCTATGCTCTTCCTTCCTAGTCCCTCCACTGAGTTTTACTGTTGGGAATTTCTGCCATTTTCCCTTATCTGTGTGTTTCATGTCTGCTCCTAGGGAGACAGCACTCATCGTCACTGCATGGTGATCCAGAATTGTCCCCAGAGTGTAGTTGACAGTCTAACTGACTTCATTATTTTCCCCATTGGTTTTAAACATTCTGTTTATCACATACTAAATCCAAATCTGCTTACGACTCTTTTCACAGGATGTGCAGTCTATTGTATTGGTCTGACTATTCACACATCAACAACATGCTATTTTAAGTATTAAAGTTTTGCATTTTATTGTAATATCTTGAAAGGGCTATTTCTGTTTGCCTGACTGATTCCTTTCATAAATCTTCAAAATATCATATCTGGTTGAGGAAAAAGACATTTATTTTCGAGAGGATCTGAATACAGTATTGGTATGTGAATTAAATTAACACAGATACAGTTGAGATTTGATTTAATGATGTAATCTATGTTTTCATCCAAGAGCACACATACCTTCCTATTTATTTCGATTTTCTGTCCTTAGGTGAAGTTAAACATGCTGCTCCATGCGAATATTGTACCTTTGAAACAAAACCGATGGCTATAATTTTGTTTGCTGCTACTGTTAAGAATTATGGGGTGCCTTGCAAATGTGTCCATGACCTAACCTCGGAGCCTGTTATATATTATGCTACATGGCAAAAGGGACATAAAGTTGCTAATTATATGATTATGCTGGATTATTTGGGTGGTCCCACTGTACTCACAGGGTCCTTAAATGGGTCAGAGAGGCGGAAGCTGTGTCAGAGTGGTATGATGCTAGCAAAATTCAAGGGTCCCTTTTGGTTTTGAAGATGGAAGAGGACCACAAACCAAGGATGTTATATTCATCAGATTTCCATCTCTGTGGGGAGAAAAATACTTATGGAACCACCTTGAAAGAGGAAATGTTTGTTTCGGCTCATTCTTATAGAGGTTGCAGTCCGTAGTGAGTTGTCTCGCTATGGAGCACATCCCAGTGGAAGTGTTTGGTGGAAGAAGCTGCTTGACTCATGGCAGCCAGGAGGAAAGGGAGTGTGCTGGTTCGTTTTTGACACCCAAACAGCTATTGTCATCTAAAAAGAGAGAACCTCAACCGAAGAACTGCCTCTGTCAGATAGACCTGTAGGCATGTCTGGCGCTCACTTTCTTGATTAGTGATTGATATGGAGCAGTACCACTCCTGGGCAGCTGATCCTGAGAGGTGTAAGAAAGGCAGCTTACCATGAGCCCGGAGAACACGACCTCTGTTTCGGTTCATGCCTCCAGGTTCTCTGGCTTGAGTTCCTGGCCTGACTTCCCTTCGTGATAGACTGTAAGATATAAGATGAAGCCAGGCATGGTGGAGCACGTCTTTTAATACCAGCACTCAGGAGGCAGAGGCAGGCGGATCTCTGTAAGTTCAAGGCCAGCCTGGTCTACAAGAGCTAGTTCCAGGACAGGCTCCAAAACTACAGAGAAACCCTGTCTTGAAAAACCAAAAAAAACAAACAAACAAACAAACAAAACAAAAATATGTAAGATGAATCTTTTCTTCACCAATTTTGCTTTTGGTTGTGATGTTTACCAAGGCAATAGAAAGCAAACTAGGGCAGAAAGGATGGCACTAGGGCCCAAGATCCCCTTCACGGACATACCCTCATTGATCTAACTTTCTCCTTACCCCCTAAAGATTTACCATCTCCCCATAGCAACCACATTGATTGACCAAGTCAGTGACACATGGACCTTTAGGTGACATTAATCTGAGCATAGCAAGTGTGGGTCACCTCTAGAAGGTGGGAAAAGTGAGACAACCATTCTCTCTTACAGCCTCCATGAAACACTGGAATCAAATAACTTCTTAGAAATGATGAAATGCTGTTTTCCTCAGAAAGAACACACCTGCCTTCAACATCAAATCAAGTCCAACAGAATTCATGTAACATGCAAACATTGAGCAATAAAATGCTATAAAATATGGACTGTGGGCAATCAAAACCTTACCAGTGTCTTTCCTAAGAAGCACCTTGTTAGATGTGAACCTATCAGGGAAGCTCTAACATAATCCCAGCAACTGGACCTGCAAAGCCCTGTTTGAGCATTTTAATCCATATACGCCATGTCTGAGTGATGAAAATAGGGAACTGAGCTGGGCAGATCAAAACCAAAGTGAAATGCTGGTTTCCGAGTTCTCCGATAATTATCAGATACTAACAGTTTCCCTTTTCTGGAGAAGAAAGGAAAAGAGGGTTGGACTCATTCCCGGTGAAGCTGAATGTCAGCTAGAGAGGTCAACAAGCATCTAAAGATCATAACCCACTCACGTCTGCTTCATAATGGCTGCTGGGAAGAGTGTGAGGGCAGCTCCTTTTGAAGGCCCAGCGTGAAGCTCTGGGCCCGATGACAAGCAGTAGTTGCGATGGGTAATAACTTAGTAACCACCTAAACGCACATTTTTATGAGACAAGTAACTCTTCCCAGGCGAGTAAAAAGCAGATTAATGAGATGTTCCTGTGGGGTTCGACATAAACATTAGAAAGGAAAACACCCCACCTCTTGTGTCACCACCTGGAAGGAAGGCTATATAAGCACTTCAAAGAAGAAAAGCCACAGGCTTGGCATTTAGGACCAGTTGAGGGTGCTTCGGGTGGTGACCACAAACTCTGAGACGACCCGAAGCTGGACACACACCATGGATACCAAGGGCTCTACAATCACGATTTCTTCTTCAGCTGCCCCCCAAAACTGCCCTGGGAATACAAATTTTCAGACCAGGTCTTCTAACAACAGCTGTTGCCATGATGGCCACTCAACTGGCCATGCTAAAAGAACTCCCCAGGGTCAGGGCTGTCAACACACCCCTTGCCTTTATCGCACCCCTAACTACTTGATAAGAGCCTATGACTTCCATCCCTGTCTGGAAGACTGGGGCTGGTGCAGGGATGGCATTAACAGCCACGAGAAAGAGACCATGCAGATTCTGAACGAACGCCTCGCTAACTACCTGGAAAAGGTGCGGATGCTGGAAGGGGAGAACTCGGAACTAGAAGATAAGATCCAGAAGGAGTGTGGCAAGGCCCTCCCTGTCCTGTGCCCCGACTACCTGTCCTACTACACTACCATTGAGGGCCTGCAGCAGAAGGTAAGAACTCGGCAGAGTGCTGAATCAAACTATGAGTCAATGATCTCTAAACCATGGTTATCTGTTAGATTTCAGTCTTTCTAGAAACTTCTATGCCTGCAGCAGAAGGTAAGAACTCAGCAGAGTGCTGAATCAAACTGTGAGTCAATGATCTCTAAACCATGGTTATCTGTTAGATTTCAGTCTTTCTAGAAACTTCTATGCTGATATATTTTTAAGAATGAAAAAACAAAGAGGCTAGCTGTTGTGGTACACGCCTTTAATCCCAGCACTTGGGAGGCAGAGGCAGGTGGTTCTCTGAGTTCAAAGTCAACCTGGTCTAAAGAGTGAGTTCCAGGACAGCCAGAGCTCCACAGGGAAACCCTGTCTTGAAAAACCAAAATAAATAAGGAAGGAAAGAAGTAAGGAGGGAGGGAGGAAGGGAGAGAGAGCGGGAGGGAGAGAGGGAGGGAGGGAAGGAAGGAAGGAAGGAAGGAAGGAAGGAAGGAAGGAAGGAAGGAAAGAAGGAAGGAATTCCTTCAGTGAAATTCATCATGAGATAATACATACGTGTTCTATATCTTTTTTTATTGTGTGTTCTGCCATTTTATAACTCAGGATTGAAAGCTAATAAGATTTCAATGGCCATATCTTAAACAAAAATAAAAGAACAGGGCCCTGAGAAGTTACTTTGCTTTTTAAAGTTTCCAAACAGTTTTAGCTCTTTATCTGTTACTAACTATACTGGGACCTTTAATATCCATGTTGTCATCTTCATGGTATTTAAATAGTGTGTCTCTATACCAGACCTCAGTTTCCTGTCCAGCGATTGCTGCTACACACCTGGGTTTACTCAATTCTTATTTTTTTTCAACAAATATTTACTGAACACCAGCAAAAATGTTCCAGCCACCATTCTAGACTCTGAGAAAATCTGCCTCGACTCTTTGCTCTTTAGTTTGTTATAGTAATGGGGGAAAAATTAGAAAAAAAAGGCAATATTTTCACAGAAAAAAACAACATATACAGTATTTTTCACGTCTCATAAGCATCTCTCTGAAGATTCAGGAAAATTCTAACTAGTCTTCTGCTAACTGGAACACACGGTTCTTAAAGTAGGGGATCTTGGTGTTCGTCTCATTTGTGTGTTCAATCTCTTAATTCTAGATCTTGTGTACCAAGGCTGAGAATTCCAGGCTGGTCTCACAAATTGACAACACCAAACTGGCTGCAGATGACTTGAGAGCCAAGTAAGCCTGCCCAGCACTGTCGCCGGTGATAGGGTTCACCCCGAGACTGACTTAAACATTCCCCGTGAGGCTGTCCCTGCATCCCGTAAGCCATAGCCTATCAGCATCAATCCAGAAAAGACCTTCAGATTCAAGTGATTGAGATTAGCAGACCTCACACTGCACACAGCACCTGCAGGGATGGCAGACAGACCCACAGGATTGTCCTCAGGAAGACAGGTAGGGTCAATAGCTCACAACCTTGTTCTAGGCAAGAAAACCTTGGTATAATGAGGAAGGAACTTACACAAAAGTTTGTAATATGAGACAAAGCCAAAATAACAAACCAAGCTTCATGAACCCAAACCCAATAGCTTTCTTACACTGTGTCGCCTTTGGGAGCAAAGGAAGGAAAATAAAATCTCCCTCTGTCTCCAAAGACAGCAAGGTGGCACAACTCTGGCAGACTAAGTCATGATATGAATTGAATGGTTTCACTTCTACAAAGAACAAAGTCTCCCATAGAGACACACTCAGTGAGCGTCCCAGAGGAGAATGAAGCCAGAAGTTCTGATGAGCTTGCCTTGTACGTCTGCTTTCTAATGCCTTTTTTGTCTTTCTGGCCTTTAAAGCTACGAAGCTGAGTTATCCATCCGCCGGCTTGTGGAAGCCGATGCCAAAAGCCTGAAGCAGATCTTGGATGCGCTGACTCTGAGCAAGGCTGACCTGGAGGCGCGAGTCCAGTCTCTGACAGAGGAACTTCTGTGCCTCAAAACCAACCATGAAGAGGTGAGGAAAAGGCCAAGAGTCAACACAAGTTAACCCCTGAGTTTAACGTCAGTTTCTTTGAGTTGTGTATAACAAAGTGTATCCCCACTAGACACGTCTCCATTTCTTAGCCATGATTATACTGCTACAGACCATACCATCTAATGCCATGTGGGTAGAATACTCTCCATCGTCCCAATTTTCTCATCTTCACTAGCTTTTGTAGAAATCCTTGAACAGACTTCTGCCACCTCCTATTAGAAGAAGCCCATTCTGGCACAAGCCAGTTCTGGCACAAGTTCATACGGGCATCATGGAGATGGTGGTCTTTCCATACAATGCCCACCTCCATGTTACTGCTTCCATTTTTCATCCTTAGCAATGATCTTAAAATTTATGAAACTCTGATCTTGTTAGTCACAAGATCTTTTTCTGTGCATATTTGTGCACAGAGTCACACCTGAAATCATCGTAGGGTAACTCAATAACACCTATAAATCATGTACCCCTTTGTTGTGGGCTGTTTTCCAGACCCAATTCAACTAAATTATTTGTCAGATTGAAACAAGAACATGGTGGGGAAGGATCATCTATTCACTAAACACTGTCACATTCTTTCTCTCTCCATAGGAAATCAATTCCTTACAGGGCCAGCTTGGGGACAGAGTCAACATTGAAGTAACAGCTGCCCCTTCCATTGACCTAAATCAAATTCTACAAGAAATGAGATGTCGGTACGAGTCCATTGTGGAGACAAACCGTAAAGACGTAGAACAGTGGTTCAATACACAGGTAGGGAGAGCAAACACGTCAAAAACAATACGCTGACATTTCTAAGAGTCCTTCTGCGAGTCATGCTTCCTTGCAAAACGCCTGGAATCATTGTGTTTCAGATGGAGGAACTGAACCAACAAGTAGTGACCAGCTCTCAACAACAGCAATCCTGCCAGAAGGACATAATAGAACTGAGACGTACCATGAGTGCCCTCGAGGTTGAACTGCAGGCCCAGCACCGAATGGTACCCAAGAGGTTTTACCAAGCCTAACCTTACACTGGTGGCAACAGTCCCTGGTGTCTGAGTGTTCCACTGTTTCCCAGGCTGTTTCCCTGTTGGTTAAAGGGTCTGTGGCTAGAAAAGAACTGCATGGCCAAGTCAGTCTTGAAAATGTTGGGTGAAACAAAGGTTAGCCTTTCCACAGGCTAGCCTGCAAGGTGGTTCACACCATGGATCTCCAAGGAGATATGCAGCACTCGGCATTCCAGAACTTATTTGACTGTGGAAGCTCTTTCTCCCCCGGGAGTGTGTCGTAGTGATCATGACCCATGGAAAACCCTTTTGGAAACCCCAGGAGAGCACAGGATCTGTTTTATGCTAGGCATTACTATAAAGTATCATATTGGAATTCTGAAACAAAGTTCTGAAAGAGATGGTGTAAATCATTAGCCAACTTTATTGATGAGGTTCCAAGAACGTGGGGGACTTTCCCAAGCCAGATCCACACTAAGCAACTGTCACACCTAGTTCACAGATAGAGACGCTGAGATCTAAAAGCACTGAGTGACCTTCTCTAAGTCACCAAAGAATTGAGTTGGGATCAAATCTCAGAGCCAGCAACACCTCTGCTTC
The DNA here is from genome assembly GCA_028555095.1 of Dicrostonyx torquatus. NCBI lineage: Eukaryota > Metazoa > Chordata > Mammalia > Rodentia > Cricetidae > Dicrostonyx > Dicrostonyx torquatus. Next base: position 3,610,215 of record JAQHUG010000032.1, on the reverse strand, counting down.
CTGAGACTGCATCTCTGAAATAAGATAATGCTCAAATGTCCTCTAGGAGGGGCATTAAGAAAACCTTGCCCCAAGTTTCATCCAGTGATGTTGGCCAACTCATTGAATGTCATTTTTCTCATCTATAAAAACTGAGAAAATCATATGAATAACCAGGGTTATTAAAACCTAAAATCGCACGATTATCTTACAAGAAAGAACTTGACACATTCGAATTCCAATGTTCATGTTTTACTTATAAAGGAATTGACCCATTGAGGGAAATGCCTGTAGTTAAACATTGCTCACTTCCTTTGAAAGGCTCAAATGCTGGCTGAATGACGTATGATTTTAATGCCTGAGCTTCAGTAAAGTGAGGCAGATTTTTTTTTCCTCTCTCACCAGAGAGTAAGAGATTAAGTGGCAAACTGGACGGTGGGGGTGGAGTTAAACAGAGAGATAAAAATGAGAAGAAATAAAGGAAAGCAATATTATCATTTTTATCTTGGGGTATTTGGCTAGGAAGTGATAAAGGGCTTAGAGAGCCATTAGCACGGTCACAAAGAAACTATTGTTTAAATGGACTTGACAATGACCTAAAGGGAATTTGAAGGTAGTCGTCATTTGAATCTTTCTCCCCTTCTGTAGAGAGATTCCCAGGAGTGCATCCTCACAGAGACGGAGGCCCGCTATACAACCCTGCTGGCCCAGATCCAGGGTCTGATCCATAACCTGGAAGCTCAGGTGGCAGATATCCGGGGTGCTTTGGAAAGACAGAACCAGGAATATGAAGTTCTGCTGGACACCAAGTCCCGGCTGGAATGTGAGATTGCCACCTACCGAAGCCTTCTGGAGAGCTTTGATGGCAGGTATGTAAAATTAAAACAACATACATGAACAAGATACACACACACACACACACTCCACACACATGCAAGCACGCACACATGCAGGAGGGGTGGGTGTGGGGCATCAGAGAGCTGTGCTTTGATCTCCTTGTCAATGATGGAAAAATCTGGATGGTGATTATCAAATATTCCCTAAAGACCTACAATTGTAACATAGTCCCAGTTTGAGATGCCAATGGAACTAAACTGGTTTGAAGAACAACATACCGAATTAGTTCCTTATAGGTTGCATCCTCCTAAGACAGCAGTTCTTAACCTCTGGGTGAACCAAATAACCTTTTCACGGGGGTCTCCTAAGAACTCAGAAATATCAAATATTTACATTACGATTCATATCAGTAACAAAGTTACAGTTATAAAACAGCAATAAAACTAATTTTATGGTTGCGGGGTCGCCACAACATGAGGAACACTAGGAAGGTTAGAACCATTAGTCAAAGATGAACATGGTACTTGGCTGAAATGAAGAAAGGACAACCCTGGTCCTTAGGAGACCGCAGAGCTCAGGCTGAAACCCCCAGCTCTCTAGCTGTTGCTCTCCACCCCAACAGGAGCATGCTGACATGTGTGTTTCAGGATCCTTTCTTTTACAAATAAACTCTCTGTTTCGTTTTAATGATAAATAAGCCAATCAGCCCATAAAGAACTCAGCTAGCCCTGAGTTCTTTGAAATAATACAGGCCAAAGGAACCCCACAAAAGCTTCATTAACATTGCAAAGGATATGACTACCCCAAAAGAACCAGTCGCCTCTGCCCACTGTGCTCTCTTTATGGGCATGCGCACACCACACAAGTGCAACGCTAACTGATGCTTTTACTTTAAGGAACTACAGTATGCCAAAAGGCCACCAGTTATCCAATAAAAATCACATATTGTAAGAGTGTCCTACAAACTGCTGGCTACTCCAGTTTTCTAAAATCAAACAAACAACAACAACTTAGAGACATTCCAAGGGTTCTTTGACACTTTCTGGTGATGTGCTCAGGATTCAGGTCACCACTAACTGTATAAAAAAATCTCCCCACCCAAAAAAATTATCTAACTCATCTCCGTTTTCCAGATAGCAAGCCCCTCCACTTGCTGCACACCCGTGTTGATCTACTAGTTTAGTTCCCATTATGTCCACTCTGCCCACGCAAAACTAAAGTTCAGGAGGGCTGACTGGTTCGCCCAACATCGCCCACCAGCAAACAAGAGAGCAGAGCCCTGCCCCTGCCTTTGACTGCTGGTGCAGTGTGGTTCCCATGGGGCTAGAGTTATCCCAGGTAATACTTCTCAAGCCAGGAGGCTGTCTTCCAAGAGATCTGCTCCGATTCTGGTTCTTCTACTAACCACAGCACAAAATGAATGAATAGGCATTTAGCAGTGCTTATTTTGAGTGACAAGTATCGAAAACTTAGCCACTCCCATCTTCTCCATAGCTAGTATTGCCCTTCCTTAATCACTGCTAAACTTCTGTTGTTGTTGTTGTTGTTGTTGTTGTTGTTGCTGCTGCTGCTGCTGTTGCTGTTGCTGTTTCTACTTAGGCTTCCCTGTAACCCCTGCACCACCACATGCGAGCCATCCCGTCAGGCCAGAGCTATGGAGTGTTTTGCCCCAGTTTTTACATCGTCTTCACTCCCTGGGAGTCACAAGCCCTGCAATGCCTCTGGACCTCCATCCCGGATACTGGTTAAGATATGCACCCTCACCAAGGAGATCAAAGATGGGAAGGTCATTTCTTCTCACGAGCATGTGCAACCTTGTTATATCACCAGACTCGCCAAAGTCTAGCATCCCAAGGTGATGAGAATGACCCACATACATGAAAGAGAGGCCAGTGTATGCTCCTGTCTGAAAGGTTTAAGAAACCCCCAGTCCCTTAAGGTACTTAGTTTCTTACTACTACAGTGGGTCCCCATCTTTTATTCTCCTTTCCTGAGTCACTGCTACCAACGTGATAATAAGGCACATTTCTCTGGAAGGATATTTTGCATTATCGCTGGGATGGGAACTGATTTAGCGAGTGCCCACAGAGACATCCTACATTGCCACGTGATGGACAGGCAGGTTTTTCTTTTGTTTACTCAAGCCTTGTTTATCTCTGTGCCTCCGTAGAGCCAGTCAGACAAGTTCTGGGATTGGTTTTGGCAATTGGCACGTGAAGGTAAAAAGCCACAGCCTTGCCTTCTAGATTCCATCTTTGGATATAGAATGAAGCCAACACAGGAGCAGAATAAATAAGGAAGACTAAGAAGTCTTGTTTCCGGGAATGGCGCAATGACAAGCCTGCATCCTGCTGACCTTTGCTACCTCAGCCATTGTTTATCTGTACCAGTACATATTCCCTTCACCAAAAGTAACCGTGGGGGTCCGGGGGCTTCCCTGCATGATCTGCACTCTTCCCCCACCCTGCCTTTCATGTTTTATCCCAGGTGGGACTTAAACTTGTGATCCCCCTGACTCTGCCTCTGGCTATTTGGGATTACAGGTCTATGCCTTCACATGTGGCAAATATCCATAGTCTCTGAAGCTGTGGGAGCCACAAGGCTTTTCTCCAAATAGCTTTAGAATCAAGGCTGTATGGGATGAATCTAGAGCTCTCTCTATGGAGTCATTTTGAAGCAATAGCTTGGGTCCTTTCATTAAATGTTGGCTATTTCTCTTTCTATCCCTTAGGGTATGGGAGTTTGAGCTGCTTGTTTGACAGGCATAGAGCTGTATTTCTCAAGACATAAGGCCTGATGGGTAACAATGACAAAATAGCTTAGATCCCTGCTTCAGTCTGTCTATCAGAGAAAGATGGAAGTATCAGCCACAGACTTCCCAAAAGAGCATTAGTGAGTACTCCCTGCTTGCAAGCAAGCTCCAAATGCCGGCAGCACCTCATTCTACACCAGCCAGCCTCACAACTTTTAGGACATGACCACAGTAGGGAAGACACTCTTTGAAAAAAATTATTGAAGCTTTTCAGAAGTATTAGTTTTAAAAAAAAATCTAAATCAAACACAAAATGTTGAGTCCAAAGACCCGATGTCCTAAACCTGCCCATTTCCTATCGTAACCCTGCACAGAGCATTCAGCCTTTCAGCCTTCTTCAAATTGATTTCCTTGTTTGTTCAATGAGAACCGTGTCTACTTCATAGGGCAGTTGTGCCCATGCTGTGCATGATCATTGTGTATGTTTGTCATTAGCTACAGCCTATGTTTCTTTTGTCAATTTAAAATTGTTTTATTTTAAAATTCTTTCTCTGTGACTTTAGTTATCCAGTCATGATTTGGACATTTTAACAATGTTCAGTGTTGGGGGAAGGAAACAAAAAAGAGAACATTTCCTGTGATTATACCCACAATTATATTAATAAAGCATTTAAATTCTTAAGAGTATGTATCAGATGCCAGTTGATGCTCACACCAAAGACACTTGCCTTGTTGAGCTCATGGTCCAGCCACATGCTTCCTCCAGACAAGCAACAGCTTACACAAAGCAGGCAGAATGCAGAACTCCCAGGAAGATCTCTTCTGCTGTGAATTTCTCACTGAAATACACAGAGTAGCTCCTGTCAGCCCCTCCCTGCATAGTAGCTCAGCCTGAAAGATGGAAAGAGTAAAGAACTGGAGCTCAGAAACCAGGAGCACCCTCCACCCAGTCTGTGTGTGACCTTGAGTAAAAGCGATTTACCCACATTAGCTTGCCTGGCATATAATGGAAGGGTTCAATGGGCTAATGAGGGTGACCAGGCTTTGGAAATAATGTGTAGTGCTAGGCAGAAATGAGTTCGTAGTCCCTAAGTTAGAGCCTAGGCATGTGTCGTTTCCATCCATGGTGGTTTCCTTTTGGTTTGACTCAGTGCTAGGCCAGGTAGATCCTGTCTGGTATACACCATCAACACTAACTGGAAAACCATTTGGCAAGAGGTGAGAAAGAGCTACTCACTTTACTCTGGGAATTTGATTCTATTCAAACCCAGGGTTTAGGAGTCACTAACCTTGAGCTGATGGGGTAATGACATTCTCTGTTTATGCCAAAAAAAAAAAAGAGAGAGAGAGAGAGAGACATCTTTCTCCTACTCCAACCAAAATACCCTCCATGCCACCCATGCTAAAATTAAAATATTATGACCTGCATAACAAAGAGAGAATCTGACACCTCAAGGGTCTATAAATTTTAGTTGTCTCCTTAATATAAAAACATGTAAAAATAATCTTCAGGATTTTGTATATCTATGACAAGAAAAGGCAGTACAAAGTCCAGATTTTTTTTTTGAGAAAACTAAATAAGTATCCTATCTACAGTCAAGGTGGGTGGGGGAATAAAGGACTCTTTGTGTGTCTGTTGTTTGTTTTTTTACATACTTCAGTAAAGGTCAGCAGTATGAGAACCTGAGTTGGGATCCACAGAACCAACACACAAAGCCAGGTGCTGTTATCTGCACCTGGAATGCCAGTGCTGGAAAAGTAAAGACAGGAGGATCTCTGGAGCTTGTGGCTAGCCAGCCTAGCCAATCAGTGAGCTACAGGTCCAGTGAGAGACAGGTCTTCTAAAAAACTGAAATAGAGAGAGATAAAAGAAGACACTTGACATCATCAAGTGCTCTTCCCATGCACTCATGCATATACAAGAATGCACACACACACACACACACACACACACACACACACATGCATGCCTTCCCCCATTATTTTAAGTGAGCACAATAATTGTGCAGTAATGAGGATCCATGGTGATCTTTCTGTATGTGCAGACATCATGGACTAATCATCTCCATGTGATCTCTCTACATATACAGACAACATGCCCAGATCATCTCCATGTGATCTCTCTACAAACACAGACAGTATGTACTGAACATCACCATGTGATCTCTCCACATATGTAGACAGCATGCATGCATCATCTCGATGTGATCTCTCTATATATGCAAATGGTATGCACTTTTAGACTCTGACACTAGCCCGAGAGATGATCACATTCACAGACCTCTTCCACTTGTTTGTCTACTTGACTCTAAGCCAAGGTTAACCAATAATAGTCAACACATTATCAAGTGCTTGAACTCAAGTGATGATCACACAACCACCATAAAGTAGCTACTAATAATAATCTCATTTAACCCCTGAAGAAACCACCAGTTACTGAAGTTAGCAGTCAGTGCCGCACAATGACGAGACTTAGTTCCAAGTACTTTAAATTCCCTCATTGAATTATGTATTATGTAATCTCATCTAGCAGAAATACACAATAGCACTGAGGCCATTCATCCAGCGTTCTCCAGCGTTCCGTTCCCAGTCCTTGTGCTGCCTCTAATGAGAAACCATTTAGGAGCCTTGTGTCATCAGCACCAACCATTCTCTTTACCCAAGCTCATGGGCTGAGTGACCTTTAACATTAGAAAGGTATTTTGTTAGCAGCTAGCTGCCTTTTTCATATCACAGATAGAGAGTCTAGGGACCAGATGAAAAAACAATTGGTTTTTATCTAACTCTCTTCTACTTCACATCCTAACACATCTGCTCCGGACAACAGTAAAACCCAAAAAGGAGATCTAAAGGAACCAACCATGAACCAACTCCAAGACACTGACCTCTGGTTCAGTCCCAGAGGCACCATTTGCCTTCTCTCCATTTATTCTTGAGTGCTCATCATAGACTCTTCAAATCTAATGTCCTGCTTGGTTTATCTCACAAAATGTCATAGTCACATCTTGCTGTGATGTGACTCACCCTGTTGTGTCTAGTCATTTATCTATAAACAGCACATGATGCCAGAAATAACATCCTCAAACCCCTTCTCCAAGTATCTTTTAAAGGATATAAATGATATCGGTGCTCTCTAGATTATTTCTAGCAACTAGCTACTGTAGCATCTTACTAGGAACTCCCATGATTCCCATGCAGCAAACAATGAGAACTGTATCTTACTGTAGGCGGAAATGAGCCATTTCTTGACTATGTTTATCCTTATCTACTACTCATTTTATTTAAAAAAAACAATGTTTTTATAATGAAAGGGCATTTTAAAAGTAAATGCCCTCTTCAAATAAGAGGGAATGAGGAGAACAAAGTTCAGAAACAAAGGAAAGTGTGTCACACACACACAGACACACACACTCATTTTAGGAAGAATTCATAGGCTGAGTCAATTGGCATCTACAACGCAGAGCCCTGGGTTAGCATCATCGCAGTCAAGCCTAGAATGTGTACGTTGTTTCAACACTGTAATCAAGTGTCTTTTATAGGAAATGAATCCTTCACCTATTTGGCTGGCTAGAAATACCTGGTCAATGTGTTCATGAAGGATTCACAGCTTCGTGGGAACTACCCACGCACCCAGCCAAATGGGAGCAACCCTGTTTGGCAACATTGGAAAGGCTTGTTTTAATTGGAAAGAGCCTTTCAGGTTGAGCATCATGCTTAGAGGGTTTTGCTTAGGCAATGCCTTTAAGCTCTAGGTTACCATTTCCAGGCATATAAGGATAACATAGAAAAGGCCAATTTTCTAAACATCCCAATGTCACAGAAGCAAAGTTTGTGAACAAGTTTTCCTTATTGTCCCTTCTCAGAGTCCGTTCCCTTTCCTTTTCCCTCCCTGTCGTCTCCACTCCCTAGCCTTCTCCTCCTTCTCTGTCTGACACCATGAAGCAGCCGAGGCAGATATACCGGTATTGCCAGAAGAAACTCTCCAAGGTTGCAAGTTCTAATATTTCTAGGGTGAAAAGAGGTCAGGGGTTCCTCTCCCTGTGTCTTTCTCAGTAGAAAAAAAAGTCAAGAGGACCTTCCTTCTTAATCAGAAGCAAAAGTCTGATATCATAGCTCTGTATGGCGGCCTAGTGGGACCAGCAGGTGCCTTGGGTGTCACCCTGGAGAATGTTATTCTACATTTGGTATCTAAGGCCTTTGAAGAAGCCACTTAACCTACTGATCCAGAAAATTTGGGAAGATACTTCATTTCTCAGAAGGTGTGTCCTTGATCCTAGAGAACTATCTACCCCCACAGTAGGTAAGCGTACAAGACTCCTGGCTGCACATCAGTGAGGACTTTCAATTGGCCTATGTTTCCACTGACCCACTAGAAACAACATGACTATGCCCTCCCCCTTTACTGTCACCACCCAAGAAAAACCTGCCCTACATTCCAGCGTGACCTCTGTTGAAGAGAGAAGTCTCATGGTGGACGGCGAATAAAACTATAGCCTATGCTAGAGGAATCTGTAACCTGAAGAAGCAAAGGAGACTAAGGCAAAGATCCATAACAAGTGCTCTAGAAAAATCCAGAAGTGAGGCATTAGCAAAAGCCAGTAGAGAACTTGGTCATGTCTGGTCAAGAAGCAAAATCATGGATTGATTAAGAACAAATACTAGCCAGTATTGTGGTGGCACAAGCCTTTGATCCCAGTGCTCAGGAGGCCAAGGCAGGCAGATCTCTAAATTCAAGACCATCCTGGTCTACACAGGGAGACTCTGCCTCAAACACCAAATGCAAGGAAACAGAGACCAAATATTTGAATCTAGACAAGCTGGATCTTGATTTCCCAGCTGTGAGATCCCATACGAGCTATTTAAGTTTTCTCATGCAACTTCCTCGTCTCTATAATGGGGTTAGTAATGGCATGTACTTCATAGTGTTGAGATGATGACTTTAATTAGTGCATGCAAAACACTTAGAGCATCTTAGACACCCCATAACATTGTTCGTAAGCTGTCCTTATGATGTTTTGAGGAACTTACACTCAACTGGTAAAACAATCACACTAATACTAACAAGTTATCTCACTTAAGCAAATGAACAATAGAAAAGCTGTCCAAAGCCATCCCAACCACCTCCTTTCAATAGAAAGTGGAACCATGGAGTGGCCCATAGTAAAATAGAGCACAGGTCCAACTCTTCCAGAATGCATGGAATTCAGTTAGAAATGCCTTTATCTATAATAACTAGCCCTCCTATTTCCTGTTAACCAACAGTAAGAAGATGCCTCTTGGTCAGAAAAAAGAGGGAGACAAGCTGGAGTCAACCCTGTACTTACAAGATCATTTTAGAAATGAGAAACAGAAGGGCAGTTCATATGAGTCTGTCATATGAACTCGTCCCCTAGCACAGTTTCTACTGTCTGTGTTCTTCATGGTCTCAGTGTTCCCCAAAACCCAGTTATGTGGTTATAGGGAAATCAGTAGGAAGAATTCTACGAAAACTTCAGAGTTAACAAAGACAGCTAACCTATAACCAAAATCATTACCTATGTGCAAAAGCCACAGTGCCTCTTGAAGCCAAAAATAGAAAGAGCAGGGAAATTATAACTTGATTGAAAAGTATACCTCAGACACTATTCTAAGTACTTTGGATGTATTTTCTCACTTAATTCTCTTGATTACCCTGTGATGCTACCATTATTTGCACTGCTAATAGCTGAATCAAGACTTAGAGAAGTCAACTTCTCAATGTCTTGTAACTAGGGCATTGTAAAACCAAGATTTAAACAAATTCACATCTTTTATACTCCATATGTCCAGTTGTGGGAAATAGATGAAGTCCTGGGTGAATGTGTATTGTTGACAGGAGCACAGCCATGTCAAGGACCCCAGTGTCTCAGACCCATGGGAGTGACAAGTCCTTGGTCCAGGGAAGAATGTTAACAGTTTGTGCAAAAAGTATCAACTAGCTTCCTCCTCCTTGATGCTCCCCTAAAAAGACCCCCTACCCTATGGAGATTAGCTGACCCTCCTCCTGTTCAGCTATATATATTAAATGTGTTCAGTGTGTACCTCCATCAGAATGAGCAACCCACCTGATCCCAGCCTTTCATATGTGTGTCTTCCTTCATTCCCCCATTGTCCTCGTTAGGTCAATCCCGAAGTGTGGAGGTCACAGCATCAAATGATTATTCAAGCTTGCTACTGTAATATTTGTCAATTAATCAAAGGCATGAAGGTTCCAGAAATGCTTTCCATTGAAATCTAAGAAAATGAGCTGAAGGGGAGTGGTCTTGGTCATTTTGGCTTATAGCCACGTCCCGCCATTAGCTAATTATTCCGCCCCCCCAATTAGCTGTTAATTAATTAACGGGGCTGGACCACAAGGTCCCAAGAGGTATAAAATGATAGGCCCACGTGGAAAGCGCTCTCTCT
>JAQHUG010000032.1:3561204-3598463 GCA_028555095.1 Dicrostonyx torquatus | reverse complement strand
GTATTTTGCCCCTAGTAAACTGTGTGTCTCAAATAAACTCCTACACCGAGCCCTCCACACATGTCAGCATGTGGTTCAGTCCAGGAAGGAATAAGGCAGAACAAAAAACATTCAAACTTAGAGCTGGGCAGTACTTCAGACCTCGTGCCTTAAGATCTGGGATCTCTCTTATGGCTTCATCTTTGCCCAATTAATTAATGAATCTATTCTCATTCATAATGAAAAAAGGTGCTCCGAACTTCAGGTGAAAGCTATTAGGTGCATATACTTTGCCTCCAGGTGGTATTGCTCTTGCATCCTAGCTCACAAGGCATTCTAAAGGTATTATTGTGAGTTGGCTTCTGGGGATGACTTGGGTTCTTGGACACTGATGCAATAGTGCTCTGAACTCACCAGCCTGAAAGCAGATACAGGCTGCTGTAAACCAAGCAAAGGGCTATGCCCTGGAGACCAGAAGCCTGCACTAGACAGCATCCATCCCACCTCATTCTCGATGTAGAAGTTGGGTTGTTGGACTCAGGTAGTTTATTGCTTGAATAATGGCTCTCTTCCCTACTGGCTACAAAGCTGAGAGCTCTTCATTGGAAAAACAAGAAGAAAAGGGAAGATTCATCTCCAAGCTCCTTCATGAAAAGTGCAGGGTTAAAAGAGTAGATTCCAGACATCCATGCTTCCAACACACAACTTGTGGTTTCAGCAGCAATGTGGCTTTTCAGAGCTGTAGAGGACTTGCCGGTTCAGTCTTATCTCACAATTAACAGGACACAGAGTAATAGGATGGACAGGCCCAGGATCTCTTTAAGAAAGATACAAATTGGATGACAGGGACAGGTGACAGCAATGAGGAAAAGCAAAATTGCATGCCCTATGGCCACTGAGTAAAGAAAGCCGAGAAGTCATCTGGGGCTCACCCAGTCAAGACAGAAGCTCCAGGTCACAGACAGTATGGCCATTGTTGCAATTACAGCACCATCTCTTCATATTAATGTTGAGCCTGTGTAGTAAACAGCAATTAGTGATGAAGAAACCCGGGGCCCAGGTGGCCCTGTCTGAGAGGAAGGTCCATAAAGGATTTTGAGAGCTGTGAACCAAAGATGAGACTGGGAGGGAATGGGCTTTAGTCAGAATGAAAAGATACACAATCACTCAAGTCCTAATTGCGGTGCCTGGGCTGTCCAGGATATTCAGAAACAGCCTCGACTCTGTGTAATTCAACCTTTCCTAGAAGAATGAGTTAAATGGAAATTCCACATCTGTGTGATGTCTTACAGAAGTGCATGTTCTAATTTTTTAAATGCCTATAATTTGGGTAACTCAGGATGTGGGGAGTAAAGCCGCTATGAGCATCTGTGCTATTACATCAGTAAAGATTCATACTAGACACAGGTGTTGAATTTTTATTTTACTAAAACAGAAAATTCTAATCACTTTAGTTGACTTCTTGAAAAAAACAATCACTGGAGCTCCTTTTATATGCATGCATACACACACTTTATATTCTGTACTGAGGCTAAACCAAGTTACCACGGACTTAGTGATTCAAACCCACATTGACTTTTTATCTTACAGCTGTCTGTTTTGAGCCCAGCATGGGCCTCCAGGCTCTAAGACCAAGATATCAGCAGAGCTAGGTTCCATTTTGAAGGACCCCTGTGAGAATTGGCTCCCTTACCTTTTCCACCTCCTAGGTGCTGGGAGCTGTCCTTGGCTTGTGATCTCCTTCTGCTGTCAAGGGGGAGAGCGCATCACTCTGAACACCACCTTCCTCTCCTCTCCTTCTCAGACACTGAGTGGCGATCCTTTCTCCCTTCAGCATCAGAGATGACGCGGGGCCCTCCTAGATGACTGAAGACAATCTCCTGACTCTAAGGCCAGTTGATTAAGAACTTGAATTCTATCTACAACTCTGGTTATCTTTTGCCACGTAACACAGTCTGTTGGCAGGATCTGGGTGCTAGGATGTGGACATCTGTGAGTGGGTCATATTCTGCCTACTGCACTTACACTTGCTAATCATAAACCAAATGAGGGGAAGGAGAGGAGGAAGAGAGTAGATGAAAGGAGGGGAGAAGCACAGAGAGGGGAGGGTCAGGAAGGGAAAGGATGGGAAAAGAAGGGAAGGAAGGGGAGGGGAGGGAAGGGAAGGAGAGGGGAGGGAAGGGAAGGGAAAGGATGGGAAAAGAAGGGAAGGAAGGGGAGGGGAGGGAAGGGAAGGAGAGGGGAGGGAAGGGGAGGGGAGTGAAGGGAAGGGAAGGGAAAGAAAAGGAAGGGGAACTGAGACCCCATTGTTATCTCTCAAAACCAACACCTAAACTGGATACTATATATACAGCAATGAAGATATGTGTGTTTAAATCCTCTGGCCAATCAAGTTTCCATGCAGTCCTTCAAGCCTCGGGAAACACAGCCAATACACAGATAAAACATATTTAAGGACATATTGTAACTAATAGTTTGCAGGTGTAAACATATTCCATAACCTTCGGAGGTCACCTTGTTATGGCAACAATAATAGCAATTAACATTTATGGAGCATTTATGGTGTGTCAAAAGGTTAAGTGTTCTCTGTGTGCTTTTTCTAGCAACTACTCATTTTACAGACAAAGAGCATGAGCCCGTAGAGGCTCTTAACTCATTGGAGTCATTGGGACAGTGGCAGAGCTAAGATTCAACCGTAGGACTCTGTGACTCCAGGCTTTGCACTTCCAAGCACTGTGCAAGAATGGGCTATTCCTTTTAGGTCATAATATAGATTTCAAAATAATTGATTCTCTAATAGACTTTGTAATCTTGGGGCAAAAGCAAAGGTCTGAAATGCTATCTGAGTCTCTCTTGGCTTTTTTTCCCGATCTCTCATAATTCTGGGGGAGATAGGAAAGAAGAGGTCATAACCATTTAGAGATGACAAAGGCGGGAGACTAGAAAGAAAGCAATGATCTAACAAAAGCATGTCAGAATAGCTGTCACTTGCTCAAAAGTTGCATGGAAAATCCAGGTTCCCAAGGAAAAGCTGTAAGACAGGTTTATTATGCACCACCCTATCCTAATCCACAGTTGTTGTAACACAAGATAACACAGAGAATGTTCCGGTAAGTTGAATTTTATTTTAATGTCTTCTTTGTCATAGCAGGAACGTGGTTGAGGTTAAGGATTCCAGTCCACCATCTCTGCAGATTTCACTAAATCATTCTGCTGCCAAAGGTCACAAGTCAATCACCAAGTGCCCTTCTTACTGTCCCCACATGCTTCTTCCTGCTCTCAGTCACTTTTCACATGGCGCAGGAGCTGGCCATATGACCACGGCTCAGCACTGCTTCCTGCGAGCTTCCTGTGATTTCCCATGACTCTGACGCTGAAGAACAAAACACACCACAGAGCTGGAAGAGCCTGGAATCACCCCCCCCATAGGTGTCTGTTGTTCTTTTATTACTTCCTATGAATACAGGAGCCACACTAGGCAGTATGCGAAAACAGCATCTTGAGGCATCCCTGGTTTTGTCCAGCTCTGTTTTCTTCTCTATCCTCTCTGCTCTAGCAACTCAGCACAGGTGTCTGGGTGACATTTGTGGAATGAATGAATGAATGAATGGGAGAACAAAGCAATGAAGCTCTCCCTCCCCCTCCCCATTTTATAGAAGCAAAGTTTTACAGAGTCAGCCAGATAAATGTCTGCATTTCAGGTCCCAAAGTTTCAAGTAGGGATGGATTCTGGTACAAAGAGTAAAGCAGGAACTCTCCCCAGGACCCACTGGCCCTGATACAACAATAACCTCTGGGCTAAAGGTAAAACCTACGAGAACAAGAGTTTAGGCCGATTTCATGAGGTAGTGCCTCAGCCAACCAACACAGGGGATACTCAGGACGTCACATGAGGGTGTGACAACAGAAAAGGAAAGTAATACCCAAGGAGCGTCGACGCTAATGTGCTGGTTAGCTCAGGGATTATTCATGACAGCAGCCTTTGTAGAAGAGATTTGTGTGATTAGCTGCCATGCCTGCCGGATTAAGGAGAAAAGATGGAGAAAAAAAAAGAGGATTGAAACCATTCTGGTCTTGCGATGGCACACCCCACCCACCGGTGGGCATCTGCCAGTCTTACTTCACCTTCAGTGAACACAATCACCTCAGCAGGCCTGGCGCCATGTCAAAGCGGTGCAAAGGGACTCTGGGTTTCTAAAGCCAGGCTTATGGCATGGCGTCTTGCCACTCCTCTCCAAAAACTTACACGGCTGCAACTTCTGCTGTCTTCTCTGGAAGGTTCGGTGTCAGCTAGGTGTCAGCAGGATGGTATAGCCCTTCTTTTAGGGAGTGAAAAGGAAAAGGATGCACAGAAACATCTGATAGACCAGACCACTCCTCCTTGGCATAGACCCAGGTATAGAGTGACAGATATGTTGTCCAGAAGACAGTGACAAAGTCACCATAAGGTGAAAAGACCTTGGCAGTCAGGAAGAGGGTGGCCTTATTGTGCAGGTGATGACACTAAATTTTTGTATCTCCATGAAAACAGGCAAATTCTAAACTAGAGGCATAAAGAAGTAAGGTGGCACTGAGCGCCCAGGACCAGACCCTTATATGACAGGTCAGATAGCTGGGGAAATGAAGACTCCAATTGTAACTTAAAAGCAAGAGCCCTTGCCTACCTGCAAACCTGTCCCACCAGTCGTCCTTCCTCTCCTTTCATTACCATTCATTTGGCTAACATAAGTTGGAGGACATAAAACATGAACATGTGATCCAGTAGTATATTCCTATAAAACATGAGATTCCAAAAAATCCTTAGTAGTCAGTTAGTAACTAAAAGACAGTGTTGGGGAGAGAACCCTAAAAGTTTTGCATCGATGGATTCTCACTTCTCCGTGGCGTCTTTTTCTTTTGAGAGTCAAAGTCATGGCGAACTATGCTGTGATCCCAGCCCCTGGGAGGCTGTAGAAGGAGGACCTCTGGGTTCAAGGACAGTCTGGGTTACACAGTTAGATCCCATTTAATAAATAAAGACAAAAGGCAGATGTCAGGGAATACTCCAGCACCTCTGGGGTCAGATGGGGGAGAGAATAAGAACAAGGGAAGAAAAAATGACATACAGTTTCATATGTATCCTATGAAAGTGATCATATGAAGTGACATGGGCGTTTTGTTCCCCTGTGAACAACAGGAAATACACAACACTCGCAGTGAGGTATGCTCGCCAGAAGAGCCAAACCTAAATCTACTAAGACTACTTGACCTATTCGCCAGCTTACAGAATCACAAGGGTCTGGTGATGGTGCTTTTTTAAAACTAATCCAAAATTTAGGGAGATTCCTCAGGATCTGAGTTTCCAGCTATTCTTTCTGGACACTAAACAGAGCTCCCCACTCCTTCCCAACTGGATCTCAGTCTCAGGCCTACTGTCAGCAGGCCATAGGGCAGCATGTTCCCTTGTAACCGCGCCTGCCCACAATTGGCCTCCTTTTCTGCTCGTTTCGTCTCACAAAGACTTCTCCACACTCTGTCACGGCTTGAGATCCTTCTCAGCACCAGCCTCAGCAATCCCTCCTGCCACAGGCTGGAGCTACTGGGGAATTAAAGATGAGTCAGACAGTGCCCTGCTAAGTGGTGGGATAACTAGGCAGTGGTTTGCCATGTGGCATGTGCAGCAGACATGCCTTTCAGTCATGTTTTCATGTGTCCAAATTGCCTAGAACACATCCGCGGGCCTTAATGCTTGCTGGTCTGGATGCTGTGCTTATCATCCCACTGCATTAAGGTTTACGTTCTCTTCCTGGATTCTGGTATCTTTACCTCTCCCAGATTCTTATCGTTCCTCTTAAGAGCCCAGATGCTATTTGTTGATGGTTACTTGTAAGGCCCTGCCCACTCCGTAATCTGTGAGTATCAATATCCTATAAGTAAGCTTCAAGTTATTTCTTGCTTTTGAAGATAAAATTGATTGAGGGGCTAGGGGGATGGTTCAGAGGGTCCACACAAGCATGAGGACCTAAGTTCAATCCCCAGTACCCATGTAAATGGCAAGAGGGCATGACAAGCCTGTCTGTGATCCCAGCACTCAAAAGGCAAAGAGAGGAGCTCTCTGGGGCAAGCTGACTAGGTAGAGAAGCCACATCAGAGATCTTGGGGTTAACTGAAGATTCTTCCTCAATATGTAAGTGGAAAAGTGGTCCAAAAAAGGCATCCGATGTCAACCTCTGGTCTTCACATGCACACACATGCAAGCACGCATATACACATGCATACATACATAAAAATCAAACTAAGGCTAGTTCCCAGCATGATTGTTTCACTCTTACCACTTTATAAAACTTCCTTCAGTGATCTTAAAGCCCTTTTGCTCATGCGCGGTTGGGGATTTTTTTTCTTTTGTTTTGCTTGTTTGTTCTCATCCACTCACCACGACACACAGAAACAATTCGGAAGCAACTCTGAGCCAACGGTGTCCACCCGAGTCTGACATAGCTTACTGAATGCTTCACTGCTACCTATTGTCTCCTTCTACTAGACAAACAGAAGTAGATGGGAATCAGTAGTTTAAGGATCGCAATGTCTAGTCTGTTATCACCATCACCATGGTTACTATGCTTACTGTGTACCTTTTTTTTTTATGTAGCCCTTTCAAGCATAGGATAATGGCATAGGAATTTTGTCTGGAGTTCTACTGTCACTTGTTCTGAAATATCACACACAGTAAAAATATGTTTGATGATTATTATGGCCATTCTGCGCTATAAGGAGAAAGGTGTCCTGAAATGCTTCATTGATGGGACAATGATTGTCTTTAAAAGGCATAAACAAGCCGTGCTCTGGGTCAGGGCAGCTCCCTGCTGGCTTCTGAGATGCCCACATGCAACCCCTCCCATTCCCTCACCACCCAGCCTCTCCAACAAAACACTCTGTGTCTTTACATGACCGTGTCTTAGTCCATCAGAAAGACAAAACAAATGTGAAAATTGCAAACAATTTTACCTAGAAAGTCATGCTGAGGTGGTAAATTCACGAACAACTAGAACTACGCAGAAAACCTTGAGATCATATTGCAGGTGCAGGTTTGTCATTAACAAAATGACAAAATGCTGGACATCTGCCCGAAAGGCAGAAAGAAGTTCATTCTGGATTATTATATGTCATTTTCCCAAAATTATTCTAGTCATCCATGTCTTCCAAATGATACAGCTAGAGGGTGTCTGACTTGGTCAGGATTTACCAAGGGTTGCCTCTGTGTAGTGAAATTAGTGTTTCTCATCTTCTGTCTTGTACTTTCATACACTAACTGAATTTTTGTAATGAGCACATAACATTTTTACACACCCAACACCAAAGCCATCGTTTCTTTTCAAATCCAATAGATTCTCCATGGAAGTTATAAGGAAATTTACTGTATGGTAAATGACCAAAGACTGCCTGCCTCTCCCCAGGCCGTTCAAATTACACCATCATGTTTCCCCACCCTCTTCCGGCTACGCAATACACAAAAAATTTTGGTTTTGTTCAAGGTTAATTCTTATAAATCAAAACCCACACATACTGACGTAAAATGAGACAGGAGGCAGATATATGGGTTGTTAAGTCATGGCTTCTCAGACACGCCTGGAATTATTGGGGATGGGATCAATTCCACGCAGATTCTTGTGAAAGAATTTTGGGGTGCAGCCTGGACCTTGTACTCACAGGAGGCAGGGTTGCTCTTTTTTTTCTCCTCCCAGAGGCTGGCTCCACATCAACAGAACCCATACGTAACTACAAACCTGAGTCAAAGCCAGTGATCAAGAACTTTCTGTGTCCACCAAAACACACAATCTCTGGAGCTCACAACCGAGAACATCGCAAAACCAACGTGTAAAAGAAAGATTTCCTTTGGCTCATGGTATCAGACAGTCCAGTCCATCAAGGTGAGAAAAGTGTAGTAGGATTCATTTGTTGGGGGCACAGGCTCAGGGGTAGATCAAGAAGTGGAGAAGGCACAGCCAAAATTGGGGTGAGGTTACCTCTCGAATGCTTTCTCACAGAAACCGCCTTCCACCAGCTTTTCCCCTCCACCTGACGGTTTCCCAGCCGTCCAGAGCAGCACCACCAGACTTTGAGCCTTTCAGGGACCTTTCAAGTTCAAACAAAACCACTTCCTCTATTTTAATTGTCTCTCTATATCTCTCTTAGTCTTTTTTTTTTCTATCAGTATAACAGAATAGCTGAGAGGGTCATTTCTTCCAATTCTCGAGGGTCCACATTTGGTGAGGGTCTGTTTGCCTGTGGGGACTGCCTGCAGAGTCCTGATGCAGGATGGGTTATGATGTGATGAGGGGAGCCCGTACCACAGATGGAGGCAGACTGCATTTTACAACAGATTCACTCTTAAGATAGCCTTATTAATATGTAGAGATTAATCCATCCATGAAGGCAGAGTGGTTGCTATCTAACCATCTCTTAACTGGCTCACCTGGTCCCACCTCCCCGTACTTTACAGTATAGATTAAATTTCAGCGCTTGGTTTAAAGGGGACATTGGAAGCCTTAGTTCTTTCTTCTCCTTGGAGACCTAAGTGGTCCCAAAGTCTCCTTCTAAGAACCATCAAGATTTCTTCAGTCACAATTAAAGCTTTCCAGTATTCTATGGTCAAATAAGGAAAATCCAGGGAACATTCTTGGCTCAGTTTTTGATGCAGGGGCAGAAGGAGCAGAGCTGATGTGTTTCAGTGGTTTTATTTATAATTGAAACTCAGGTACTCAGGTTCTGTGACTTAACCCCAAAGGGATAAGAGATAATGGCATGGGAGGGCCTGAACTAAAATTCTTACTCTAGAGAACTCCAGGACTGAGCTTGTGAAAAAGCACCGTTTACAAAACCCTTTCATGTTTCAATGTGCCAGCCAGGCTGTGGTACTTAGAAGGTGGAAAACCTAACCCTGCTTTCCAGAATGCTGCAGTCTCAGAGACAGCAGCCAGTGTGTTAGGCAGTGAAGTCAGTGAGAGGGCTGGGGACCCGGCATGGCTGGCGCAGTGTTTGTCTCCTGTCTAAGAAGCTCTGAGAGTGATTCCCAGCACCATATAAAGAGAGTAGCAGGGCCCATGACTATAACGCCAGCACTCAAGAGGTGGAAAGAGGAGACTCAGAAGTACAAGTTCAAGGCCCTCCTCAGCTACATAGAAAGGTTAAGGTCAGCTTAGCTACTTGAGACCCTGCTTTAAGTAGGGAAAGAGTTAAGAATGAACTTCATGGGCTGGAGAGATGGCTCAGTGGTTAAGAGCACTGACTGCTCTTCCAGAGGACCCGGGTTCAATTCCCAGCACCCACATGGCAGCTCACAACTGTCTGAAGATCCAGTTGCAGGGGATCTGACACCTTCACACCAATGCACATAAAATAAAGTTAAAAATAAATCATAAAAAATATTTTTTAAAAAAAGAATGAACTTCATTAACCAGAGGAAGCAGCTGGATCCTGTGGGTGCTTCCAACATCTGCAGAAGAGCGGAGATACCCAGTGACCCATTCTACTGGAAGACCTTGGATCTAGATGAGGTCATTCCCTCCCAGCAGAGCATCAAATTCATTCCAGAGAATTCAGGAAATGATGAAGGAAGGAAGTAACCCTTGAATCCACCTTTCCAAGGAAAGGCCAGAGTCATGCATTCAATTACACTGTACCTGCAGTGTAATTGAATTGTACCCTCACTGTACTCTGAGTCACTCACCTCTACAAACACCTGGTTCTTTGTCGACAAAGTATGTTACACCTGGGCATTGGACTGGGGGTGGAGGTCAGTAGTAAAGCATTTGTCTACCACTGGTCCTGGGTTCCACACTCAGTACCCACACCCCCTACACACACACAATAATAACAAATTATAACCTTTCCCTGGAAACAATCAATTGCTGTTATAAATGTTAAGTTGGGAGTGTAGCCCCCAGCCCCCAGGCCTGAGCGTTGTATTGGTCTGGACTCCAAATCCCAGCATGCCAGGTCCTGACCCCTTCCTGGGGGGTCAGGACCACTCCCACAGGGTATTTAAGTGAACCCCCAAAAGAACATGTGGTCTCTTTTCCTTCCTCCTGGTGGTTGCCTTTGTGGCCTCCCGGTTCCCCTTTGGGGCCACCCAAGAGCGCAGGAATCCCATTAAACCTGGATATTTTTTAATTTGGCTTGTTTTGATTTGGCTTGATTGTGTCGGCAGAGAGCTCATGTTAGGAAAAATTCCGGACAATAAGGATTAACAAGGTCTGCGAGGCTAAGCAGGCCCACTACCATCATGGGAGAAGACCTGTACAGGACCTGTTCATGACTGACAAGAGCACTAGGAGAATCTTGCTGTAGCTTCACTAACTCCCAGTTCATCCTCCCCATGTCCCCTTTGGGCCTCATTTTCCCTTATTTGTGCAATTAGTAGCATTGCCTAGTGACACTAAAGTCTCTTCTGATAACTGATACTTGATTTTTTGTTTGGTGTGTATGTGTGGTGCATGATTGTGTGTGTGGTGGGAGGTTGAGCTCACCAAAATACAGTGAAGGACACCGGGTGTCTTACTCTGTCACTCCACCTTATTCCCTTGAGACAGTCTCTGCTGAGCCTAAAGATGGACTGGTGGCCACCAAGCCCCAGAGATCTTCCTGTCTCTCTTCCCACTCCAACAATGGCGAGGTTACAACAGCAATATCACACCTGGCTTTTCACGTAGGTTCTGTGGATTTGAACTCTGGTCCTCATGCTGGCACAGAAAGGGCCCTTACCCACCGAACCATCTCCATAGACCCTGACATTATGCTTCTCAGTCTTCTTTAAATTAGGTCATCAATACCCAGCACACAGCCTGTGCCCCAAACTATATTCTATTCATTCCCATGGCAGCCTTCCTGTTTCCGTAGTCAGTACTGTAGGTCACATACAAGCCAATGGTCTGCGGACACAACCGGGGGGGGGGGGGACAGGACTGCTGAGCGATACGCAAAGCTGTATTCCTCCTTGGAGCCCAGGGACATCCTAGGGACAGGCTGGGTTGTTTGGTTTTGCTTGAGGTGTGCTGGGATGAAAGGCATCCTGGAAGCGGAAGGCCAGTCATTCATTAATTAATTACGACTGTAATTGAGGGTTTGTTCTGAAGAGCGATTCTTTTGAAATTACTTTCCATCAAACAGCAAAAGCCACAAAGGAATCAGATATTCTGTGCCCTCTCTATTTCCTTCTAGGACCTGAGATTCTGGTTTGTTCTGGCTCTACCCTTATAAGTCTTTCTTACTGTGGCTGTAGAGAGTTTATCTAGAGTGTGTGTGAATGTGTGTGTGTGTGTGTGTGAATGTGTGTGTGTGTGAATGTGTGTGTGTGTGTGCGTGCGCGCACGCGCACGCTCTTGCTCATTTGATTAATGTTTAGCTTTTAAAAGGAAAGTGTGTACTATATAAGATAGTCTTAATTGTGGACTTTAATCTGACCTTTTTTGGGTAAGTGTACATTGGAAAAGTTCCACTGCAAGATTAGAAAGACACCTGAGATGGCATGCTAGCCACCTGATGTCGTGGGCCACGCCTCCGGGTTACCACTGGGAGGGAGGAGGTAACCTGCATATTCATGTGGTTCTAAACAACAACAGCAAAGTGTGTTGGCCCAGGGGCACTTCGGGATTGACCAAGAGGAAACACACATTGCACAATGATAGGATCTTGTCGGTACAGTTGTCAGCGGAGGAAACTCCCACAGCAAAGGGCATAAAACCATCCCAGGCAGTCTGGGGCAGCTCAGTCCTGTGGTGTCAGAGAGTCTAGCCCTGCTTCATACACAGATGGAACCATGAACTCAAGCCACAGCTTTAACCAGACCTACTCGGCCTCTGTCCATGGCCTTGAAGGCAGCTGGGCTCAGTCTGGGAGCTTCCACAGGACCCCTAGCGTCCATGGAGGCGCAGGGGGTGTCCGCATCTCCCTTTCCTTCACTACACCAGGCTGCCTGCCTCCTGGAGGATCATGGGGGTCTGAACGGGGCAGTCCCCTGCTAGGTGGAAATGGCAAGGCCACCATGCAAAACCTCAACAATCGCCTGGCCACCTATCTGGAGAAGGTACGGGCTCTGGAGGAGGCCAATTTAAAGCTGGAAAGCCGCATCCTACAATGGCATCAGGAGAGAGAACCTGGCAGCAGAAAAGATTATTCCCAATATGAGGAAAACATCAGCCACCTTCAGGAGCAGGTAAGACACTGAGAGACTCTGAAGCTGACCATGGAGGACAGGGGGAGGAAAAAACAGCTCATGTGACAGTTCCAGGGGAAAATAGCAAAAGAATTCAAGTCTCAAGTATTGCTCATGTAAATCCTACTGTTATACCTTAACCATGATCTTGGGGAAACCTGTTTGTAAAATTAGTTTTCTCTCTACAAATAATATAGAAAGTAAAGACAGCAAACATTTCAGAATTATTATTGAGTGTCTTTTAAAAAGCAAAACTGCCTGGTTTTCTGCATGTTCTGAAACATTAAAAAAAAAAAAGTATCTAAGCCTTAGAAATGCCAGGCAATCAGGCACCGTGAATATCACTTCAGATCCAGCAACGTCAGGGAGATGATAAGGGCTGGTATGCAGGGTGCACCCTCGGTACACAAGGCTCAGGAGAGAATTGACTTTCTCACGACATCCGCTCTACTCCACCTCAGCATCCTGGCGACAGTGTGACTCTTCAGCCACAAAAGACTGAGTTACACTGTGGTGCAGATCATGCCCCAAAAGCTGTCACACTCCACCAGCAGGTATGCCGTTGTGGCATCCTTGGCTATGTTTCTAGAAGTTGCTAGAAGATAAAGTTGCTCACACTTCTGAGAATGGCATGTTGCTGGAGGGGGGAAGTAATAAGATGAGAGCAACTTGGGATAGAGTACGGAGATATGCTTCAAGAAACAGCATGCTTCTCAACCAAGCATCTAAAAAGCTAAGGTCCCACCTTCTGGGGTGCAAGTAGAGGGAGGCATCTCACAGTTAGGTACCTCCCCTTTGTATGAAGGAGTTCCAGGAAACCCCCTGCGAACTCATGATTTAGCCTACCCTGGAAAGGCCATCGCAGGCTTCCAATATTAATACCATGTTATTTCACAACACTCAGCCGTCTTTGCTTGAATGTAGGAAGGACCAATCAAGATAACATAAATCTGTCCTTGTAATGACCCCTAATTATTGAATAATCAGCCTAATAACCGAGTGTGTAATTGCGTTAACTACAGAGTGCACAGCTGTCTTTGTGAAGAAAACAAGGTGACTCAACATCCACACAGTGCTTTTCGTTTAATGAAGCTGCTTTGACTTTAGAACGGAGGGAAAAGATGATGTTTGCCGACGCTCAGCCAGGAGCGTGGGTCCCAAAGAAATGCCAGGCTACACCTGACCCAACAGCATGGATCCCAATAGGAGAGACAAGCAGGGAGAGGGCCCTTCCTGAATGCCAAACAGTTGGGGGTGGAAGGAGTCAAACGTGCATGTTGGTGGGAAGGGCTTTCTGCAATGGTGGGACTGATCTATATTACCTGACTTAATTCTCACACCAAATGTTAGGAAATTCAAGTTCAAAGAATGTGAAATAACCGCCGAAGGCACCAGCAAAAAGCAGAGGTGGGACTTTCACTCGGGTCTCTTTCAAATGATCCAGCCTCCACTTCTGCATGGTGCCAACTCGCCAGCCCGGTACAAAGATGAGATGTGTGTGTTGTTCACAAGAATGAGGCAGCAGGTTGGCAGAACTATCCATGCCACACATAGTTCAGAACGTATCATTCAATTCTCATAACTCTGTGAGGCAAATATTTTTAGCCCCAGCTTCCACACCAGGAGACTGAAACTGGATACGTTCTTTCTACTTGGTTTTCTAAATCCCTTAGAACAGAAATGAGAGGGGGAAATGAGTGGATTCAGCTATGAGGACAGGCAGCCAGCCCACTCCCTACCAGGCCAGAACTCTGGTTTCTGAAGCCAAACAGGTCAAGGTTCAAGTTTTTCTAGACCGTACTTTGGATGTTTCACTTTCTCTGGTTTGGAAGCGTGTCACTCTTGAAGGTTGAGGCTGTCTGTCATTCCTGACTTCCCCTATTTGCAACTGAGGTCCTAAAAGGTGCCTCAGTCCCCTGGGGCTTGCTCTCCCTGGGACCTCCTGAAATATTCTGCCCTCACTTTGTAATGTTAAGTGCCAGTCCAAATGTCTGGGAGAAATGCAGTTCAAAAGGGATTCCAAACCTTTCAAAACACAGAATTGGACATAGCCATAGGAATATCATTCATACAACTCCCTGGTGATTCTCAGCATGTGACATTTGGGAGCATGGTCCAATTGTCTACTTGCCTCTACTGAGCAGGAGATTACATACCTTGGGGCAATAATACTATGCTAACACACTAACTAGATTTTTTTTTTCAAAGAATGAACTCAGGGCCTTGGGGAGAATCTAGACTATTATTGCAACATACAGTTTAAAATCTATGCCTCATATACTATTTCTCAATCCATCCCCTTCCATTTATGACTATGAAGGAAGTCTCAGAAATAATGGCTGCTTTATAATACCATATTAAATAAACCCGAACAGTGAGAAGTTTCAAATATGAGGTGTGGGTGCTGGAGAGATGGCTCCATGGTTAAGAGAATTTACAGTTCGTGCAGAGGACCTAAGTTTAGTTCCCAGACCTCACAAGATGGCTCACAACCACCTGTAACCCCAGTTCCAGGGGATCCAATGGCCTCTCTGTTCTCTTCAGGCTTCTGTGTGCACACATATATACACTCAGCCACATGCACATAAATACACAAATGTAGATAGATAGATAGATAGATAGATAGATAGATAGATAGATAGATAGATAGATAGATAATAGATAGGAGAGAGAAAATCGGTTCCATGTAGCCCAGTTTGGCCTTGAACTCACTATGTATCTGAGGATGATCTTGAACTCCTGATCCTCCTGCCTTCACCTCTCCTGTACTGGGATTTCAAGAATGTGCCATCACATTTCATTTATGCAGTGCTGGGTATCGAACCCATGCAAGGCAAGCACTCTGCAAACTGAGCTACATCATCCACCCTACATGTGTTTTATGCCAAGTACACTCCAAGGCCTCACTCTCATGAACCACAAGAATGCTGGCTGGGGAGGAATTACATACCTGATGTTGGCTTCTCAATGGCTAAGTGATCATTTTAACTTGGAAAAGTCAAATAAGTTCACAGGGTATTTTTTACTTCTCTGGTTTTGATGTGTGAACTGTGAGGCTGCTAACGAGGAGAGTGTCAACCAGCCCAGTATTGTGGATGACTGCAGTCACTCAGCGCACGAGGAAGAAGGTGCTCAGAGTGCTGAGCTTTGGGGATGGAGCTACTTTTACTTTGCATGAATAAATAATACCAGGAATAAGAAGCCTAGAAGGGAGAATTCTGGTAAAAATGCCATCCATAAAGCAGCACTGTGGGCAATCAGCCAGGACAGACCTGCAGTTTTCACTTTCAGGGCAAAGTTCTATGAACCTTCCAGAGTCCCTGTAGTATGACAGGTATGTGTGCAATATTATCTCATTTACTATCTCCCAACCCTCAAAATGCATAGGTAGTGGCCATCATTATTGTTCTCACCATTTTACGGATGCAGAAACTGAGACTCTGATGTGCTCAGCCAGCTAATGAGTAAGACAGGATCCCAGACCTGCTCTTTGAGCGCCAAGCCTAGCTAGCATTCCCCTGACTTGTGAAGGCTTCATTGTGCATTCACAGGACCAAATTCCAAGTCCTTGGTGAAGCTTTAAATAGGACCAGCGTTTCAAAAGGCACCTTTGTGTTAAGGAAGAGCTTTGCCCTAAGAAAAATTCTCTCTAAATAAATGAATTAGCTGTACAAATACAATGGGAATGCCACAGGGTTCTATTGCAAAAACTTAAAGCAAGGATCTCCTGCTTATAATGGCTACAAGCCCCTTATTGAACAAATGGTGGGACTGAGGAACAAGGGGAGGATGTAGCCTGATGGGGAGGGAAGCCAGACCAAAGAAATGCTACAGCTTCTACTCTGTCACAGTACAGTCTATCTGAAAGACAATGAGAAATTGACCCTGTTTCCCCATATCAAATGTGGGCTCTTTCTCCAATCATAATGTCCTGTATACCCAATTGCTCAGAAAAATTGCTCCAATGGGTGGGTTTTTTAATGTAAATAAAACTTATGGGAATATCTGGCAACCAGTTAGCTGGAGGTTTTAATACTGCAGAAACATCTTAAGTAGCACCATCCGATGGTAGAGAATTCACTCAGTTCTTGGTTTAATAGCTTCAACAGAGGGAATCTCATCACAAACATATCACAAATACATACATCTTCCTGAAGTTTACATGTGTGGATCTAGTCACCTTGGGCAAAATAATAATGATTGTTTTATGTGATGACTAGCTGAAGTATACTTCAGATTAACTATCGTGGTGGAAAGGGTGACTGTGTCATGTGTAAGAATCACACACATCGAAGCTAACACCTGTACATTAGGGAATCTTACCCTATAGTCACAATCAGAAAAATCTCAGAAGCTAGGGGGTGGCTCAGGGTGAGGACAACAGTGTGCGAGCGAGAAGACCTGGGTTTGGATCCTCAGCCTTCATGTCAAAAGCCAGTAATAACTACACATACCTGTAGCCCCAGCACCAATCGGGAGACGTGGGAGACAGGAGGATTGCTGGGGGTGCAGGTCACCACCCTAACTCCAGGTTCAGTAAGAAACCCTGGCTCAAAGGAATAAGGAAAGAAGTGGCAGAGCAGGACACTTGAGATCTTCCTCTGTCCTTCTGAAGCCCATGCATGGGCACATGCATGAAAACACACCACACTACACATACACACACACACACACACACACACACACACACACACACACACACCCCAGTTTCTTTTGAAACAAAAAATCTCACAACCCAAACTCTAACATTTTCAGGTTGTAAGCAAAGCACTAAGCCATGTTCACATCACTAGAAAACTGGAAGGCATTACCAAGAGGTGCGGCCCCACCTTACCCCACTCCACTCTTCCAGGGTCACATCAACCCCAGCCTGTGCTCCATAAACTTGTGCTGTTCTCAGTCTTGGCAGGAGAAGCTTCTTATCGCAATGGATAGCAGCTAGCAGAGACTCCTAACTGTCCACATTGCTGAGAACAAACAACTGTGGGTTTCCAAGATGGAAACGGGGCATCTATTTCTGTCTGCCCTGCTCCCCGAGGCACAGGGAACACTGAAAGAGAGGGCAGAAGGAATGTGAAAGGCAGAGATGGGGAGGAGAGTTGGGAAACACTCCACATTTGAGAAGCATGGCCACCGCTTCAGCACACAGGAACTCACAGCAGCCATGGCACCTTCATGAGACCTGCACA
This sequence comes from Dicrostonyx torquatus, assembly GCA_028555095.1. NCBI lineage: Eukaryota > Metazoa > Chordata > Mammalia > Rodentia > Cricetidae > Dicrostonyx > Dicrostonyx torquatus. The sequence continues at coordinate 3,581,105 of JAQHUG010000032.1, read as the reverse complement.
AGACCAAGCCAGTTAAAACTTCCAGCACAGATGAAACAGGGGATCATGAGGCCCCGCCCCTTGCTGAGGAGCTGCTGAGAGTAGACTGAAGACGGAAGAGAGAGAGTTATTTTTCTTCGGGGGAGGGAATGGATAGCACTAATTGGGCTTAGTGGGTTAAATAATAATAGTAACAATAATAGCAATAACAAGAAAGAAAAGAAGGGGAGAAAGATGGATGAATAAAAAGACACCGAAACCAACAGCAGATGTATTTATTCTTTCTGTGTTTTTCACCTGGTACATGTGACCTGATTCTCACCATTCTGCCAAATAGATAGATAAATAAATAAATAAAATTTTTTCAAAAAGGAAAAGGTTGTTGTCTGTGCTGCCGGCTTCTGGCAGAGGGAACTGGAGCTTAGACACGCAGCTGTCATGGGTGGATCTGTCCAGCTGGACTAATTCTCACTGTACCTGTCTTACAGATAGTGGAAAGTAAGATGACCAATGCTCAAATTGTTGTGCTCCTTGACAATGCCAGGATGGCAGTGGATGACTTCAACTCCAAGTAAGTCCCTTCTTCACAGAGGTCCACAAAAGGGAAGCTCGGCCTGCTGCAACCGGCTGCCAAAATCTTACTGGATTATACTTAAAGGGCACAGCGAGAGTCATGGGCAATTTCAATAAGCCAGATATGAAGTGCACATGAGAGCATGTGAGGATTCGAACATGAATTAAGAATTAGGCTCTATTTAAAAGCTTTTCATTTTAGAGATGGTAATTTTGCTGTACTTATACAGAAAAAAAATCTTTTTTTATTAGATGCATTCTGCTGCAGTTAGGGTTAAAATGCCATAATGTCCGTAATTCGCTTTGAACATTTTCAGCCATGAGCCATGTATATTGGTGCACGCTTCCAATCTCAGTTCTTGAGGCAGCAGGATGGTGCATTTGAGAGCAACCTGGGATATATATTGAGTTCAAGAGCATCCTGAGCTACATAGCAAGACCTTATCTCAAAAATAAACAAACTACCAGCTACCACAAAAAAAAATTTCAGCAATGGATCTAGATGAAGCAAATACGCAAGATACTGGTGGGTAATAGAGCCAGGTGGCAGGTCCGGGTCTGTGCGTGTTCTCTTCTGTACTGCATTTAAAAGGAGCACCGAGTTGGCAAGCACAGCATGGAGCAAATGTTCTATACCCCTGTATGTCCTTCAATGTATCAGTGGCTGCTGATGGCCAGTATGCTCTTGCTTACACACGGAAAGTAAGAAAGGCCCCCTCTCACCCCACATGGACTCCGGCCAAGCCCACGGCCTTCCAACAGCAGCTGTGTTCTAACCCCACCTCTCTCACCTAAGGTTTGAAAGTGAACACTCCTTGAAGAAAGAGCTGGAAATTGAAGTAGAGAGCCTCCGAAAGACCTTGGACGATCTGACCATCGTCACGACAGACCTGGAGCAGGAGGTGGAGGGAATGAGAAAGGAACTCATCCTCATGAAGAAGCGCCATGAGCAGGTGGGACTGCCCTGGGCTCCTGGAAACCAGCTCTGCCCCTAACTTCACCATCCAGGGTGAGGCCACCACATGAGTGCCAGTTCCAGTGTCCCTCATATGGAACCACAGACACATCTAGTTTTTTCTAATTTCGCGGTTATCTTCTTAGATGTTAAATGTAACCTAGTACAGTGATAATGAACAGGAACTGGCAACAACAATAATAATAGTAGGAATTTGTTATCAAACCCAGGCTTCTTTGACTTATTCGTATAATACTATAAGAATCAGGACTGGGAAGACGCCTCAGTGGGCATAGTGCCTGCTATTTAAACATAAAGATCACAGTTTGGATCCCCAAAGCCCCCTAGGCAGCAGATGTGGTGCTTCCTGTAATCCTGGAACTGGGGGGTCAGAGATTGGATCCACAGGAAAACCTGGCTGGCTAACACTAACCAAATGAATGAGCTCTGGGTTCAGCAAGAGACCCTGACTCAATAGAATAAAAAAGTGGTTAACAGTGAAGGAAGACTGATAACATCAGTGTTGAGGTGCCATATGTATGAACACAAATGTGCACATATACATGCAAACATGCTTGCACACATGTGTGCACAGGATACACATAAAGATACAAAAATATAATAATTAAATGGGACTTGGAAGAAAGCTCAGTCAGTACAGTGCTTGCTGCAGAAGCTAAGGATGTAAATTCAAACCCCCAGCACACACACAATAAAACCCTGGTGTGGTGGTGTGTGCCTGTCCCAGCACTAGAAGAAACAGAGACGGGGGATGCCTGGAGTTGACTGGTCAGCCCATACTGCCAGATTGCAGAGTTGTATGTTCAGTGAGAGACTCAAAAATAAGGTGGAGGGCAACCTCTGGCCTCTACATGCATTTGCACATGGTTGCATGTATTTACACACATGTATGAACACATACATTGAAACAAACAGAGGCAAAGATAGAGAATAAATGTAAGACCAAGCTTCCCTCATTGGTAATGTGCAGAAAGCAAGGACAATGGTGGAAAGAGGATGCTAAAATGCAAAACTCAAGAATCCTCAGCTACAGAAGCATGTAACTGACTTGCAGAAATACCTGTCATTCATATTAAGTCCCTGAGACTAACAAAGGGGTGTAAAAACATGTTGGGCAAACCCAGTTGGTTCTAAACATCAGAGCTGGGTTTCTGAATAGCTGGCTAAACAGTGATTGCTAGTTATACCTTTCCTGTGGACACTTGGTTTCCATGAAGCATAAGGCACGGCATTTTTAAAACCTCTCTAACGTCCAACTTTTGGTTCCTGAACTAACTGCTTCCCCAAAGCTTTGGCCTAGACCGGGAAATGTTGGCCACTTAAATACACAGACATATTAGCAAAGAATACTTGCTATAAAGGAGTCTATTTGCTTCAGACACGTACTCATTTCTGGAATATTCTCAACCAAAGAATTAAGGCAAAGTAATCATCTGACTATGTGTTGTTATAGTTTGAACATGAATTGTCCTTTGCTGGCTTGGGCCCTGAATGCTCTGTCCCCACTCATGGGACTTTGGGAGGTGGAGTATATCTGGAGGAAGTAGAATACAAGGGGTAGGTTCTTGTGGGTTTTTGTTCCTGCGGTGAGTGCTTGTTCTTTCTTCTCTCTCTCTCTCTCTCTCTCTCTCTCTCTCTCTCTCTCTCTCTCTCTCTCTCTCTCTCTCTCTCTCTCTCTCTCTCTCTCTCTCTCTCTCTTTCTCTGTCTTGCTCCTTTCTGTCCTTCATGGGGTGAGGAAGCCCCTATACAAGTTCCCAGGTGTTTTCCGAGTGTGCTAGTTCCCATTTCTATGACTCTGACGGGAACACCTTAAGGGTGGGGGAAACTGAGTTTTGCTCAGTTTCAGAGGTTCAATCCATGGCTACTTGGCCTATGCACTTGGTCAGTGTGTCACAGCAGCAAGGGTATAGGACAAAAGACTTTCTTCACTTCATAGCTAACAAGAAATAGCAGACAGGATGGGGTCCGGGATAAGCTCTCTCCATGGACCCACCCACAGAGACCCACCAGCGAAGTCCCACCTCCTGAAGCTTCCCAAGCCAAGAAAATGGTATTGGCTGAGAATCAAGCCCTCAGTACATGGCCCTTTGCAGGGGAGACACTTTATTCCAAACCAAAGTACATGTGTCATGTTAGTCTTGATTTTATAAAGTTTTAGAGAATATGCACACGATGGTTAACCAATTCGTAATAACTATGAAGCTGCCACACCAGTGAGAGTGGAAACCATATCAATAGAACAATGTACCAGTGCCAATCAACACAACCATCCAGTCTTCTGGTTGCCAAGGGCCACTTCATTGTCTTTCTCTGTTATTAAACAGGAAATGGAGGAGAATCATCTGCCAAGTGACTTCAAGGTCAATGTGAAGGTGGACACCACTCCAGGGGAAGATCTGATTAAGGTCTTGGAAGACATGAGGCAGGAATATGAGCTAATAATAAAGAAGAAACATCAAGAGTTGGACACCTGGTTTAGAGAGCAGGTAAAAGGAAAGTGACCAGACCTCCCAACTCTTCCACTGCCACATGTCACCACACCAACACATCTGCTTATGCTTGGTTCCCAGTCAGCAGCCATGTCCCAGGAGGCGGCCAGCCTGGCACCTGTACAGGGCAACCAAAGTGACATCCATGAGCTGAGGCGAACATTCCAGGCCCTAGAGATTGACCTGCGGGCACAGCACAGCAGGGTGAGTTGGGCGCCAGGTCCCCAGTCTCCTTGGGACTTCTCTCATTCTCCACTTTCCATCCCAGTTGTTCATGATGAGAAGTGTGTGCAGAGTGTGAAGACACAGCTAGACTTTGAGTGAGTGGCTCATTATGTCTGACGTTGTTGATCATCACATTGACCTTTCCGGGTAGGTCTTAGCCCTTTCGTTCTACAGATAAGGAAATCAAAGCTCCAGACAGTTAATGAATGTGGCAAAGGTCACACAACTAGTGAGTTGCTGGTGGTGAAGCTGTGTGATGTCAGGGATGGTGGTTGCTGGACACCTCCCCCTCCATTCTGTCTATCCATCCTCACTCCACTTATAACCAGTGTGTTCCCCACACTGCAATAGAAAGACATTCAGATGCTAACGTGATAGGTGGCAAATTTAGCCCTTGCTGACTCCAATGTAATGCTCTATACATTACACATGTGACACCCACTATCCTGCATATGTTCTTGAGTCTAAGCCATGTCTATCTTCATCCTAGTTTAAGATACTGTGCACGAATGCTGCTCCCAGAGCTGGCTGTGTATAATCTATCATGCAATTCCCTTCATATATGCTACATCTCCTGCTCATTCATCAATGCAGCTCTTCCATGTAGTTTGAGAGAACGTCATTAGTTCATTTGTGTTGTGAGAACATAGGGAGAATAACCTTGCTTTATGAATTATTGATGATGATCAGACATTAAAAGGTGCACTGTTAGCTAGGTAGGCATGGGGATGCATGTCCATAATCCCAGCACTTGGGAGGTTGCAGAAGAAAGATCACTAATTACACACCATCCCAGGCTGTGTAGTGAGGACCCTGTCTAACATAAGAATATGCGTTGTCACGGTGGTGATGATGGCCCTTGAAATGACCACAGTGTGAAGCTGTGCAGAATTCAACGTACAGTCCTGGGGTCACTAAGGCTCTGATACCTGCGTGCATGTATTCGCCTGTCTTACATTATGCTTAGCACTGAGAATTTAGCAATGAAATAGTGAACATGGCAAACCATAGTTGTGCAAATCATCAAAATACATGTGTGTCAGGTGGGAAAGACTGCACAGGAGAAAGAAGACATGGCAGAGGGAAGAGCTGCCATCGCAAACACGGTGAGCACAAGGCAGCTGGGGAAAGGTCTGAGAGAGATGAGGAGGTGGTTTAATGTGGCCGTGGGGTAGAGAGGAGAGGGGAACTCCAGGAAGAGGGAACAGCAAATGCAAAAACAAGGAGGCACAAGTACGTCCTGTGCAGCAGCTGGGAAGAAAGAAAAAGAAGGAGAGAAGGGGAGAGGAGAGAAGGGCATGGAAGGAGGAGGAAGGGAAGGGGTGATGAGGTCAGGTCACAGTGGAGCTAGTGTTGGGTTCTGTAGGCTGTCTGGGAGGGGAGATTTGGAGCAACCTGTGTAGCCTACTCTTTGGGGAATTCTGCTGTCTGTGGAGGGAGACAGAGAAGCTGGATGGTGGCAGAGGATGGGTATAGATTTAAGACAAAAATCAAGGCAGGAATATAGTAGAAAGGATAATGATGGTAAGCAGTGGGGGAGATGCAGCAGCTCATGTCACTGGGGGCACTTGGTACCTGGACACGGATTGAGTCCATGAAGGAAATAAGGGTGAGGATTTGCTGGAGTTCTCTTCAGATTGCTTCCGTTCCTCAGTGAGACCAAGGGCTGAGAGGAGGCATGGGAAGACGAGGCTTGAGGACAAAAGAGAGGGAGTGAAATGGGTCTCTGGGGGAATGAGAGAGAGGAACGTGCTTTGACAGGCAGGTAGCGTTAGTAACAACTCCCCGAAAACTAAGAAGTCATTCAAGTGTGAATAGGTAATATAATTAGGATTTTTCTCCTTCAATTTAAAGTAATATGGCAGGGAAATGCAGGTGGTAAATCCAGACAACGCAAGGACTTGATCTCAACCCTATCTGAGAGGCTTCATTCTGAGGTTTTAGCACTTCCTCAAAAATGGCTGCCTGTCAGTGCTGTTCAGAAATTATCACTGAAGACCAAGACCTGATTCACCGAACAACTGGACACTCAGTTATCATATAAATTAAGATCAGCATCTAAGTCATTTTGAAGTATATAGGAATGTTCAATGTTATGGGCGGTAATGGCTGTGGACATATTTATCCTATAAAGCTATCATTGCTCATCTTTAGCCCAAGTGTAACTCTGCACTCCCTACTGCACATGGCGTCCCTGTTTCAGATTGCCCTCTGAGGATGCAGTCTCCCTCCCTCCTGGAGTTTTTCATCCAACCAGAGATAAAAAAGAAATATTAGGAATGGTTCAGAGCCAGGCAGCCTGTGTTCGATCCCCAGTGGGTAGAGTAAACCAGCAGTTCTAGGAGAAGGCGGTGGAGTTATCAGGAGCTCCCTCACACGACGGCTTTATGTCCCAGACAGTGTCAGATGAGCCAGCACCAACCCCAAGTCCACCTGTGTAAGTCAGCCTGTTTCTCGAGACACCTAGCAGAGCGGTCGGGAGAAGTTAACACTGAACAAGCCTGTGCTGCCAAGGTCCCCAGTGGACTAGTGAATGGGCCCTTCATCCCCTCTTTCAGAAATCTGCTTTGGAAAACATGCTGACAGAGATGCAGACTCGGTACTCCTGCCGCCTCCAGGACATGCAGCAGATCATCTCCCACTATGAGGAGGAGCTGATTCAGCTACGCCAAGACCTGGAGCGTCAGAACAATGAACACAAAGTGCTGCTGGGCATCAAAACCCACCTGGAGAAGGAAATCGCCACCTACTGCCAGCTCCTGGAGGGAGACACTGAAGGGTGAGGCAGTCGTGGCTGGAACATGCTGGACATGACACTCCTGTGCATGAAAATGCATGTCTTCCCTGGGGTCTAGGCCACAGTGGCTCTAAAGAGAAAGGCTAATTTTTTTCTGGAATATTCCTCAGTCATGTCCCTCATTAAGTATGAGCTAAAAGGCTGGTTCTCCCTGCACTCAGAACAGTTAATGAAGTATTGACTCCAAGCAGGGATGGTGGAAGGACAAAAAGATTTGACTACTGTGTTCCTCCAATAGAGGTCATACAATTTGAGTTCAGAAATAAAACACAAAAGTCAGAGGAAATGTTTTAGACTAACAGCAGAGAAAGATTCCTAAGACAGCCAAAATTTTCAAACTAATGCTTCCGACCATCCAAGGGAATACTAGCCATGAAGAGGTCCACATGTGCCCTATGGCCCAACAAACGGCCCAGAAGTTTTTTGTCCAAGTATATAAATAAAATGTGACTGGGTCAAACTATGAGCAGTCTGAGTATCTCATGGGTCCAGACTGAGACCCATGAGGCAAAGTCTGCAGGGCCCTGGAAAGAGAGATAGAAAAACTTGGGAGAATTCCCTGACTCCAGAACGTCTAGGAGGTGGTCCTCTCCTCCGAGGGACCCGGCTAGCCTCCACAAACTCATAATCTTGCATCTACCAGGCTCAACTACCCTCTCTAACGAGCTGAAAAGTAACACGCAAGCAAAGGAGCAAAGAAAGGGCTGACGGTTGCTAAGGTGACTTTCCATCTTTCTCTCTTGCCTCCATAGGACAATGGACGGACCCGAGTCGGGAATGAAAGGTAAAAGAACCTGTTTCACTGTCCGACACTGCCTGCTGTTTAGTTAATTATCCCGCCAGAATCCTCACTTGGCTCCCAAATGTCCTGAGCTCAATTTTTATTTTCCTCCCAGGTGACCAGAAAGAAATCCTCAATTAAGTTAACAAGTTAGGAGCCACAGAGAAAAGTGACCCCTGGTTATGTATGTTATCAGTAGAACAGTAACTGAGTAGCTCTTATTCAAAGAGCTTGGGAATAAATGAATTAGGGGTTTGAATGGGGAGTTTTTACTATGTATTTTAATGTGCATGATGAGATATCTTGAGGATGGAGCCAAACACGAAACATGAAGTTCAGTTATGTTTCATGCATATGTAGCCTATATACAGACCACATTATAACATATATTATATGTATAATATATATAACAATATATGAAATAACTTTTGTATGAAGTTAAGTCTTGGAGTGTATAATGTCCTCCTCATAGCATCATGTCAGTGCTTCAAACGCTTGAGAATTTGGAGCATTTGGGGCTTGGGGAATAAGGGAGGCTCAGCTTGTATATGCAAGCTCTTTGTAAGAGAATGCAGCTTAAAGTGGTGGTTGAGAGCGTTCTCTCTCTCCTGAATAATGAAGTCTGTCCATTAGACTCCTAGGAAATAGCATCACATCAGTTCCCAAAGCTGACTCTGTTGAAAAGCAAGGCTATCCATGAGATTTGAGCAGCGAGCATGACTGATGTGGTGTGAATCCAGATGAGGTGGGAAACGAGACACGTAGTGTGTCCTCTTGAGTAGACATGCTGTCTTGCAGTATGCTAAAGACAGAGCAAACACTTCTGCAAGGAAGAAAGGGGACAAGAAAGAGAAAAAAACAACCAAAGTTTTTACTTTGCCCAACTCAAGTTTCTCACATTTTTGACCCAGGAATCATGTTTTCTCAGATACCATGAATATACAACAGAAAAGTTCAGCACACCGGCGTGTAGGTTATACATCACTTTCTGATTCAGTTTTTAATGAAATTATTCCAAGGCATTAGAGATTTGGAAAATCTGAGTTGAGCTAACCATTCCAGAGCAGCTGGTCTAACTGCCCTGTTTCTGCAAAATTAGACAGATGGCACAAAACTCTCCTTAGCTATACTCAGGGGTGGGTAGCCCAGTACTTGATCTACTGTGTACTGTGCATGGGACCTGATTTTCATTCGATTTTTGCATTTCCCCTTATACCTATATTAATAGTTTCCATCTTTCCTATGGCCTAGAACCAGTTTATTAATGTTTCAGCAAAGTGCTTATTCAAATAAGGGATGATGTCTTTGAAACAGTGAAGTGTTCTGGCTTCTCACCATCCATGCCATGCTTCTAGAACTTAAAGCAAGATGTCCTGCATGGCATGTAGTGCTCTGTAAACTCACTATCCGTGGTGAAGAGCCGCAGAGTCCTCATGAGCTGGTGGCCAGAGGTCAGCTTCTGCACCAGTCTCCAGATCTCCAGAAACTGGCAATGTTCCGAGGCCTTTGTTTTCTGGAGAAAGTGGGGATTTCCTCCATGCTAGGATCCTTTCTCCCTGCAGCAGAGCCCACCATATAGCCCGGGGAGCATTTTTCAAGACGTAGGAATCCTGCAGGGGCTGGGAGATGGAACTGACCATGAACACAGTTCACATGGTGGGGGAGCCTGGCAGTGACCTTTTTGGTACTCTTTCCCTCAGGATCTGCAACTTCAACAATCAAGGCCATCACTCAAGAAAGTGTCAATGGAAGAATAGTTCTTTCTCAAGTGAATGAGATCCAAAAGCATGTGTGAGGCCAGTAAGTCTCTGGCCATTGTAAAAGCCATGTTCCCCAATGGAAAGTCCTTGCATAGACGCTACTGGGTGAGTCTCACTGGGAATCCTTGGAGTTTTCGGATTCAGAAACTTTTCTCCGTAATGGTCTCATCTGACTTCCCATAATACTCTTAACATATTGATGGAATATTTGAGTCAAAGAAGAAGTTTATAAATTAAGGCTCTACTCTCCTGCTCTCCCTGGGCCCATCAATGTGCATCCGGTTTGTAACCAATAAACCTCCATACAGGTTGCATCCTGTCTTTTCTTACATCACCAGACAAGACAGGACCTCAGTGTCTTTCTACTGAGATGCTTGTGGAGCACTTCCATGAAAGATCCAAAGGGATCTTCAAATGTCAGACGTGTCCCCAGTAACTGAGCACTTGTCCAAATGGTCACCCTGAAGCTATGCAACCCAGGGATGAGGTGTGGTTCTTAAGGCCCTCTAGACATTGCTAGCAGAAAGGGGGTGGGGGACGTAGAGGAAGGAATCTCTGAAAGCTCTCCTGAGGTAGCCAAATGCTTATAAAAAAAAAAGGAGCTGAATGTGAAAATTAAAGCTAAAATTAAGAAAGGAAATGAGATTTGAGGGACTAAATGTCATTACACAGGAACACTAAGACACAAATTGCAAATGTCAGGATCCAGAGACTTCTGGGGACTCTGACTGGTGCCTAAACTACTGATACGATGACCACTGTCCCCTTGAGAAGAGGCCATAGTCCCAGGTTCTAGGAGAGTAATTCCTTGTTCTGTATCTGGATTGGAGGGGCTCTGCTTGAGGGAAAGAGCTAGAAGTTCACCTGTCTGTGAACTTCAGAATCATCAGAAGGTGGGAACATGGAATGATGAGCTATCAGCAACTTAAGAGATGACAAGCACAAAATGGGCAAAATCATCCATTTTACAAACAAATAGCTCTGAGAGGTGACAGTGTTGAGCCAAAGGCTCACTAGGTTGGTACTGCTGGAGAGAGAGGTCTGTGTCTCGTGGTCCCTTCAGCAGTAACTCATTAAGCTAAAAGTAGATGCGGTTGGGTGCCTTTGTCATCTGCCCCGTTTGGAGTATCTCATTTGCATTAGTTTTCCTACTCTCTTTTAAAAAATTTTTAATGTGTATGGCTGTTAAATCTGCATGTATGTCTGTGCATCGCGTGTGTACAGTGACTGAGGAGACAAAAGGGTGTCAGATCTCCAAGAGCCGGAGTTACAGACAGTTGTGATCCACCATGTGGGTGCTGGGAATGGACCCAGTTCCCCTGGGAAAGCAGCCAGGGATCTTAGCCACTGTGCCATCTCTCAAGCCCTTACTAGTCTCTTTCAAAGGATTACAGGTGATGATTTCTAAACTGATAATCTGTTAAACCTGATTTTGTTTTCCCTTTAATGCAACAATTAGTGTTTCTGACCTTTAATACCCCAAGAATGAAAAGAATCTAACAATCTAGATGGAAAACAAACAGAATAAGAAAAATAGGCTAGCCATATCACTAGGAATAAAAAAAAATAATTAAATTCCATGAATCTAGGCATGAAATTTTAAGTTTGTCTTTATTATTTGACTGTTTCAGAGAGGCTAAAAGATAGCAAACACACAAGTCTTTCCAATGACTTCTCTGTGTTCTGTATTAATCCATAGTGATGTGTGTAGACAGAAGTTTCCTGGCCTGACTGTCTGCTCCCAAATAACCAGCAGTTGCTTCCCAAAAAAATGACTCGGAGACTTAACATAAATTTAAATATTCAGCCAACAGCTCAGGGTTACTACTAACTAGCTCTTACAACTTAACCCATTTCCATTAACCTATGTGCTACCCAAGGCTCGTGTCTTTTACCTCTGTCCCATTTTGTGTATTCGACTTGTCTTGTGTCTGGTTGTCAATTCTTCTGGTTCTGCCCCTCCTCTTCCCATCAGAATTGGTTTGACTTTCCTGCCTAACTTTATCATGTTCAGCTATTGGCCAGTCAGCTTGTTTATTAAACCAATCATATGGACATATATTCGCAGAGTGTACAGAAGGGTAATTCCACATCAGATGTGATTTTGAACGAATCCACGTTAGAGACAATTGGTTATCTTTTACCGTTTCATTTTAATCAAAGAATCTATGTTAACAGGGTACAGATCTCCAAGCAGATCTAAAAGTATTTTTTTTCTATTTTAACACCCACTCACTCTGCTACTCTGAACATTCTTCCTTAAAATATAAAAAAATTTCACAAAATTTTCATCCATCCTCACACAGGCTACTGGGGCAGACATCCACAGATTCAGCTACTCCCATGTCAAATTATTTAGAAAACTAATTGAATTTGTATTGAGCGTATACAGACTTTTTTCTTTGTCACAATTCTTGAACAATAGTTTATAACAATTTTTTTGCAATGGGTATCGTAAGTAATATATAGGTTATACTAAAATGCTTTGACATTATGTATGACTAACTTGAACATCCACAGATTTTAGTAATCACCCCAGTCTACTCCTCTTCAAATGCCAAAGGACCACTGTACACATTCATCTCAAGATGAAGTTTGAATGTTCCTCAAAAAGTTCCTGAGGGAAATGGAGGGTATAACATGGTGCTAGAGTGCCTGTATCCCACACACAAGGCTGTGGGTTCGGTACCCAGCACCAACAGAAAAAAGAATGCCTGGAAGAAAGGCACATGCCAAAGCAGAGTAAAACCTACAAACCTCAGAAAACAATCGCTAAAGTCACAATCATAGTCTTTACGTGATTTAAAAGCTGTAATAATCTTCATATAGTGACCTAAAATCTTCTTTGTTTTAATGCTATCAGTTAAAGTAGCCCGTGTACCCCAGTTTTCCCAGTTCCAAGCAAACTGAGTCGGTGAATGATTGCCTCCCATTCACTAAGAGGCAAGTAGAGAAAAACTAAATCTTCTAAATTAAGAGACAGTTGCATGAGTTTGGGTTCTAAGTCACATAGACTAACCTTTATCCCGTATTGAAATCAGCCGAAGCTCTTGCAAAATACCCATTGCAAATCGATTAATTCTTGAGTATTGAGGTAAGCTGCCAACTAGAGAAGTTTCTATTTACATTTGGTTTGGGCAAACACACACCCAACCCACATGAAGGAGGAGGTAATAAGTTCTTCCGTTTTCATTCCAGAAATACCAGGAATAAAGAGTGGTTATTATGCTGCTACCACAGCCCGAGTGAACAAATCGTTGCCTAATCCAGAGATGTGGGAAGGATTATTTTGGAATGTAATATTTGTGTTAACCTATAGCATCCTAAAATGGTTGAATGCATAGATTCATTTGATATTATTCAAACCAGTAAGTATGTACAAAACTGGCAACTAGATTTCATAAAATGTCAGCAGGGTGTGGTGGCACTGCCCATAATCCCATCACATAGAAGGCTGAGGCAGAAGGACCACAAATGTGAGGCCAGCTGGGCTACATAGTGAGACCCCATTTCAAATGTTTAAAAAGTGCTTCATAAAAATTCATTGGTCGGGAAAACAGCAACCATATTGTGAAGGAAGCTGCCCTAAAGTCAAGGGGGAAAGAAGTAGGGTTAAGAAAGCCAGAGTTAGATACAAGAACCCTGACAGATCTTTCTGCTGAGACCTCTCAGGGGTGGCTAACCTCAGGCTCTCTAGAGGAGACTTGAAAACCCTAGCGCTTGGGGAACGGTCTGCACCAGCTCAACCAGATCTGGGGTGAGTGGACTCCGACCTCTGCACCTTGTCCACACTTCCACAACCCAGCTGCCTTAGCAACTTCAGGAAACTGCATTTATATTTTACCTAGCACGGTCCCCATGTCATGAATTTTCAATCAGCTCCATACACGTTAGCGACAAATGATAGAAAAGTAAAAACCCCCTCCGTGTCCCCTTTTAAACGCTTGTGGTTAGAGTTCCACTGACAAAATTCAGAGGAAGAACTTCCAGAAGCCACCACTGAGGAAAAACACACAAGAGAGATGGCATCTGATTCCAAAAACTGTTTTCCCAAACTCTGCAAGCGCGCTCCCGCCTACGTGAAACACGTATTCGGCCGAGGTGGCAGGCAGAACTTGCAAAAGGTTCTGTGAGAAAACATGGCTGTTGCCTCAGCCTTTGCATTTCTGTTCGTGTTTGTTTGTTTGAATTTTTTGTTTGTTTTTGTAACTAAGTAAAATGTAACCTATGCAAACCAGAAACTCAAGAAAAAAAAAAAAAACATCTGACCAGGTTTTTGTTTTAAAAAAAAAAAAAAAACTTCCTGTTTAAGAGATTAGAAAACTAAAGTTTGGCCTCACAGAGAAGTCTCTCAGGAAACAGCCAAAAGCCATGGGGAGCTCCCAAGACATGACTGGTTCCCCCACTTCCAATCAGCTGAGGCCCCAGACATCATGGTGCAGAGACGAGCAAGACAGTCCCAGTGCAAAGTAAGATTGAGAACTCATAGAACAGTTGGTTCAAGCCAGGAAAGTTTAAGTTGTTTCTTCTATAGCAGTAACAAAGCAGACGGGTAAAGCGGAGTATCTTACATACAGAAGTATCATTTGCCCCCTGACAACAGCTGATTGAAGGCTAAAAGGCCATTTGCATCCCATTCAAACTGAGGATGACCTTTAGTCGTTTTAACCCTTGGATGAACCATTCCAGAAGTCTTGGTTCAATAGCCTTAGGTGAAGCCTCCAAGAGTCCAAGAGAAGTTAAGATCAGCCTTCCTCAGAGATTGATGAGAATAAAGCCACTTCCTCTGTGTGTTCACAGATGTCCTCTCTGCCTTGTGGCATGAGAGTGTAGACTCCAGCCTTAGCAGGAGAGAGAACCCCTGCTTCTCCCGGAGCATGCTGGGATGTCCAAGTGGATTCTTATCTTTGAGTTCAATTCCTTTTGGCTGTGTTTACCTTCCTCATTCCACGTACATTAACCATTTCCCTAGAAATACTCATGCTCACGGTGTCACCCAGATGGAGTTTCGCTGCAAGGTGACCCATTTCAACACAGGCAGCCAAGGCCCTCCTTCACCTGGAGGATAATACCATGCAAGGCTAAGGTGATCATGACCATCAGTGGCTCCCACTTACAATGTTAAGACCTTGTTAAAACCTTGAGATTAAAAATGCCTTCATCCCAGGCATGACTTTTCACAATGCCCTGCTTCAAATGCTAGACTCTAATGGTCTTTAATCAGTAAATGCTTTTAAGATTTTTGGTGTGAACATATGCCCTGGAGTGCTTATGTTTCCTGACCAGGTTGGTTCTCTGCCTTGACTACACGTCTGAGTTCATCCCTGGGTGTGACTCATCCCATCTCATGTATGCTCTCTTAGCCACTGCCCGCCACATCTTCCTAAGGAGGATGAAAACGTTTCTAGGACTTTCAGTGAGATCACGCAGAAAGGAAAAGAGAACGCCCCTGACATGACGTAAGAAGCTGGCTAACTATGCTTAGCTCGCTCTAAAATCTCTGGGCATGTGTCTATGTGTCTGTCTGTCTAATCATCCCAGTGCTCACCACAGTCTCTCTCGGAATTCTAAATGAGAATTCCTCTAATGGAACTATGAGTCATTTAATGAAGACTACAAGTCTATGCTGACCTCAAGATACAAGTACACAACATAACACTCATGCATGTGACATAAAAATATTCATTCTAGAAAAATGTTTTTAAATAACTCTCTACAAACTAGGAGGATGACTCATTTGGTAAAGCGCTTGCCAAGCAAGCCCAGGGCCTGAGCTCAGAGCCCATATAAAAATGCCAAGTGTGGTGGCACATGCTTTAGTCACAACACCAGGGAAGAAGAAACAGTGAGATCCCAGGGCCTCCATGGCTAGCTAACCTAAGCCTCATCGGTGAGCTCTAGACCAGTGAGAGACTCTGTCTCAAAGGATATGAATGGTATCCAGAGGACAAAGCACACTGTTGTCTCCTGGTGTCTACACACATAAACATACATAAACATGTGAGCACACATACATGCACACATATGCCCAACCACAGATGAATGTGGGTGTGTGTACTTGCACATACATGTGTGCACACACACACATGTGCATATACAAGCCTTAAAAAAAAGTGAGTCCTTTATCCATGGCTTTATTTCACTTGGCCATAGCCATGCAAGATTTCTTGTCTGCATTTTGCAATCTATGAAGCTGAGGCTCAAATGGGGCATTGACTTGCCTGTGACTATACAGTCATAAAATGATGGCTCCAGAATTTGTACCCAATGTGTTTCTGCTTTAAGCCACAAGAGTTAAAAATGGCTGCCAAAGAGTTATGAAAAAATCTAAACACGCACGTTACAGTGTAATGGACTTGTGCTGGATGTTTTTACCAAAGATGTGAAACCAGGAAAGAGAAACCTGAGGTTTCAGTTTTGAAGGCAAAACTCATGTTTTTCCAGGGACCATTAGACCTGACCTCATTGATGCGGTGCCAGCACAGTATGCGTGAGTCAATCAAGATCAGAGAGCGACAAGATTGTATGGCCTTCCCATGACCCAAAACTTGAAGCATTCATTCAATGCTCTGTCTACAGACAGGGTTTCCTCTCTTACAACTGCCCCTACAATTGTATCAACTTGCACAAGATGTTTTACTCCATGAAAGCGGGCAAATATCAAAGCCGGAGGTCTACCAGGTTAGAGCACACACCATTCCTAGTTTGTGGACCTTCTCTGCCACACCCTTAGAGAACACCAAGGACCAAGAAAGACGAAGAGAAGGAAGCAGTTATGGCACACCACGGCTGCGCCAGACATTTCCAACAGCCGTTGGGCAGAGTCATCTTACTCGGAGTCCTAGCACAAAGATTTCCATCCATCGTCTCTAGCAGCTTAAGAGCACTGGTTTCAAGTCACCACCCAGCCACCAGCCCTGGGAACCAATTGCTTCTCAAGTCCTAATGCACATACCTATAACCTGGAGAGCTTCTTACAAAACAGACTGTGACCTATTAGCTCCGGGTGGGGCACGAGATTCTGCATTTCTAACAGAGGAACCACACTTTGAGTAGCAAGGTGATGGTTACGGATGAGTTCGACCCATCAGTCATTTGATGGGTCTCCACCACTGAATGCCACATCTATAAACCAGTTTCAAAAGCTGCGGTTTAGACTGAGCTGAATGGACGCCCCACAGGGTTGGTGGCATCATTAGAATCTCATTAACACAGTCTTGCTCAAGCCAAGCTAAACTTTCTAGAGCCCTGGTTAAGGCAGGCCTTGAAGGAGGGTGTTTCTTAGGGTCTCACTGAGAGCAGAAGACAGGTCTTGCTTGTCCCAGTCATTCTTGGGGTGTGATGCACGCCACACCACAGTTTAATTCTATTGGGGAGGAAGGAAAGCATTTGTCCTGGGTTGTCTATTGGATCAGTCAACACAGTAAGCACTAAAAAGTGTACATCCGAGAGGCTGTTAGCTCACACGAATCCCCTGAATTATTTTTTGAATTCTATCTTTATCCAGATAGCCAAATTGGCTGAAGTTCCGGGGGGCGGGGAAGGGCAGGACTCTTAAAAGCTGTTTGGTTCATTCAGTATAAGCACCTGCCATGCAAGCCTGATGGCCTGAGTTTGACCCCAGAACCCACGGAAAAAAGAAAGAAGGCACTCCGAAAGATGTTCTCATCCATAAATTCACATGACAGGCATGTACCCGTGCTCACACACACATCATACACACTCATATGTACACATCATATATACTTCATACACAAGATAATGTTAATAATATTGATAAATAAAAATTGTTTCTTTGTATTATTTTACTCTGTGTGGGGGTGTTTTGTCTGCATGCATGCCTGTGCACCATGTGTATGAATGGTGCCCATGGAAGCCAGAAGAGAGAGTTGGATCCCTTGAAACTGGAATCATGAGCCACGTGTAGGCACTGGCAATCAAACCTAACTCTTCTGAAAAAGCAGCCAGTGCTCTTAGCCACTGAGCCAGCTCTCCAGCCCTAAAATCAAATTTAAAAAACTATGAAACCGTGTCTTAATCCACATTAAATGAAATCTGCTTGCCTGGCTGCATTCCCAGCTGTCGCTGGTGCCGTTTTTCTGTTTACAGGCGGTTTAGATTGGCAATGGGATAAACAACTCGGTAGGTAGGCTTACCGTGCAATCCTGAAGACCAGAGCTCAATCCTCAGACCCTACAAAATACTGCTGGGTAAAACATCATGCTTGTAACGGCAGTCCTGGGGAGGCAGAGACAAGATCTCTGGGGCTTAGTGGTGAGTCCCAGATTCCAGTGAGAGACACTGCCTCAAACAAAACAAGGTGGGTACTGAAGAGACGGCTCTTCAAACGTGCCAAGCGAGTGTGAAGACCTGAGTTCGGAGTTCCAGCACTCACATAGGAAAAACAAATAGTAGACGAAGTGTCCTGTCTGTAACCCCAGAGCTCAGAAGCTGGAGACAGGAGACCTGAGGGACAAGCTGGCTGGAATCAGCAAGCTCCGGGTTTTGTGGGACACCCTGCTTAAGTATATAATGTGGAGAGCAACTGAGAGAGACATCTGACATCGGTCTCTGGCTTCCACATACACTCTCATACATGAACACACACACACACACAAAATGTGTTTTGCTTGAGAAATAACACACAAGTTTGACCTGTGGCTTCCACACAGATGTATACACGGGTGCATATACACCACACACACACACACACACACACACACACACACACACACACACACACACACGGTTTACATGGGAACAGGTACGGCTATAAGAAAGAGCCTGTGCACCCACCTCATGCCTCCTACAGATCCAGCCACTGCTAGGAAGACAAAATAAGGAAGATCTTGAAATTCAGAGAAGGAAATTAAAATACACGAACCGGTCCCTGATTCCTGTGCCCTACCATCATGATGTAATCCTAATAACCACTACCTTCACCGATGTCATGATAAGGAAATGGTTCAAGCTGGGAGAGACACAGCAAGCATGCCTGTTCAATAAAGCTCTTTCTGCCCTCTTGAATTTTTCTCCCACACTCAACAAAAGCTGCAGAAGGCCGCCTGTGACCTGTGACTGTGACCTGTGCACCCAGTTCTAAGCGTCAGCTGCCACGGCCCCACACCTCACACCCTTCCCAGACATCCAGGCAGCGGCAGCCCCTAGCAAGACCCAGCTTGTTTTTCCAGCAGGCTGCACTCATCACCGGAAGAGCAGGTTTGCCACGCAAGCTGCCTTAATGTGGGCTCTGCAGACACTGCTTCTGGGTTGTTATTAGTGTCCTCGGAGAATAATAATCAGCTGACCGACCAAAGAAGGGCATTCCGAGAAAAGTCGCAGTAGAAAAACACTTGGACTTCTTTCTTTTCCTTAGCTACTCAAAGAATGGGCTATTTTTGTATCGAATGCACAAGAATCATACCGAAAATCTGATGCTGTACTTGGCTACAGGGCTAAGAGTTGGGGAACGGAGGATGCTTAGGGGATGGCAGCTGTGTGGGAAGGTGGGCGTCTGAGTCATTCTCATAGACGCAGGAGGCTGAGCCAATAGCAGGCAGCGTTATTGTGGTCACATGTTTACTGAATGTCTCATTTACTCTCCTATCCTTCCCCCTGTGGTTAGAGAGTTCTCAATAGGCCAGGGATGGGCCAATTCAAGTCTTTGCACTTCCATCCCACCCACGGGATCTCAGCCAGCCAGAGGCCAGGGAGACCCAATCCAAGCCACAGAGACTGTCTCAGCATGTGTCCAGAGTCAGTCCATGCCCCCACCACACAGAGCAGAAGGGAGAATAAACCCCCTAGTTAACAAGTCACTGCCTGCTAACCATCTCTACAATGGCAAAGGGCTAACTACCTCTTCTAAACTGGTCCTGCTCAGCCAACGACCCAATGGCCAAGCAGAGCTGGGAGCCTGCACCTCCCAACAAACCCCAACCAGGGCCCAGAGCCTTGGTGAGAAGGATCCACAGACACCTGAAGCAAATGGACTCCTGGGGTTGGAGGACTGGGCTGGAAGCCTAAGGCTTTGTCCATCTCTCAAGTCTTCCTGCTAGGGGTCTGATTGAGCCCATTGGAAGTACCTGAAAGTTGGAACTCAGAGCTGTCTGAACCTTTAGAAAGGACGGTTTATCTGCTACTCATGAGCTATTTCCAGATTCCTCCCAGCATGCCCCCTACAATGCTATTGCTCCAAGACCATACTCGGAGAACCATTGTTCTAAAATCTAATTGAGAGAGGCAGGTGGATCTCTGGGAGTTCGAGACCAGCCTGGTCTACAAGAACTAGTTCCAGAACAGGCTCCAAAGCTACAGAAA
>JAQHUG010000032.1:3507388-3522412 GCA_028555095.1 Dicrostonyx torquatus | reverse complement strand
GCCAAAGTTCATAATAATTACCCTCTTTTATCAGTGGCTTCTAGGAAGTTGGGTGTGTGAGTCTCTGTGGCCACCTGAAACCTTTCTTCTCGGGGAATCACTTGGCTCTGAGTGTGGGAATCTGCAAGGAGGAGCAAGCTTCTGCAGCTGGAATCCAGCAGGGGTCCTGGAAGGCAGCTCCAATGGCGTCAGGATGGTAGAAGCAGAAAGCCCCTCCTGGTGGTATCTAGCTGGCTTCCAGCAGAGGCAGACTCCTGCATGCAACATACCAGGTATACAAACTGGTTTCTCAGTCATTTAAATTTTTGGAAGCATTTTTCAACCATTAGACAATATTTGCAAGGCTTTTATGATAGAGATTTTTTTTAAGAAAGGGAAAAGAAAACACCCAGGAGGGGTTCTCAAGGCTCCTGCCCTAGCCTAGGAGTTCCTGACAGCTGAGGGCTGCTTGGAGCCAGGAAGAGGATTGAATTTTCTCTGGAGGTATGCCCACTGATATGTCCACATCCTATTCACCCATATACAGGCAGCACTAATTAGATTCATAGGTTATTTTTCAAAGGGAAGTATTGAAGTTGGATACAAAATGTGTTGGGGGGGCATCTGGAGCTGTTGGAGAGTGAAGTCAGTAGATATTATCAAGATACATTGTATACATATATAACATTTTCTAAAAATACTATTTCAAGTACTTTTTAACTCCAAAATCAACTCCGCCCCACCACCTATACTCTTTTACATACTCACACATTCACCATATTCAATTCTCAAACTCTCTCTCTCTCTGTGTGTGTGTGTGTGTGTGTGTGTGTGTGTGTGTGTGTGTGGTGTGTGTACTCACATGCTTACATGCTTTGAGACAGGGTCTTAGTGCACAGCACTAGGCTAACCTGGCACTCCTCACTTAAACCAGGCTGGCGTCAAACTTGCAACGATCCCCCTGTCTCTGCTTTCCGAGTGCTGGAATTACAGGTGTGCACCAAAACACCCAGCTTCGTCCAAAATATTTCAATAGACTAGGATATAAGTTCTAAACAAGGATAAACTTAAAAGCAAAAAAAAAGGAGCATAAAACAGAGGTTCTGAAAAGCAATTCATTGTTTGAACAAGCCTTTGTTCTCACCAGTGTGACTTGCCATCATGACCCCACAGATGTCTCGTTCAAGGCCTAAATTATTCATATACATTGTAAATATTCTTTATTTGTATACGTGGATGATTAAAAGAACCTGCCAGGGCAGGTGCAAGAGCTGAAAGAATACCCCTTCCTCATTCTTTTTGTTCCCTGTGTTTATTAAAAAGACATACACACCCCACCCCCAGAAAAGCCCTTAAGAAGTGCCTCTAGTGGTCATTTCTGGAATGAGATGAAACATATTGCTGTACAGAAGCGGGGGTGGGGTAAGGTGGACTGTGTCACTCCTGAGGTGACATGGCAGAAGAGGAGGAGTGTCTCGCCTGAACTCTATAAAAGGTCAGCCCTACAGCACCGTGAGACAGGCTGTGCTCCAACTCCAGGCTGCAGGTGTTGCCTCCCAGAATCCCAGATGGATTTCAGTCGTCGAAGTATTCACAGAAGTCTGAGTTCCTCCTCACAAGGCCCAGCACTTAGCATGAGTGGTTCCGTGTATAGGAAGGGGAGCGTGCAGCGCCTGGGGGCTGCACCCAGTGTCTATGGTGGAGCTGGAGGCCACGGCACTCGCATCTCCGTCTCCAAAACCGTAGTGAACTATAGCAGCGATCTCTCCAGCGGAGGGGACCTGTTTGGTGGCAATGGGAAACTAGCAATGCAGAACCTCAATGACCGGCTGGCCAGCTACCTCGAAAAAGTGCGGTCCCTGGAGCAATCCAACTCCAGACTTGAAGCCCAGATCAAGCAGTGGTATGAAACCAATGCACCTAGCACCGTCCGGGACTACAGCCCCTACTACGCACAAATCAAAGACCTGCAAAACCAGGTAAGTCATGAGGGCTGTGTTTTCTACATTTCTGTTTTATTTGCATAGTAAATCAAGGGGTATGGGTGTATATGGTAGGTGAACCCAAACATACAAATCAGATTAAGTTGAAATTTATAACTAAAAAAAATGTATTTTATCAAGTGATATCAGTGTAAATAGGATGAGTTTAACCCACACTTTTTTCAAAAAATTCAACCTAATTGCATATAAAATATGATAGTTTTATCACCCAAAATTACATTGTGTCTATGCCATGGCTTACAATGTCTGGTCCTCGTGGAGAATAATCTTGTTTTTAGAAGAACTTCAAGGGTTTCTATGTGAGTTTCCCCCTAGTCTTCATTGACTTGGAAGACTCAAACCAATTTAAAAGAGATTTTTCTTTTTCATTTATATAACGTTATATTTCAAATATCATCCTACTATGGGTATAAATAATAAAAGAGTTCAGAGTGGAGACAAAATGCAGGTATTAATGGTTTCTGTACTGACTGACAGATGGGTGGCTGGGTGGATGAAAGGAATAGTTTTTGATACAAGTCCTCACTGTGTATCCCAGGCTAGTCCAAGCCCTCGCTGGGCATCCCAGGCTAGTCCAAGCCCTCTCTGTGTATCCCAGGCTAGTCCAAGCCCTCACTGTGTATCCCAGGCTAGTCCAAGCCCTCACTGTGTACCCCAGGCTAGTCCAAGCCCTTACTGGGTATCCCAGGCTAGTCCAAGCCCTCACTGTGTATCCCAGGCTAGTCCAAGCCCTCGCTGGGCATCCCAGGCTAGTCCAAGCCCTCACTGTGTATCCCAGNATCCCAGGCTAGTCCAAGCCCTCACTGTGTATCCCAGACTAGTCTGGACCTCATCACTCTCCTGCCTCTATCTCCTCAGCACTGGGATTAGCCACTACGCACAGTTCTGATAACTGGACTTTTTTAATGCCATGTTTAATTATCTGCTGACCACCACCAAGCATTTTATAAAGCACTTAGGCAATAATGAAATGTTCTATTGCCCCCAATTCAAATTTATTGCAATCCTATATCAGTCTGTTCCTGTGTCATCCAAGATAGGTGGGGTTCTCTCTCTCTCTCTCTCTCTCTCTCTCTCTCTTTCTCTCTCTCTTTTTATAAACCCAGTGGAGGGGAAGTGGGAGACTTTGCTCCTGACTAAAGATGGCAAGCACAGCACACACCATTCTTATCTAATCAAGGAAAGCGTTCCTTTCTCTTTTGCTTATATTTAAACACTGTCCCTTTAGAGCAAAGGCCATTGAGTCCCTGTGGACCTCTTTCCTTGAGTTGTATTACAGGCATCAGTGCACCTTGTTTCAGACTTCCCAGAAAGGATCAGCTCACAAAGCTAAGGTGATTACACCACCCTCATTAGGGCGTTTCTTCAGGCTTTCCCTGAAGCACATTCCAAATAAACTGATTGTTCTCCAGCACTTCTCTCAAGGTTGATGCTTCTGAATTGACTCAGGGATTATCCACAATACCTAGGAGCAGCCACTAGTCCCTACTAGCTGGAAGCCTCTCAAGGGAACTCTCTCCAGGAATAGCTACTGACAGAGATGGATCATTCTAATGCTTTCTAGGAATAGACTTCCAGTTCCCATGCATCTTAAAGAATACAGTGCTTGCCTTGCAAGCACCAAACCTGAGCTCAATTCCCAGAACCCAGGTTAAAAAAAAGATTTAAAAAAAAAATGGAGAATGATAGTGTGCGCTTGTAATCCCAGTGTTGGAAAAGCGGAGACAAGCAGAGCCCTGGGGCTTGCTGAACAGCCAGCCTGACCTACTTGATGATTTCCAGAACAGTGAGGGATCCTGCCCTTCCCCAAAAATGTGGATTATACCTAAGGAATGACATGCAAAATTGTCTGTCCTCTGACCTCCACATGCATGTACCCGTACATATGAACATGCACACAGAGAGAGAGAGACTGGGGGAGGGGCAGAGAGAGATCCAGGATGTATCCATCCTTCTGTTCTAGTACCTAATTCCTACCAGATGGCAAGTTCTCATTCACCCACTATTTCATAGACACTAGCTAGGTACTGAGCATCACACAGAGAGGAATGTGTCAGTAAGTGTTTTGGGTGGAATCAGGTGTGGACCAAAGCAACTATCCCTCAGAGGGGTATAGGAGGAAGGCTGTGCAGAGCAACAGAAGCGAGGGCACATCCACTGCGAGACCTGAAGGCTATCAGTGAAGGCCCCCTCAAAGCCATGGTGTCAGAGCTGAGAGGTGAAGGAGTGGGAGCTCACCAGGTGAGAATGGCTTACAGCAATGTTCTGGGTATGAACAGCGCCACAGACAAGGCCCTTAATAAGGTTCAGTGATGTGGATGAGTTCAACTTTCATTCTGTACAATCACAAGAAAATGGACCAGACGAAGAGTCCTGTTCTAACTCTGTGACGTGAATACCTGTGTCCATCACTTTTGATGTAATTACAGTTGTCTCTGAGGGCAAATAAGATCATTGTAAGCCCCTGCCCTGACGAAAATGTCATTCTTTCTCTCTCTTATGTTTTTCAGATTAAGGATGCTCAAATGCAAAATGCCCGATGCGTCCTGCAAATTGACAATGCTAAGCTGGCTGCGGAGGACTTCAGACTGAAGTAGGTTCTCTAAATCACAGTAAATGTAGGCTGTATGGGGGTGGGTTGGTGGGTTGATTGGTTGTCTTGGTTTTTGTTTTTGAGATAGGACCTTGCTATGTGGTTCACACTGGCCCCCAAAGTCAGCATCCTCTTTACTCAAAACTACAGATGTCTGCTTTCATACCCAGCACCATGGTAAATTTCCCCTTCCATCACACGGGTTCCAGGGGTAAAACTCCAGATGTCAGGTGGACAGCAAGGGCCTTTGCCTGATGAACCAATCACTGGTCCTCAGAAAGAATTCCGTTTAGAAGCCTTTCATCACACTGAGATGAGCTAAGAAACTTCTATTACATTATATCAGAACTGTGGAGCTTAAAGGCTACTAAAAGCTATGAATATGATCCTGCCCAGCACTCTTGGGGACAGACATCGCCATCGCCCTCCCAGGATGCTAAAATTTGTTTACCCACTATTGTTTCTGAACACCTCCCAGCAATTGCTATTGTTCTGGTTGGTCATCTTTGGTTACTAAAATGGTCTTTTTTAGTAATCCAGTTTCTGCTGCCTTTTCACCCACTAAACCTAATTCTATCACTCAGAGTAAGAAGAAAAACCCAGAACTCCATTTCTGCACATGTGCCCGTCTGTGATGTGAAAGCCACAGGTCTCCACTGGGTGACCCTCCCTCCCACACAGACATTTGGCTCCTACATCACAGCCAGGTTCCATGGACAACTCCTATACCTCCCAGATGCTTTACCATCTCATCCAGTTAACCAAAGAACTGGAACCAATCTACAATTAGTCCACTTCATATACTGCTCACATGACACACTCACATGACCGTGCTCCCTCCGAACTGCTGCGCAATAGGGCTTCCTGGCCCAGTCTGCAGGGTGTATCCACACTAATGGCACTGCACTGTAGAAGGACAGGGTTTTGATGCTAACGGGGATGAAAAAGAAGGAAATTAAAGAGTAGATCCAAAGGTGATGCCATTAGATTTGTGAACCGGGTCCCACTTAGCCAGAATCTGTTCTGTTATCACTTAGGCTTGCTTTGGTATTATTTAACTTGTGTCTTTGCCTGATGGTTGCAGAGGAAAAGAAATGACTAAAATGACTCATATCAGATGCATCTGTTTTAAAAAATGATGAAAATAAGCTCACCCTGTAAAATTTATGTTTGGGTTATTAGTTTCCGAAGTGCTTGGTGGGGGGGGGTTGTTTAACTTGGGATATTTTTTATTTATTTTGTTGACTTGGTTTGGGCTTTTTGCTGTTTCCTGTTGTTTTTACCATCCTTGGGATCAAGCCCAGGTCCTTATATGCAAACACTTTACCACCCAGCTACATCCCTAGCCCCTAAATTCATACACTTTCAAAAGTGTAAATGAACAGAAATTAGATATAGATACAGATTCTTATGTGAATAAACATTTGCCTGCATGTCTTGCACCATGTATGTGCCTGGTGCCCACAAAGATCAGAAGAGGGCATCATAATCCCTGGAACTGGAGTTACAGGTGGTTATGAGCCACCATGTGGGTGCTAGGAATTGAAGCAGGGTCCTCTACAAGAGCAGCCAGTGCTCTTAACCACTGAGCCATCTCTCCAGCTCCAGTGACAGATTCTGTTACAGAGCAAATTATCTGGTTCCCAGGTTCTCATTCACTTTTTGAACATGTGAAGGGGCTTGTGATAAAGTGCAGGGGCTGATCTATCTCGCGTTACATCATCTCCTCCATCACGGCTGTAGAAAGACTGTTACGCCTGCATCTTAACTCATTCCCAGGTTTGAGGCTGAAAGGGGGATGCGTGTAACTGTGGAAGCTGATCTCCAAGGCTTGAGCAAGGTTTTTGATGACCTGGCCCTTCAAAAGACAGACTTGGAAATTCAGATTGAAGAACTGAACAAGGACCTGGTCCTGCTCCAGAAGGAACATCAGGAGGTGAGAGAGTCACAAAGATGTTTAGGGAATGCTGAGGCAGCTCCAATAGCAAAGTAATAAAAATGAGAGGAGAAGAAACAGGAAGAAGAGGCCATGGCAGCGGTGCTGATGGTGATGGAGAGAATGTCAATCATGCCAGCCACCCTAACTTCTTTGCATGAGGTTGCTCTCCCTTAAAAACCTGAAAGGAGTGGGCCAGACCCCAGGAAGCCTTCTTCCTGTTTCCTCTCATCTTTATTTGTGCCCAGTGAAGGAAGTCACAAGATTTACTATATCTTTTCCTCCCGGTCTGATCTGAGAATGTGCTTCAGACTAAACTCAATCGGAATCTTACTCCCACAGGAAGTCGATGCCCTGAGCCGGCAGCTGGGTACCAATGTCAACGTGGAGGTGGATGCTGCTCCAGGCCTGAACCTGGGAGAGATCATGAATGAGATGAGGCAGAAATACGAAGCCTTGGCCCAGAAGAACCTTCAAGAGGCCAAAGAACAGTTTGAGAAACAGGTAATTCTCGAGTGTGAGCAGATGGGTTGCACTGTCCTCCAGGGTCAGAGCCTATTGTTTTCTTTCTCTTTTTCCAGCCTTCTGTTTTCTTTCTGTTCTTCTTCCCTCTCCTTTTCTGGTATGCCCTCCTCTCTTTTATGCCTTTCTTTGCTCATTTTCTTAATTCTTGGAACTTTAGAGCGCAGCCCTGCAGCAAGAAGTCACCGTGAACACCGAGGAGCTGAAAGGGACGGAGATTCAAGTCACAGAGCTGAGACGCACCTACCAGAGCCTGGAGATCGAGCTGCAGTCTCTTCTCAGCATGGTGAGCCCCTCTGGCCTCCCCTGCTCAGTCTAGTCCGTGCTGACCAAGGCCTGTGTTCAGAACTCTAGAAGCACAGACTCCTGTAAGAAGCCAAAAAGGAAACAGGTCTAACAGCTAATAATAACCACACCACAGAAAGAAGCAGAGGAAGGGTAATGACCTGTACAAAAAGGAGGGGAAAGAGTAGATCTTGAAGATTCCACAGGGAAAGTTGCATTTATCTGAGATCATAAATCAAAGCTGAGCTTTAAGTTAGGAAAAGAACACTACCCAGATGATTCTATGGTATTCTGCTTCCGGAGTCAAGGCTAAAGGGACATAGTCGGCTGGCTCATGTCAGTGTGGTGGAAAGCAGAGAGAAATAACTGAGCTGTGGGACAACTCTTAGAGTTGATTCTCAGAAGAAAAAAAAGGAAAGGAAAGAAAAAAAAAAGCAAAACATCTTATCGGTTTTGCTTGCACTTCATCAAGGCAGGCATGACATCCTCCCAGGTCAAGGAAGTAAATCTTGATTTTGTGGCACAGTGCAGCACAGTGAAGAGACAGCAGACACAAAGCTCAAACAAAACAAGTCCAAGAGACGGCAGGTGGAGCTGGCTGGGTCTGTCTAGATGGGAAGAACCTACAAGAGACGGCAGGTGGAGCTGGCTGGGTCTGTCTAGATGGGAAGAACCTACAAGTCCAAGAGACGGCAGGTGGAGCTGGCTGGGTCTGTCTAGATGGGAAGAACCTACAAGCTTGAAAAATGGGTAGTGCTCAAAGGCTGCAAAAAAAATTCTTCCAAAAGACAAAACACTTGTGTGTCTTACTTCAAGTCAGCAAATAAGAAACACCCTCCTTGTCTGTCACTCTCAGAAAGAGTCTCTGGAGCGCACCCTGGAGGAAACCAAGGCTCGTTATGCCAACCAGTTGGCAGCCATCCAGGGAATGCTGAGCTCCCTGGAGGCCCAACTGATGCAGATCCGGAGTGACACGGAACGCCAGAACCAAGAGCACAATGCCCTTCTGGACATAAAGACCCGGCTTGAGCAGGAGATCGCTACCTACCGCCGCCTTCTGGAAGGAGAAGACATAAGGTAAGTAAGTACCTTTGGATGTGTGAACCAGTCTGTTTGCAATTCTCTTTCACAGTCCTTGTCAAGGCAATCTCCCCCACAAAGGCAATTTTACACACACAACGAGGAGATGAAACTATAGCGAATAGTACAAAACACCCCAACCATCAATAGCCTTTGAAGGAGGCCTTCGGGCAGGCCTGAATCAGAAGATGGTTCTCTTAATGATAATGATGGTGCTTGTATTAATCCTTATTGAATGTGGAATAGGATGCACAGTAACTCGTTGCACTGCTCATGAATTAAACCACAGGCCACAGAGGCCCCTGAGAGCCAGTTTGTAAATGCGCAGAATTGAATTGGCTGCCTGCAAACATAAATCCAAGGACATCAGGAGAACATAGATTTGAACTTCCATCCTAATTTTTTTTCTTCACTATAGACATTTCCAGGAGATGATAAGTAGGTTGGTTTTGACACTGTGTGTTTTCCAAGCTAAAAAGTAGAACACTCTAGTGTCGAATAAGCATAGTCCAAGGGACAGAAGCAGGAAAATAATATTTAACCGCCCATCAACCTAGACTTTGATCAACAAAAGGACATGGAGGGAAGTTCCCCAGCTTTGATGAGGAAATAATGCTTTCTTTCTGTTTCTTTGCTTTTAAAAAAAATAACAACCACAGAACTACAGAGTACCAGCTGGCCACTTTGGAAACTAAGGGTAAGTGTTCTGCCCTTGTGCACGTATTCTATTATGCTGAAACCTCAGCAGCCCTCCGGCAACTGTCTGTCACTGAGGAAAAGCCAAAGACGGAGGGTACTCAAGAGCACAGTTAAGAGCCAGGTTTCTATTTATTTACTTAGTGGATGCTTGCATGTGTGTGTTCCTGTGTGTGTGTGCCTCTGTGTGTGTGTGCGCACCCATATGAAAGTCCGAGGACATGTATACCACCACATCCAGCTTGAAAAAAAAAAAAAGAAAAAGAAAATCCTGAGCTCCAGCACCAGAACTCAGGTCCCCACACTTTTTTAGCAAGCAGCACTTTACCAGCTGAGTTCTCACCAGTCCCAAGACATCACGATTCTAAAAATCTTGTACATCATGTAAAGAATCCCTCCAAGTGGGGATCTTGGCACAGTCGCAGTGACAAGGCAATTTTCCTAGCCTGTGCTATTGCTCAGACAGTGATCCTGGCAAGGACATATACAACTGAAATGTGAATTTCATTAGAGAGTGTCTGTGTCTATCTGAGGGGGGAAGGAGGGGAAGATATAAATTTGGGGTGAGTGATATATTGTCTGTGGTTTTTTATGAAGTCAAGTTAAGATTACACAAGAAAAAGAATAGGTTCAGGGCTCTTTTTTTTCCCCTAAGAAAAGGAAATAAATGAAAGCAGCAATAGCTGGAAGTGGAAAGGTTTAACAGGGTAGCCACGGGCCTGCTCCAACCTCTGATATTTCATACACACACACAGATATCAAGAAGACCAGGAAGATTAAGACCGTGGTAGAGGAAGTGGTAGACGGCAGAGTCGTGTCCTCTGAAATCAAGGAGGTGGAAGAAAGGGTATAGCCCACTGCCAAGGGGAGGCCGCTCCAGCTGAAAATGAGAGGAAGTGGCCGTCAGAAAACACCACCAACACTGCGTAGTGATTACGGTGGGATGGGGAGTCTACATATCAGTCTCTGTAATTAAATATAAATGTTTTCACCCTGCAAGATTGAGCCCGGGAGTCCCAGACTATTTAAGCCATCATCACTGCCATCTTCATCACAAGGCACATTCATCATGGGCCCCTTCATTTATACTGAAGCTCTCAGTTGGAGGCGTTCGAGCAAATTGCAAATAAACTTCTCTCTGTTTGAGTTTTGTTTTTCTTGTTTCTGAATTGCTAAAAGCAGCGGTAGGGAGTCCGTGAGTTCTCCATGGAGGCAATTTCCTAGATAATCTTATTGGATTTGTTTTCTTTAAGCAGGTCTTTGCCTTTCCCCCATTGTCTCTGCTACTTCTTGTGGTTCAATTTAATTCTTTGAATAATTTAAAAGAATTCCCAATCACAAGTGCTGAACAGAATTAAAACAAGGCACATGATGATTGAAATGGGACTCAGTTAAGGGCAAAACTAGACCGAAGGTGGAATGTGTCTTCTTTTCATAATAAACTGCTGAATTCATTGAGCGTCGCTTTATTTGGTGAATCGGGAGTATAAATGTCTCTCATGGTTTTTTGGAAACTGCTTTCATGAGACATAACAACACACTGAGACATCCACCTTTGTAGCAAGTGCAGCTTAGTGGCCTCCTGTGTGCCTATGGGTTGTACAATAATTACCATTAATCCTAGAACATGTCCATCACCCCCAAAGACAAGGCTAGTATCCATTGACAATCATTCCTAGTCAACGATGATTTCTGACTCTAAACTTGGTCCCCACATGTATGCACACACACATGTGCACATGCACCACACATACATACATGCACATGCACCCGCATACGAGCCCACACAAATACAAATATGCACACATATACATGAAAGCGGGAAATAAAGAAGCCACCAGCAGATAACACATACTCTTTTGCGCTGGAGTAAAAAATAGCTGTTCTGTGTGTTCAAGGGAAATTTAAATCTGTTTCATATCATTTATTTCCTTCTTAACAGATTGATCAGACTTAACATTTGTTTTAAGACTTTGCAAATAAGTGACTTTTATTTAGATTATTATATGGAATGTGGTTAAACGGTTCATTGAAAACAACCTAACATTTATTGAACCCAGTGAGTCAAGCGGTGACAAACATTCCAGTTTCTTGTTTCATTCTTCATGCTACAAGCTGGAAACGATCCA
Source organism: Dicrostonyx torquatus (assembly GCA_028555095.1). NCBI lineage: Eukaryota > Metazoa > Chordata > Mammalia > Rodentia > Cricetidae > Dicrostonyx > Dicrostonyx torquatus. The sequence goes on along the minus strand of JAQHUG010000032.1, from coordinate 3,511,189 downwards.
GTAGACTCACATGAATCTGTCAGTATCTAATAACTAAAATTTTCATGAGACTGGACTTTATGAGATCATATCCATCTTACATATGAGTATTGTACACAAAGACATGAAATCAGTGTCAGTGTTTTCCCAGAATTAGAATTCACAAACACAGAGAACCGCTAGACCTCAGGGATATTTGTCTAATGCATCTTAAGTAATAAATCACATGACAAGTGAATGCAACTCCCTCTTGAAGTAGGCATGTGTCCTTTGCTGATGTTCTCTGTCATTTTCACTCAACAAATGGCCGTCTTCACCCACCCGTGTGAGACTCAAGGCTTCACTAGCACGACTGAGTCAGGAAGATAGTCCCAGCCATGTCATTCTTCCGCTCTTTTGAAGCAAGATTCACTCTCTCTCGTGTGTCCCTTACTTTGCTTCCAAGTCACAGCAAAATCTTTTTAGCCCACTAAGACACATGTCAGAGTGGTCTGGACCTTTGGTCATGGCCCTGCGATTGGTTCAAAAGCCCAGAGGAAGCTGATCCCTCTGAAACATAGGATGACACAATATCAGAGGTCAGAATTAACATCAGGATGACACAGTGAAGAAGAAAAAGAAAACCCTGGATGCTGATAGCAGTAATGCAATAATGCAGGAATTTGCAGACAAACAAGTCAGGCCTTTATTGTAAGATAGGATACCAGGCCCTTTTGTCCTGTGACAGGATGCAGGATGTGAGTCAGGATATCTATAGCCCGCCATCTGGTCTCCAGCTAAGGGAAGGAGGAAGAGATAAAGCCCCTGGGCAACCCCCTTCTTGGTGATCTAGGTAAAAGGCCAAGAATTTGCCACTCAGCATGAGTTAGCAGCCTTATTTGAATTGACCAATGGAATTTCCTGTAACCATGCATCTCGCTTCTGTTTCTGTACCCGCGCTTTTGCTCTCCTATAAAAACCCCTCGCCCCAGCCTGACAGCGCGCAAGTCCTCCGAGAGACTTTGTCGCCCCAGGTACCTGTGTATCCGAATAAAACCTCTTGCAATTTGCATCCGTACGAGTGGTCTCGACTGATCCTTGGGCACAGGGTCTCTCCCGAAGGAAGGTACTCCTCGGGGGTCTTTCAACAGTATCAGAGGTCAGAATTAACATCAGGATGACACAGTATCAGATGTCAGAATTAACATTGGGCCCAGAAGTTATAAACCTAAAAATTTAAAAAACAAACAAATAAAAATAGATGCTTTGGAATTGATCTTTATGGTGTGGCAATACAATACATTAAATGAGGTAAAACTGAGAATCTTAACTCAGGATCATATCAGAAAATGGAGGTTTTTTTTCCTTCCTCTGGCTTTTTGGTCTATCTCTGTTTCTTTCTTTTTTTAATTTTTTTTCAAATAATCTTTCAAAGAAAATAAAGGGAGATCACACACAATCTCCTCCTTCCAGTTCTGCCAGTAGTTCAGCTCTGTCTATATTTGATGTACATGCTTAGAACCAAGCAGTGCGGTCCTGTGATAAGTACACTGTTCTCTCTCTCTCTCTCTCTCTCTCTCTCTCTCTCTCTCTCTCTCTCTCTCTCTCTCTCTCTCACCTTCCCTCTCTCTCTCCCCCCTTTCATTCCTTCCTCCCTCCCTCTCACCTTTTATGCCTCAGTTTCCTATGCATCTCAGACTGACTTCCACCTATGATCCTCCTGCCTCAGTCTCTCAAGTGTTGCTAATAGGAACATTGGCCACCACACCCAGGGGAACTTTAACTCCCTTTAGCAACTCACGGTAACCCTGGTCTTTTCTCTCTGCACGTCAGCTTATGCAATCACCACACCAACAAGCCCAGGATTGTTCTTGCTTGAAGCATCTCCACCTTTTTATCCATCTACATGGCTGTCAAGCACAATTATGGTCACCTCTAAGACCTCAACAGTAGAAGCTGATGACTAGTACCAACCTCCAACCAACTAAGCTAACAGGCACGCCATGGGGAAGGGGGCTGATGAACACACAGCATCCTGCCTTCAAGGACAGCCATTGAAGAAGAAATACGGCTCTTTCCAACTGCCGAAGTTACCCCCCTTCTACTTAAGTTCAGAATAAGTTTTTCTCAAGCATTCCAGAAAGCCAAGGCAGTACCTCTTTATGAATACATTTAAACAAATTACAAAGACGTTCTTTCAAGCAGAACAACTCTGGGTACAACAGGAAGGTTTTTAACCAAACAATAGGCTGGGACTCAGGATAAAACATCAGTTAGATGCCTGATCTCTACTTAAGAAGCCAATGGTTCAGGAGAACACACATGTAGAACATCAATGTGTTTTATGGAAGCTTAATATGGATATGGAGCAAAACTATTTAAAATACACATATAAGCATTAAGGATGTGAAGCACACATTTCAGCACAAAATGGGCTCCCAGTTCAAAAATACATGCTATTCATATCCCACTATCATGTGCTCCTAACTAAGTGGTGACTTTGGTTTGGATCCATCCCTTTTGACTCTGTAAGCAGATAAAAGCCTCTGTCTTATTTCTCTAGTGGTAAAATGGAGCCCCTCAGCCTTGGAAGAATGTTACTCGCATGTAATAATCAACCACTTATGCTTTATAATAAGTTGGGATATGAGCCCAGAGGACAAAACCCAAACTAAAGACATACTTGTCTATACACTGGCAGAATTTCACATGCTTTCATATTTTATAAGTCATGTAAAGTCATTTTGTGGGTCTTGGGTTGTACCCTAAGAAGTTCCAGGAAGGACAGAGCCAGGGTTCCTGTTTGGTATGTAGGGAAGAGCCCCAATCCACAATTAGGGAGGCCAGAGTCACCTTGTGTCCCTCCGGCTTCACAGAGAGCAGCAACAGGGCTGCCCTGTTGTAGTGTGTAGTGTGTAGGATACACTGCAGACTCAAATGCTACCTCTGCCTTAAGTCAACGTCCCGACCTTGAGATGACTCCACTGTAAAATGGGATGAGAGTACCACCATGGGAGCTCTCAGAAACACAATGTCTGTGACACCCACTTGCTTGGTTCAGTGTCTGCACAACAGCAAGAACGTGAGCACTGATAACAGTTCAAACAAGGACCAGCTCAGCCGACAAACCTGGTACATAGCGTGAAGGAAGCCTTGGTGAAAAACATCCAACTGGGGCTGCAGGTCTTGGCATTCCCAATCAACAGCTTTGCATTCTCCCAACAAATGAAGCTAGTGAGTTGCAGAGTCTCTCATTAAACCTTGTCTGCCTGAGGTTGCTGATCCTTCCCACATTTACAGTAAATGGATAACTTCTGCAAATCTTATGCTTGGAAGCCCTGCTTGGTCTTTGTGACTATGCACAGGTTGGGAGGAGCATGTATGCCTCGCCTGTGTTCCTTATTTAACAAGGTGAAGGAGAGATGTAATTGTATGTCACTATGGGCTCAGTATTCCTGACCGCGGGAAAGGGGTTTGAAAAGGTGAGTGTCAAGGTGTCAGTCTATTTGATCCTGGGTGTTCCTTATGGAGGACTGCCCTGAAGCTCAGCTGTAACCCTCTGCATCTGCCCCTCAGCCCCCAAAGGGCAGCTCCAATTGTGGCTTGGTATGACTCCAGACTCAAGATTTCCTCTCCGAGAAGGCTGGATAAGGGCAAATACTCTCTGGATCGTAGGTGGCTATGGATACTGAATGAGGAGGAATCTAGGCTTCAAATCTGCACTCTACCTCTGTAAAGCAAGTACCGACTTCGAGGCCAACTCTGATGACATAAAGGCCAGAGAAAGAAGTGTTCTTTGGGGTCAGGGTTCCCAGGAAAGGCAGAGATGCTATTAAACGCTCC